>MU968493.1:14097559-14518383 GCA_034641835.2 Pinus albicaulis
ATCAGTTGTATCTTTCTCTGCAGGTTTTCTGACGGCGGGCCTTCAGTTGAACATTTTCTCGTAAAGCATTTCACCCCTCTCTCTCTCGGGCCTCATACTTTAGGGGGCATCTGTTACACAGTAATTTGTCACCGTCCCTACCATTCCCCGTCCCACACAATGGAGGACCCATTTTGTGACCTGTGAACATTGTCATGCCTTGAAAACATCATCAATGCATTCCTCTAAGCATGAGCTTTATTTGCCCTTGAGACATCTCCTTGCAAAAATCATGAAAAACATCCCTTTTTGCATTGGCGCGGGCAGGAAGTTCAGTACTCACGCCAATGGGGAAAATCCCGCAAAGAGGTCGCGCCAACTGGCGCTCTGTCATAGAGCAGTAGTCGCGCCACCCAATTTAAGGACTGTTTTTTAAATAAATATGGCGGAAGTTGAGTTCCAACAAACTCAGAAACCATTGCCTATCTTGAGTTGGGAGGTTTGGCTGCGGGAGTTCTATGGAAGGGAAGTGGTTTTGCCACCTCCCATGGAACCTTCCTTGTTGATAGGGCCAATCCCATAATAATAAGGATCCCAACTCCCTCCTTCCCCATCTATAAAAGCCTGCTCAAATCCATGGCAAGCTAGTCTTGAAGTGCCTAAGCTTTGTATCTCCATATTCCCAAGAGCCTTTGTGCTGTAAAGAATCCTCTCTTTCCCTTAAGGCCGACTCAAGTAAGGAGACCATTGTCACGAGACTCCAGAGAGGTTTTCCCTTTCCTTGGCGAGCTTTGCGAGACGTGGACGACCGGAGACCCGTCCGAAGGAGACTGCGACGTCAGAACTTGGTTGTAATCTTTCTTCGTTTATTATTTAATAGATGATTATGATTATGGTTCCACTCTGTTTTCCATCATGTTAATGTGAGTAACGTCCTTTCTGACTGATGTTTAGTTACGTATGCTGGTTTCTATGCTTGTATCTGTTCGTTTCTTCCATGTGCAGGTGTTCATCCGCGGAGATCGTGGAGGGATTGTGATCTGCCGGGGCTGAAGAACGGGGACGCTTCTTCTTCAAATCATAGCGTTGGAATCCAGGTAGGCTTCTATTCCTAGTCTTTCCATTCGTAACTAGGAGCTTGCGTCATAACATTGTTTGATTGTTGCTAGACCCCTGCTGGGCTAGTAGGGATCGCCTCTGTCCGCAGAGGGGATTTACCTCCTCAACAGTAGCTGAAAATGACTAAAAACCCCAGACACTGCTACTAAAAAATTATGCACAAAAGAGATAGCATAGTATTAAGAGGGTTTTAACTCAGAAATTGAAGAAACAAATATATCTTCTCATGTATTAGATAATCAAGCTTAAAAACTGAGATCTAGTCTCCTTATTACAATTACAAGATAACCCGGGAAGGGTTTCTTGTCATAGACTCTGCATACAAATGTGATCTTCAGAAAATTACTGAATAATCACTGCAAAACTGAAGAATAAGAGTGTAGAAGGCTAACATATTCCTGATCTGATGTAGGTCCCTTAAGGGCTTCCTCCCATGAGAGGATGAACCTCTCAATCACAAGAAAACACTGCAACGGAGCCACTAGACCATCCACTGAAGTTGCCTCCAAAAATAACGCATTCCTTAGCTGGAAAAATGTTGGGAATGTTGTGGAAATGAGTGGTCTGCTACCACAGATCTGAAATGAGCTCTAGACCTCTCCAAACAGATCTCTCAAGTGAAGGAAAACTTCCTCCAATGAGAAACTAGCTCAGAAAAGCGGGATTCCAATCCCTTCCACTGTTGCACCCAGCAACACTGCACAATAACTTGCAGAAACTGTGCTGATGAAGTAGGCCGAAGCTTGGCCTAAAAACCTGATGTGGAAAATGAATGTAAAATCTTCCAAGAGGTTCCTTAAGGAAAGAGGTGGGATTCCCGCTCGGGAACACCCGGTGCTAAACAACACAGCAACCCTGCTAAACAGCAAGAGGAAGAAAAAAGTCTGAGCAGACATAATAATAATATAAAAGATGAAGAATAAAGCTGCCATCCTCTTCCTTAAATAAAATGTGAGTTTTCTTGCCCTTGGCCCCACCCAATTAGGTCATTTCCATCAATAGATTCGTCTCCCTCCAAAACTGTGTTATTCCTTCCTTGATTCTTGCTCCTCCACAATTGCGTTGTCGACTTAGTCAAAGTAGATTGAATCAACATGAGATTATCCCTGTTCACACATGGAGGTGTTTTATTAAGCTACTAGGAGTGTCTCCTTTCACACTTGAAGTGTTTTTATTCTTCCTTAGGAGACTTATGGGCTTTTCTCCCCATTTATTCACCAGCTAAAGATACTGCTAACTCTAATGTTCCATTTAGCTTTGAGGCTAAAATTTGGGAACATTATAGTCCTCCCCTCCAAAATATTTTCTTGTCCTCAAGAAAATTTATAGGGAGAGAAAAAATTCTGCCCTCCTCCTCTTGTGGCCTCCCATCAATGGCCTCCATTACTGCATCAAGATAATCTGCAATAAAACTGCCATCCAATGTTTCCTCCCGAGTGTGCAAAACCAAATGGCCTACATCAATCAAAGGTGGAAAGTCTGAATGGAAACCTGCTTGCTATCCCATGGCCTCCACAAAGTAGGAGTGATGACAAGCATGGTGAATGAGTGCCTCCCTCACCCATGCTATCATCCAAATAAAATGAGCCATCCTAGGTAACTCATTAAAAGAATCATCAACCCCGGTTTTATACAATGTGTTGGGGTTGCATGGAGAGATTGGATTCTGCCATCCAATTGGTTTCTCTCTCCATTTATGGTAAACATGGGGCTTCCTCTGTCCTTGGGCTGAAATAACATGGCCTCCAAGAATGGCCCAATCTCCCCCATCAAATAATTCAGCTATGAAGTGCCTCCTCAAGTTCTTCAAGTGGTTCCTCCCACAAGAAGGGAAAAAGTGTGATGTGGCAATCATGGTTTGCCCATGGCTTCTCCTGAAATGTACAACATGTAAAGTGGGGAGAATCATGCTCCCAATAGGCATCTCCAATACCTTCAGCACTCTCCAAACAATGCTTCCCATGAACATAAAAATATCAGCAATAAATGGAAGCAAAAAGCAATAAAAACAAGCTGCCATATGACAACCGAAGAGTGGTTCATAGTTCCACCAATAGAACCAGCGCAGTGCATCCTTGGCCTGCATCAAAACATAAATTAACAAGTGCTTACCTAGCCACTTTTTTTCTGCCACAGTCATCTCATAAGATGGAAACATGAATATACAATGTGGTGTCAATGGTGCACACCAAGAATCATGTGGCTTCCCCCACAAACCACCAATAAGGTAGCCAAAATCAATGCTACAAGTAGCTGCAAGTACATCATCATACAATATGTAAGAAGAGATAATTATTCTTGACACATCATGCTACTCAAACAAGGAAAAGAAGTACAATACAAAATGTGAGATTATACCTCCTCCCTCATGTACTTGAGATCTTGAGCTGAAATGGCTCAACTAGAATCTTTCCCTCACCTCCAATGAGTAGGGAAGTGGCTGTGACCTCCTATCTATCACCATCCAGGCTATGTATATCTCCATATGCTGAAATATGTCATGCTGGATGCCCTCCCAAGTGAACTCCTCTGCCAAAGAAAGGTATGCATCATAATGCATGGAAAGGAAGTCCTCATGTGCTGCAAGTAGCAACTTCTCCTTGAGACTAGAAGCTCTAGTCAAGAAGACTCTACCATGTGAATAGATGACCATATCATCCACCATATACTCATCATCTCTATCTGGGTCATCGAGAATCATGCATGCACCAAGATCCTTGGAATACTCTACTAAGAGCTGAGATCTCCAATAAGGATCAATCCTCCTAAGAGACAATGCTGGTGATTTGGCATGTGAAGCTCTCCTCATGCTGCTGTCTCCTACTTTGACATCCCCCATGCCAAATTTCTCCTCCAAACCCTTCACCCCTCCAAAATCCAAGAGTGGTGAATCCAAAGACAAGATGTCTTTCATTAATGCTAGATCTGGTGGCCTCCCAGGTGGAATTCCTCCATGTAGTGAGACATCAATGCCAAGAGTAGACTGTACATATGGTTGGGAAATATTGCCTTGCTCTCACAATGCAAATCAGTCTGCCTCTTCCTTGCATTAGCTTCCTGAAATAGAGAAGGGTGTGTGCCTCTCATCAAGTGATGCTGCTCTTCCTTCCTACCTCCTCCTTCCAGCTGCAATGCTTCATAATCATGCTGCTCATTGATTGTGCTTGGACCTCCATGTATGAGATCCTGGTGAACTTCTTGCAAGGATACAATAATCCCTCCTGTTGGAGCATGTGCTCCTCCTCCCTCTACATGAGGTACTGTATGTGCTCTAGATGTGACAACGTTGTTGCCCTCATCTTCATCAATGTGTATGGGCAACATCTTAACAATTGGATCCTCTTGGGAAAAAGAGATCCCCATGCCCTCTTGTTTAGGAAAATGAACTAGAGGTCTTGCCTCTAACAATGGGTAATGCAAGATGTAAGTTTATCCCATGGTCTTCTGAAGTGGAGTCTCCTCCATCACATGCAAGGTTTTTTTTTCTCAAGTTTTTCTTGCTCATGTGTTTTATGAAGTTTTCCATCAAACCTTCCCACCAATTTTTCAATGAGTCTTGCATAAGAGGAAGTGTTTGCATTTTTGAAAGAACAAGATTAAAAAATGCACCATGCATAAGCCTTACCTCTGAAATGCAGCGCTGCAATTCTGATGGCTTCATCTTCAGAAGTGTGGTGTTGTTGTAAATAGGAGTCTAGCTCCTTCACCCAAGCTCCAGCTGAACATGTAGGTGACCCTGCAAAAATAGATAGAGAAAATCTATCTGCATCTTGCTGCTTGCTCTCCTCCATCTGGATCTTGAAAAATTCTTGGAAATTGGTATGATCTCTAAACCTCTCAGTTTGAGATTCATACTCCTGCAACAAATCACTAAGAGTTCTCCTCTTAGGCATTCTCCCTCCTTTCATCCATCTGAAGATAGATTTGGGCACTCGACTGCGATGTGCATCATTGTGTGCAACTGCATGCTCACACTCACCAGGTGCAAATCTAGATTTAACTCTAGATCCAAACTCCTTTGGAGATCCCATCTCCATTATTATTTTCTTCAGCTCTCCTTGAAAGCTTTGCATAGATTTTGGAAGAAGCTTTGTAAGCTTGTATTCCTTTCTCCCTTCACATAATGGAGCCTTCTCCTTTCTGTCCATATCTCCTGAAAGTATAATGACCTGAGATCTACAAGCTGAGCAAAGATTGAAGCTTCGATACCACTGTAATATCCCAAAATAGAGAAAATAAGAAGCAACTGGAATATCTTAAGATATTCCAAAAATGGACTGCTCAAAAATGCATTCACAGAAAAACGCATTTCCAGAAATGTAAGCCATAAAAATTAAAACCATCACTTGGATCCATTAAATATATCCATCTAGCATCTAAGTCCAATATGAGATCAAAAAGAAATGAAATTAGGTGAGGTAAATAGACCTCCCACACTAGTGTAGCTGAAAATGACTAAAAAACCCAAACACTGCTACTCAAAAATTATGCACAAAAGAGATAACACAGTCTTAAGAGGGTTTTAACTCAGAAATGAAGGAAACAAATATATTTTCTCATGTATTAAAACTGAGATCTAGTCTCCTTATTACAATTACAAGATAACTCGGGAAGGGTTCTTGTCATACACTCTGCATACAAATGTGATCTTTAGAAAATTACTGAATAATCACTGCAACACTGAAGAATAAGAGTGTAGAAGGCTGAAAGATGCCTGATCTAATGTAGGTCCCTCAAGGGCTTCCTCCCATGAGAGGATGAACCTCTCAATCACAAGAAAACACTGCAACGGAGCCACTAGACCATCCACTGAAGCCGACTCCAAAAATAACGCATTCCCTAGCTAGAATAGCTCTGGGAATGTTGGGGAAATGAGTGGTCTGCTACCATATCTGAAATGAGCTCTAAAACTCTCCAAACAGATCTCTTAAGTGAAGGAAAACTTCCTCCAATGAGAAACTAGCTCAGAAAAGCAAGATTCCAATCCCTTCCACTGCTGCACCCAACAACACTGCACAATAACCTGCAGAAACTGCGCTGATGAAGTAGGCTGAAGCTTGGCCTGAAAACCTGATGTGGAAAATGAATGCAAACTCTTCCAAGAGGCTCCTCAAGGAAAGAGGTGGGATTCCCGCTCGGGAACACCCAGTGCTAAACATCACAGCAACCTTGCTAAACAACAAGAGGAAGCAAAAAGTCTGAGCAGACAGAATAATAATCTAAAACATGAAGAATAATGCTGCCATCCTCTTCCTTAAATAAAATGTGAGTTTTCTTGCCCTTGGCCCCACCCAATTAGGTCATTTCCATCAAGAGATTCATCTCCCTCCAAAACTGCGTTATTCCTTGATTCTTGATCCTCCACAATTGTGCTGTTGACTTAGTCAAAGTAGACAAAATCAACCAAATATTATCCCTGTTCACACATGGAGGTGTTTTATTAAGCTACTAGGAGTGTCTCCTTTCACACTTGAAGTGTTTTTATTCTTCCTTAGGAGACTTATGGGCTTTTCTCCCCATTTATTCATCGGCTAAAGATACTGCTAACTCTAATGTTCCATTTAGCTTTGAGGCTAAAATTTGGGAACATTACAACATCTCCTTGCCTTTTTATTTTAATTCAAGGGAATTTATGCTACTTATGCTAACTCTAGCATAATAGAATTTACCTATTATACTTTTGACCTTTTAAATTCCATTTGTATTTCTAATTCAATATATGTTTATTTTGTGTTCTAATTCAATATATTGTAGCCACTTGATTAGGCATTATCAACTCTCCCTAGTTGAAAATCATATCTTATATTCTATCATGGCTATCATTTAAACCTTACCATTGTGTGTAATATATGAATGGATATATGTATATACTTACTTTACAAACCTTAACTACATCTTTCACTTTATGATATATGTAAACGATAACATTGTTACATCCATATCATATGGACCATTCAAATATCAATTGTGTATTAGTTTCTCTAATCCTATGTGGGATTGTTTTAATAATGTATCATTACTAATGTAGGTCACGTTACGTCTATTCCAGAATTAACATGAACTTTCATGTCCCTCATAGCTCTGCCACGTAATTCACCTACGCTACGTATTAACATGACACAATTTTATATAACACTATGCATTTATGAAATTCGGATTGAAATCACTATCAATAGGGTGTAAAGTCCAAATTTTTTTATTATTGTCATCCCTTCGGGATTTTTCTCACTTATGAATAGTACCTTTTCCATTAAAGTCATCACGTGGCTCTGGCCTGGAAACTTGACCTCTCATCTACCTGATTGATTTCCCTTGCTCGATTCTCTACACGTGGACAGTTGTGGTAACATCGTATCCTTGATTTGAGCTAACTCTCCATATGCCCTAATACTGGTCTGTTCAATGTTTTTGGCATTATCATTTTGGTGTTTCAGCTCTGGTTCTTCCGCAACCTTCGTCCCAAAGGTCTCCAGGCCTTTTGTTATTTTTTTTATCATTCCCATGACACAGAAGGCTCCTGGTTCTTTTTACGTCTTCAAGAAGAATTGACCGAATGGTTCCTCAGGTAATATTTCCCTTTTGATGCAATGTTTGGATATAAGGTCTCTGTTATGTATGGTGTTGCTTAATTAAAATTTTCGAAGCATTATACTCTGTCACCATTACATATCTATTCATTTTAGCTATGACTGCTCATTTTTCTTCAGGGATTTTACGTTTTTGGTAGGGTATCATGGCCAATCTCTTTCTAGGTGCACGAAAATCCATAATGTACCATCCTGGCCATATACGAAGTGAGAAATTCTCCCAGATACGTCATACATTCGAATTTACTAAAATTCCGTATGAAGGTTCTTCTGGTAAAATTTATACTCCACAGGTTTCGATGTATAACTATGATAATAGTTTATCTTTGTCTTTGTTTTATGGTTACTTATTGTAATTCATATTTTGACTCTCTGCAATAGTATTCGCTTGTTTTGTTTTGGATGCAGGTTGGAGGTTTCTTTCATGAAAACTCAATCTTCACCTACGACTCTGCCGAAACCAAGGAATTCATTTTCCTTGAGAATGCATACCAACAATTTATTCTTCTCTACATCAAGATATCTCTCCACGTATGCATATTCTTATTACACTACTCTCAGCATCTTTTTATTCGGTATTGACCATCTGGGTTTAAATAATTTTATGGGTTTTCGTTAAAAGATAACTTCGTTTTTTTTCCTAACTCTTCTCTACTCTGAGAACCCAGCGTGATTTCTGGCATAAGTACCCTTGTTTAATAGACATAGGGTTGTCCAGTTAATGGATTTTTCCATTTTATAATATGCTTCTCCATTTCATTACGCAATTTCTGTGTTGAGGTTGTCATTCGTTTGGAATTTAAGTGGTTTTCTTTAGGAATATACGAATGTAATTCCTCATAAGTCATTGACCCGATTTACTATTGATAGATCCTTACAATTCTCAGATTGATCCTCATATATTCGTAATTACTAATTAGGAATTTACTTAGAATTCCTATCAATTTTTTTCTAGCTTCAATTTTTTGATTTTTGAGTTATTGCAACTCATCGTTTTATTATGAGAAATTGAGAATATCGTTAACTTTTGAATTATGCATGTTTTTCTCCGGTGTATGAACTTCCATACCTATTTATTTGCTTCTAACAGAATCAATACCACTGCATTAAAGATAAACATTCTGTAAAATTTTCTGAGATTTAATTTCAAATAGTTAATCGCACAAGATGGGGTCTGATTACATTTGTTTCAAATTTGTACAAGAGTACAAATTTTTTCCGCAGTCCCTCAGAGTATGTCTAGCCCTCTGCTGCAAAAATTTCAGGTAATCATTCTTCCCTCTCTAGGTAATAATTCCTTCCTACTATTTTATTCCTCTTCTTCCCAATTTAATTTGTTTTCTAAATTCGTTTACATGCAGATTTACCTTCCTACTCTATTCCGACCAGTAAGGTAATAATTACATTTTAAATTACCAATATCACTTCTTTCAATATTAAGTTCTTTACTGAATTTAAGAACATTCAATAATTTATCTAAATGTGTTTATGTGCAGGTACCCTTTCTATCTTCCTGCTCCATTTTACAGCAATATTATAATTCAGTAAGTCATACAGTGACAATAACAATTTTATTTTATTTGCACGGGTTGGTCCAAAATTTCTTAAGGACTTCCTCTGTTTGAAATCTAAACAATTTTCGAAGTGATAATGTATTTAAATTCACGGGATTGAATCTCGGACTTTGTATAAAATTTGACAATATTTACTTTGACATTTATGTACATATAAGTCTCCCGACTTATCTTGGTTCAGTATAATATAGTATACTTTATTTACAAAAGTTAAAAGATATTTTACTGTTCTGCATATATTATATTCTATTTCACCTTTGCTTCATCTCTAAGATAATACTATGGGTCATGTAGAAGTTTAAAATCTTCTAGATATGTTACAGTATAAGATATGGTTTGGATTTTCTCATTTCATGTTTAGTAAAAGACCAAAATTTCTCATTCTGTATAACCTTTAAATGGTAGGTTATCATAGTTAATTTAATAATTTCATTATATCTACTCTCCTTCTCATGTACTTTTCTGTGTATATAAACTAATAAGATTTCTTACCTAACCTCATATTTCTAGGTTTAGACATTCTGAGAGTTGGTATAATTCATAAAATTGTCTGTGCAACTATACAAGACTACACTATATTTATTATAGTAGGTTCTATTAAATGCACATACCTGAATCATTTACAACTAACAAAAAAGTGTAATAATACTTAATTACACATAATATAATTGTTCACATATCTTGCTATCTATTTCATCACAATTATAAACTTCATCATAATAACACAATAATAAGACATAATTAAATAATGTGTGCATACCAATTTTGGTAAGACTATTTTCCACCCAACCTTGAGCTCTCTCTCCACAGCTCCCCTCGAGCAGAGATCAATTCCTTCCAAGAGTAACCAACCTCTTGTCTACCTAGAAATGGCTTATTTAAGTCTGCTTTCCTATCAGCTTGTTTCCATAACTGCGTCCAGTTAATAAGGATGTTGTTTTCCTTTTCTCCTAGTCTTTCCTTTTGTTTTTTCCACAAAAGTACTTTAAAACTAGATTTTTCCTCTTTCTAGTTTTATTCCACCTCTTCCCAGTAACTTTCCTCTTTTTTTTTTGGTAAGTTAAGCTATTCTATATTAATTAGAGAAAATAAACATTACACATGCTACATATGGGGTTGGAAAGCTGCGCTTAACCAATCCTGATGCAGGGGCATTAGATTCGAAAAATACTTTGTATTTTATTAAACATAGGGGGTCTTATGTTTGTGAGAAAATATTGATTTTATGTAAATATTAATGGGCTTTTGAGTGATTTTAATTAATTATTGTGAGGATTTGTAAATTTTCCCAAATGATTGGAGAACATGAGGGAAATTAGATTTGAGATATTTAAGAATTAATTATGAAGCCTAAGATAGATTTGGTTTCAAGATTTTAGGGACAAAATCTAGATTTTAGGGGTTTGAAGATTTTGAGGATTTGGTTGAGATATTTAAGGATTTGAACCTAAATTGGTTCAATTAAATTTGTATAAATTAATAAGCTCAGAAGGAAAGATCAAAAAAAGAGAGGTAGGAGACCGGAATTAGTGAGGTTTGGACAACAGAGTTTGTAAGCCTACGGGCTTTTGTAAAAGGGCCATTGATTTGAAAATCAGGCCATGGACAAGAGGTTCTTTGTAATTGTTTGCTTATATATATATATGTGGGATTTGACTTTTGAGTCATATGAGTATTGTTGAATTTAATTCTGTGTGAATATGCTTGATTTCAATAAGTATATGATAAGCTCTGAAATAGGTTCTGAGATGAGGCACTGCACATAGTGAAAGAAATCGATTAATATCGATATTGAAATTGTTAATCGAATTGGTTAGAAGAAAAGAGATGGGTTTTATGTATTTGAAGGAGATAGCCTATCAAATAGAAATCTCAGATCAGGATTGAAACAAGAGTAAATTTCAAACTGATATTTACATATCGGATTTTTATATCACACTGATATATTATTAATACTGTGTTTGGCATGAATTGAAGGCGCGGAGTGGCATGCAACAATTCAGCAGAGTTCGATGGCACAATAGAATCATTGTAAGAGGTCGAACATATACAGAGGAGGTTTCAAATTCTGTTCCAATTGTTAAAACTAAATAGCAATATAATGGAATCCAATTTCATGAGTGTTGTGTGAAAGGCGCAGGTCTCGAGCCTTGAAATAAAGTGAAGAATCTGAATAGCAAGGACATAGAGATTTATTTAAAACTCTGTGTGAACTATGGAGAAAATGGTAGAAGGAGGAAGCGATGTTGAAATCGTATGAAAGAATCTGCTTATTAAAGCCAATTTACAATTTCCGGTTCAAAATTTGGATTGATTTCCATTTTATTATGATGAATTGTGCTGGGAAAAGAAATTATATGTAAGGGCGGAATTGCTAGTGCATAGAGGAATCATAATAAAGAGAAGTGATGAGTTTTGACCCTTTCTGATGAAGGACGTAGGCGGTCTTAATCACTGATATATTTTTAGCATGTTTTATCTGGCATCGAATTCCTATTTGTTTAAATTAGCATCAGGTGGGGTCGAGCACAATATTGGCGTGAAGAAAAGACAGGTTTGATGGTGTAACAAAGGTACGTTGAATTTCAGTGGGATGAGAATGGTATATTAATGGGGCTGAGATGCATTATTGATATGATGCATTGATGAATTATGATTGAATGTTATTTCATGCTGGCATTGGTGTTCTAATCTTCATTGATGTTGGATATTTATGTGCGTTGGTGTTTAACCAAGGTTAAGATTGGTAGTTTAAAAAGGCAAGGGCGCATATATAATGGAACCAAATTTGATTTATTAATGTCAATTATCAATCTTTGGCATTTGGGCTAATTATAAAGTTTGAGTTTTAGAAATAAAGCAAATGGTTGGTTAACCAAAGTCTTTTATAAGACTTTTGAAAAGGTTTTCATGAATGAAAGAAACCTTGCATGTGAAGGTTGATGTAATATCTGTTGATATGCATTGGTAAATTCATACAAGTATGAATTAAAGGGAAGCTGGGCGTATTAATATCAGAATTGATGAGTGGTGGTCAAAGGTATTTATAATGAGTCATAAGCATGAGGATTGAAGACATCTCATATGTCAAATATTATGTTGATGTGAAATGAGAGCATATATATATTGGACCATTATATAGTATCTTTAAACATGAAATTCGAATAAAAAATTCGAAAGCCATTAAGTGAGGGTTGTGATTAGTTTTGGGTTTTAAATGAAAATTGAAATTTGGGTTGTGTATGGTTTCATAACCATAAGGTCATAATTGAAAGAGAGCTTCCACTTATGTAATGGTTTTATAATCATAGTGAAATGATTGTTAAAAAGGAGCTTCCACAAAGTTTGTGAATTTGCCCAGATTTGGAGTTTTATTTGGGGCAAAATTTTGGAGATGCATTTTATGTGCATAGCTCATGGAGAGAATGTGGGTTGGCAGGGTGACTTGCCATCAAATCCCCACCTTAGTTGCTAGGTTTTAGGGCTGCCTCCGTGGAGGAAACCAGCCCGGACAGTTCTTGAGACAGGAAATTACAAATGTGCAGTAGCG
Source organism: Pinus albicaulis (assembly GCA_034641835.2). Classification (NCBI taxonomy): domain Eukaryota; kingdom Viridiplantae; phylum Streptophyta; class Pinopsida; order Pinales; family Pinaceae; genus Pinus; species Pinus albicaulis. Next base: position 14,110,369 of record MU968493.1, read on the forward strand.
CTAAGGTATCTAGAAATTACAATATATGAAAAAATAGGGGTATAGCTTGAAATTCCCTGGTGGTAGCATGCTTGAAAAAAACCAAGGAAGAGCTGAGCAGCTTTGCAATACTCAATCTTCTTCTTCATCATCACTATTGGGGACTTCCTCCTCTATGGGGCATGTGTATGCCTGCACTGCTGCTTGCTCAGAATCTGCCGCTGGGCACCTGGGTTTGGGGACAGGTGCGCAGAGTATGGGGGACTCCAGATCCTCTGCGTTAGGAACGTGCGTCCAAGTGCCTTCAACATCCATGACCTAGACATCAAATTCATCTTCTTCCTCCACCTGAGCTGGTAGTGGATCAGTCTTGCGAGGCCGGGGGTGCACTGGTGCGCTATGGTAGACTTCTGAGGGCCGCTCCTACCTCTATGCGTAGCTTGCACTGGAACTTCTTCCTCCTGCTTAGGATCGAGACATTGTCTCTCAAAACTTGCAGAGGAGGAGCCTTTCACAAAATCTAAACGATTTTCCTCTCCGTAGTAGTAACGTCTCAAGAGATCCCCTTATTGTCTGCCTTAGATGGTTCTCTGGTGCAATCTGGGAGCCATTGCACTATGAGGTAAGGGAGAGGCTTCAAATGATGGGTGCGCATTAGGGGGATAGACAATGTTGAATTCAAGGGGAGTGGAAAGGCTAGGGATGAGATGCATAGACTGGGTAGTCGCAGCCCAGAGGGGTCTGCATAGCGCAGCGCTGGGCAGAGGGCTACGCGGAAAAATGGAGTCGGGGGGTGGGGGGGTGCCAAATCAGAATCAAAAGGAAAGACAGAGGGAATTTACAATGAGTATCTCGAAGTTGAGGGCTCATCCTTATATAGGGTATGGGACACATGCAAGGGGGGTGGTAATGAGTAAGCCTCACATGTAGATGTGTGCCATAACCAATTTCCTGAGCAGGCTTGAGGGAAGAGTGATGGATTAAATTGAGTTCAATACTGTTAATAATTTGTAATGATGGCAGTAGAGGGGTGCCTTGGAGAGGGTAGTATTGTACTCAATGTCTCATCATCATGCATTATCCTATTTGTCTCATGCAGATGACTAACGGTTTGAGGAACCATAGCAAGTGAGGCTCTGTGCAGAAGATCTCCGTCCTTAAGGGTATGGGAGAGATGATTATCATTCGTGCGTGTTCTATCACCCGCATCCAAGGGGAGAAGATCCTTTTGAATGAGAGTGTGACATTCATGTCTTAAGGAATCCTCCTCTACCTGAGTAAGGTTGGAATGATACAACACTCGGTGGCTTTCCACCCCTTTGTTCGCAAGGAGATCCGCAGCTGAATTTTCTTTCCTTCACACAAGACAAAAAGTGATAGCTCTGTGATTGAGAACCAGTTGTTCCAGAAGCTTGAAAATATGGGCTAACCTCCAGCTGGTGGATACCTTTGAGGACGTCATTCCATGGAGGATCCTTGTGGCTGCCATATTTATAACTTGCAAATCTCCCTTCGTTTCTAGGGGGAAGTAATGATACTCAATTGCGATTTGAATGTCCTGGATAAGCCCCTCCAACTCCAAATAACTGTTGATGTCCGATCCCATATTACCGAAGTAAATCCGGAGAGGCTCGCCTTGAGAATTCCTGATAATGCCTCTGAATCCTGCATTTCCGGGATTGCCTTTGGACGCACCATTGAAGTTGCATTTGAAGAATCCTTTTGGGGGGGGGGGTTCCATTTTTCAGTGACAGAGGTTCTGCCTACACTTCTAGGATTGATATCCAAGGGATTATTTATACTCATATGCAAATTATTCCATATGTGTCGCTTTGGTGTAGAGGTAGGAAGGTCCTCCTGGCTCCATGCATCTAAGGCCATGGTTTCAGAGATGTTGTCGTGTATCTGGGCCTAGAGATGCTCTAACGTGGAAGCTTTATCTTTGAAGATACAACTGTTCATTTCCTTACATATGTTCCAAATAAGAATACCCGGAATTATCTGCCAGAGTCTATTCAGGAGAGTGATGGTGTAAGGATTGTCCGTCCAGCTGCTAATAGTGTTGTTGATGTTTCCCCTTACTCGGTTGGAACAACGACATAAGACTGCCATTTTGTCCCACAAGTAATTAGCAGTAAGACATTGGTCCATCAGGTGATCGATGGTTTCCAAGTTTTCCTGACATAGGGGACACCTGGAGGGTCCTATAAACCCCCTCTTCAAAAGATTCTCCCATGTGAGGATGCGTCGTTTACTGAGAAACCATAGGAAGGTGGCTACTTTAGGCCAGAGATTAGCCGACCATATCTTTTTCCAGATGATATTTTTGGGCTTGGATTTTGCTGATGAAGGATGTTGTAATCTTCCTTGGTGGAGTAGTTTCCACTCGGCGTATGCCTCCAGCGAAGGATATCAGGTCCTAGCTGTACTCTGATTTTTCTTTTGGTGCTTAGTTCCTCCCAAATGTCTGTGTGGAACTCGTTGTTCCAGTCCTCTTGCCATCGATCCATGTGTAGCCATTTCCTATAACCTTGGGTTGTTTCCTCCGACCAGAAGTCCTGTACCTTCTGTCTTTTCCTACCTTGTAGAGCGGCACTCCATATAGGTTTGGGGAATATGGAGGATAGGCTCAACATATGCTGCCAGGAGTCCTCCTAGAATCTTGCTTGAGTGCCACTGCAAAACTCCCAGAAGCTATGGCTCTGTATCATATGCTTTTGGCTGCTTGATGCTTTCCAGATTTGGGATCCACCAGACTCTAAGTTGAACTGGATTAGGTCCTCTTTTGGCCAAGAGTGGGCATAAGTGGCCACCCAAATATTAGCCCATGAAGTGTTGGGGTTGGAGACCCATTTCCACCAAATACTAGCTCCCATGATGTTGTTGTTGTGCTCAAGGTCGCGCAGACCTAACTCTCATTGAATTTTGGGAGTTCAAACATCCTTCCAGTTGACTAAGGATCATTTGTTTTTCTCTTTGGTGCCACCCCATAGGAAATATATTTACAAATTACACATGGCCTTGAGGACCCATTTGGGGTCAGCTAGGTCCAAGAAGAGGTAAATGGGGAGGGATTGCAAAACAGATTTGATGAGAACCATGCGGCTTGCTATATTGAGGGTACGATGGGTCCAGTTAGATAACCTGGTTTCCATTTTGTCTAGCAGGGCTTGCCAAGAGGAATGATTGATGGCGGAGACAGTGAGTGGGGCTCCTAGGTATTTAGAGGGAAAATATGTGATGGAGAAACCTAGGATACGAGCAATGTTGCACTGAGAGAGAGGGAGGGTATGAAAGAAAAATATTTGCGATTTTTCAGGGTTGACCTCAGTACCAGAGGCTTCAGAGAAGGAGTCTAGAAGAGATTTGAGGGTGCGGGATTCTTAGACCGAGGGGTAGCCCATAATCATATTGTCATCCACAAATTATTGATGGGAGGAGGGAGGCAGGTTGTGGAGGGGTAAACCATGCAGGACTGGATGGAGCTTTTGAGAAGGTGACCCAAGCCTTCAGCCAATATGATGAAGATGAAGGGTGAAAGAGGGCCCCCTTGTTTGATGTTGAGGGGTTGAAGGTTGCTGAGGGAATACCATTGACCAAAATGGAAATAAAAGGAGGGGTGATGAGACTCATGATCCAACGTACCCAGATGTGGCTGAAACTGAAGGCTATGAGAAATTTTTTGATGTAGTCCCAACTGAGTTTGTCAAAATCCTTGGAGAGATCGATTTTGAGAAGCATGCTAGGATTTTTGGAAGTTTTGAGAGAGTGAATGACCTCATGGGTTAATATTGTTGAGATTTTGTGCATTTGGGGTAGCATCAGTGATGCTCTAGCTCCCAAATTTTGTGGAGGGACTAGAGTACACTTGATATACAATACCCGTAAAAGGATTTGGGAAATTTCATATGGTTTAGGAGATATTAAATTAATTAATTATTTTAATGTATTTCCTAAGTTAAAACTTAGGGAACTTAGATAATTAAAGTGAATTTAATTAAACATGTGATGAAATTGTCTTAAGTCACACAGATCAAAATTTCTTTTAATCTTAGCCATTGATTCAAGATATGATCATGGTCGTTGGTTTCCCAACGAGAAAAGTATAAAGGAAAGGCCCGGGGTCATTTGTAAAGACACAAAGAGGTAGAGTACTGAAGCTAATTTGAGATTCTAGGTAGGTTTGCTAGGAATTCTCAGAAGTGTTTCAGTTGCAGAGAGGGGAATTTAGGCCAAGGGGATGATCTGATCTCGGGGTCTAGAATACACAAGAGGCAGAGATCATCTCATAGGACAACGCAGAGGAGAAGGGAAGCTGCAGCAACAAGGATAGTGCAGTTCCTCCAAGGAAAGTGTGATTTTCAGCAGGAAGCACTCAAGGGTTACGCACAGACCCTAAGGGGCAGCGTAGGGCATGCGTCACCCAGTTTGGGGTAACGCAGACCTTTCCGGAGCAACGTTGAGGGTTAGAGGGGCTTCAGAGGCTGACATAGATGCTTTCAAGGGCAGCACTGGAGTTTCTAGGCCCTAATATTCGCTGAGTTTTGTAAATCCCATTTGAGGGTGTGGATTAGTCATTATTTTGGCCCTAGATCAACTAGTGAGCTGTAGATCTAATATTTCTCTGTCGAGTTTTCTAGATCTGGAACCCAGGCTTGTTGTATTCAGAAAATTCTTAATAATAAAACCCTCCTGCAGCCAGAGACCGGTTTTCCCGCATTGGGTTTTTCCGGGGACTACTTTTCCAGAAATAACTGTGTCACTTTATCTATGTGTGCATGAAATTGTTCTAGATCTGGATTGGTGTAGATCTGTTATGTGTTTTGCTTCGATTTTAACTTGAATTTATTCAGTTAACAACTTGTCTAAGTAGGAGAAGCATAACCAGATTAACAGTAAATATTTTCTGCATAAAGTGTAAAGATCTAGAAATTTCCACATGGTATCAGAGCAATAGCAGATATAGGAGGGTCACGAGCAAGAATTTGAAGGTTCTAGCTACAGGAAGAAACTGGAAAAGCAATAGAAACGCAGATCTGAAGGGACAACGCATTTTTCAGAGGCAGATTCACGCAGTGGGAAGGGTGATGTTGTCTAACGCTGTATCCTAGAAGCCCACACAATTACTGTGCAGAGGAAACTTAAAAACATCGTTGGATTGGTTTAAAGCCAGCCAGTGTGATTCGGATCTGAATATGTCAGATCCAGAAAATACTACAGAAAAGCTGCAGAAATTCAGAAGGTACTGGTGGGGTTAAATTTCAGAAGTTTTCATATTTTTAGCCTTAGCACAAGTGACAAAGAGTGGGAGAAGATCAACTTCTCAGAGAGTTTCTAGCCAAAGGAAACTTACAATTTGATCAGAGGATCAAAGAAGAGTTGAATCATAGTTGATTTGGTAGATTTTCAAGGAGAGAAATCAGTTGTCAGAGGGAGCAGAAGGTGCCTGTTTCACCAAGGGCCTTAGATCCATTTCTCTAGCAAAGAGAAGAGGAAGCTTCGACACATTTTGAGCAGATGGCTCCTCATGGTCTGCGTGATTAGGATAGGCTTGATGGCCTCTCAAAATTTTTGGTTTGGAAGGCAAGGATCCTGGTATTCCTTGAGACATACAATCTTAGAGACCATGTAGAGCAAACTCTGGTCACACCGACAGATCTGGATCTCCTTCGGAAGCATAAGGAGGCTACTTGGCGTGCCAAGCGGCTGATTATGGATGGAATCAAGGACCATATTGTACCACACTTAGCTGAGAAGAAGACAACTAATGAGATGTGGAAGGCCTTGATCTCCCTATATGATGGAAAATATGTCCAAAGAAAGATGTTGTTGGAGACTCAGATGAGGTCATTCATGATGACCAAGGGATAAGACATGGAGCATTTTCTCTTCAGATTATAGTCAATCATAGATTAGCTAACTACAACGGGTGCTAAGGTGGAAGATGATGTGATAGTCAGGACTTCCCTCAATGCAGTCACAGATGAGTGGGAAACCTTTGTCCAAAGTATCTTGGGCAGAGCGGACCTCCTAGATTGGGACAACTTGTGGTCAATTCTACGTCAAGAAGAACTCCACAAATTCACCAAGAAGTAGCACAAATATGGAATGAGAACAGTAAAGAAGGAAGATGAGGAAGATGCAGCCTTGGCATCGAAGAAGCAGCGAAAGAAGAAGAATGATCTCTCAGAAGATCAAGTGCTTCCAGTGTGGTGAAATGGGAAAATTTTCCAGCAATTGTCCTCAAAAGAAAAAGGACAAGGAGTCATCTTCTTCCAAAGTAGCTGTGGCAGATGATGGGTCGGAAGATGATGCAGCTGTGAGTGCTCATGAACCGCGGAGGTGGGGTGACACAGATATGTAGAGGAGCTACATAGAAGTAAGGTGGGATCCTTGAGTAGCTCATCTCTTGGATCACATGTGAGCTACAAAAACCTTAAGATAGTAGCGGGACAAGTGGAGTAGTGGGTGCATAGATCACATATGAAGCAGAAGCATAGGCAGATCTGAACACTGGAAGGAGCAGTGTAGAGCAAGGTAGCAGTAGCGTAGAAGCAGTAGCAAAGCAAAGGCTAATGTGACTTCAATAGCGCAAAGCAGAGCAGAGCTGCAGCAGTGTAGAAGGCTTTAGAGGGACAGCGCTGTGCAGCGACAACATGAAATATTTCAGTACAAGGGGCTGATGTGACTTCAGTAGTGTAGAGGGAGTCTGTTTACGTAGGTAGAGTTGTAGTTGTGCATCACTCTTCAGATTCCAACACAGATCTATAGCCTATGGAGCTTCAGTGATGAGGATGCAACCCATCTGAATTGTTTTTCAAAGATTGGGCAGGAGATTCAGTCGTTTCTCTCAACAACTAAAGTTACAGTGCAACAGATCAACAATGGTAGTGTTATGAGCAGCACAAATGTAGCATATTGAGAGGGAGTTGCAGTACAGAGTTTGCAGTGGCAGTGGAAGAGTCATGGGCAATAGTATAAAATGTGAGTAGCAGTGCAGAGTTGAGTGGCAGCAGACCAAGCTTCAGCAGCACAGAACCAGTGCCCAAAATCATGTAATTCATAGTGTGATATATTGTCAGAGCACACCTTTGATGCTAAGAGGGAGTGTTGAGATTTTGTGTATTTGGAGTAGCATCAATTGTGCTCTAACTCCCAAATTTTGTGGAGGGACTAGAGTACACTTGATCTACAAGACCCAGAAAAGGATTTGGGAAATTTCATCTGGTTTGGGAGATATTAAATTAATTAATTATTTTAATGTATTTCCCAAGTTAAAACTTAGGGAACTTAAATAATTAAAGCGAATTTAATTAAACATGTGATGAAATTGTCTTAAGTCACATGGATCAAGCTTTCTTTTAATCTTAGCCATTGATAGAAGATATGATCATGGCCATTGGTTTCCCAACGAGAAAAGTATAAAGGAAAGGCTTGGGGTCATTTGTAAAGACACACAGAGGTAGAGCACTGAAGTTAAGCTGAGATTCTAGGGCGGGTTTTCTAAGAATTCTCAGAAGTGTTTTAGCTGCAGAGAGGGGAATTTAGGCCAACGGGATAATATGATCCTAGGGTCTAGAATATACAAGAGGTAGATATTAGCTCAGAGGATAGCGCAAAGGAAAAGGGAAGCTGCAATAGCAAGGACAACACAGTCCCTTCAAGGACAACATGATTTTTCAGCAGGAAGCCCTCAAGGGTTACGTAGAGACCCTAAGGGGCAACGTAGGGCCTGCATCACCCAGTCTGGGGTAACGTAGACCTTTCCGGAGCAGCGCTAAGGGTCATAGGGGATTCATAGGTTGACGTAGAGGCTTTCAGGGGCAGCGCTGGGGTTTCTAGGCACTAATATTGGATGAGTTATATAAATCTCATTTGAGGGTGTGGATCAGTCATTATTTTGGCCCTATATCAGCCAGTGAGATGTAGATCTAATATTTCTCTGTCGAGTTTTCCAGATCTGGAACCTGGGCTTGTTGTATTCAGAAAATTCTTAATAATAAAACCCTCCAGCAGCCAGAGACCGGTTTTCCCACATTAGGTTTTTCCAGGGACTATTTGTCCATAAATAACTATGTCACTTTGTCTATGTGTGCATGAACTTGTTATAGATCTGGATAGGTGGAGATATGTTATGTGTTTTACTTCGATTTGAACTTGAATTTATTCAGTTAATAACTTGTCTAAGTAGGAGGAGCATAACCAGATTAACAATAAATAATTTCTGCATAAAGTGTAAATATTCAGAAATTTCCACAAAGATGATGCCATCAAGAATTTTCTTGCCTTTGACATAACCTATTTGCTCTAGTGAGATGATTAAGGGAAGGAGCTGCTTCAGCCTATTAGCGATAAATTTGGAGATTATTTTGTAAATGACATTGCATAGAGCTATGGGTATGTACTTACTTGGTGAGGCTGCATTGTCTTCTTTTGGAACCAGAGTGATGAAGGTGGCATTAAGCGTTGGGAGAAGCCATTGAGTGGTGTGAGATTCCTCCACTATGTCCCAGAATTTGTCTCGGATGGTATCCCAGAGGAAGTGGAAGAATTTGGTGGTGAATCCATCAGGATCTGGAGCTTTCTCAGCTTTCAACTGGAAGATTGCTTGTTCCACCTCAGCCAGGGTGGTGGCTTTGAGCAGCAACCGGTTGTGTTTGTCCGTTATCAACTTGGGAATGTGTTGGGTGATTTTCCCAATGGCCTCATGCCTCTGATGATTGGGTTCTTGAATAATGTTCCTAAAGTGGTTGCGCAACTCCTCCGTAATGTCCTCTTGTGTTTCTAGCCACTCTCTAGTTTGGTTTTTGAGGATAGTGATTCTGTTATGCATCCTGTGTTGAATGGTGGATCGGTGAAAGAATTTTGTGTTTCGTTCTCCCTATTTAAGCCAACAAATTCTTGATTTTTGTCTCCATAGGATTTCTTCCTGGATACTTCTTTCTTCCATCTGAGTAGTTAAGGTCTTCTCCTAGCTCTCTAATTTGGCTGAGCGTCCTTCCTGGATGATAGTTTTTTGCAATTTCTTCAGTTTTTCCTCAAGCTCTTTTTGGTCTGTGAATATATTTCCAAAGGTTGATTTGTTCCAGACCTTCATTTTTCCTTTGAGAATTTTGAGTTTTGTATGGAACTGGAGCATCTTAGTGCCTTGCGGAGGTACAAGGGAGGACCACCATTTGGAAACTATTTCCTTGAACCCTGGGTGCCTGCGCTAGCAATGTTCAAAGTGAAAGGGTTTGGGAGCATGCTTGCCTAGTCGTAACCATTGAAGTTGTATTGGCTAGTGGTAAGAGCCTGCAGCAGGGATGATGGTAGCAACTATGTCCCCCCCTAGATGGATGAAGTCTTATGTGATGAGGAATCTGTCCAGTCTTGAGGATATCTAGTGGGCGCCTCCTCTTTTGTTGTTTCAGGTGAAGATTCCATTGGAGGTTTGAAGATCAATGAGGTGGTTTCCTTGAATGAAGTTCTTGAATCCAGTACTGTCCAAGTCCAAATGCATCCTTCCTCCTTTCTTTTCCTGTAGATTTGTTATCATATTGAAGTCTCCTCCCATGAGCTAGAGTGGAAGGGCTCTTTGTTTATTGAGTTCAACTAAGTTATCCAGAAGCTCTGTTTCTGATGGATATTCCGGGGAAAGTAGACATTTGTGAGCATACCATGGATATCCGTGCCAATTAGGTGAAATTTGGTCTGGATAAAGTGCATGTTGGAATGAAAATTCTCTAGGGAGATGATTTGGGGGTTCCAGATGACTGCCAGGCCTCCAGACGCACCGTTGGCATCAACATCTATTGTATTTCTACCTTTCCAATTTTTTCTGAAGATTGAATCCAGAGTGGAGCTGGAACATTTGGTTTCTTGCATGTAGAATATTGCAGGGCATTGCTCAATAATTCCTTTCTTTATAATTATGTGCTTAGTGGGGTTATTGAGCCCTCTTATATTCCAAAAGATGATCTCCATTGTGTGGGATTGGTGGTGTAGGCGAAGAATCTTTTCAACTTGGGGAATCATCCTGAATCCACCATTTCTTAGCCTGTTTCTATTGTTCTTTGCAACGTTTTTTTCCTGCCCCTTTTGCAGGACTCTTTTGTGAAGTATTTTGTGTTTATGAGAGTACCCCCTTGAATACCCAGAGAGGGGAGCTGCTACACTCGGGAAAGGATTTCTTCCATCTTTTGGACCTATTGCTATGGTATTGATTTGAAATCCTTCTTATTGCAATCATCCTCTAACCCTATGAGATCCAATCCCTCAAGGTCAATACTTTCTGGTTCTTCCTCCATAGCTTCTGGGATCATCTCCATGATTTGTTCTTTACCTTTTGACACTAGGTTTTCCCCTGCGTATCTAGCAATTTGATGTTTTAGGTAGGTCTTAAGAGGGACCTAGTACTGTTGAGCTTGTGAGGACTTGGCCTGCTCCATAGAGGTGTGCCTAACTTCGTTGATAGGTTCATTTTCATTCTCATTCAGATGATTTAATGTTGCGAAGCTATTGCTAGTCGCAGGAAATTTTTTATTCTGATGAGGGATAGTTCTCTTGTTGTGCCTTTTCTTGCTTGCTACCTTCGTGAATCCTTTTGCTTCTTGATCATTAGATTCCTTTTTAGCCGTCGCTTTTTTTATTAGGGGGAAATCTCTGAAGAGGTGCCCGTGTTGGTGACACTTCCTGCATCTGAAAGGAATATGTTCATAATCTACAGGTTGTGCCCATTCGAAGTCTTCATGCAGTAGACTTACCTCACCTGGTAGTGGTTCCGCCAGGTTCATGTAGACGTAGATGTGGGCGTATGCTGCGTAGTGGTTGATCTTGGTCTCCTCTGCGATCTTCATGAATTCCCCTAGGGCATTGCCTATGTCTCTAAGGGTCAGCTCATACCAGTAATCCTGGGGGAGGGAGTAGAGCTGAATCCAGACCGAAGCCCATGTGAGATCCTATTTGTCAGGGTTGAATCACTCTGTCCAGTGTCAAAGGTATAGGCCGACAGTGTTGAAGAAGTAGGGGCCTCCGTCGATTATCTTGTCTTTATATTCAGTGCATGTGAAGAGAAAATTGAAGAAGCCCTTAGCACACATTTGTAGGTCAATGTGGCCTTTGGGTTTCCAATTTGAAGCTATCCATCCTTGCAACGCTTTTTTAGTGGGCCAGAAGCCCATGAACTTACCTATCAGTGCATGATCCTTCAAGAATTGGATTCTTTCATTGATGCGATGCACTGGGAGCTCGATCACTATTTTTTTGGGGTTCTTAAGAATGCAAGTTGTTGAATTAGTATTCGTTTCTTCTGTTGCTGGTGTCTGTGTCTGCTGTGCTGTGGGAGTCGCCCTTGTAGTTTCATGAGATGGGAAAGAGTTTTGCTGATTGATGGTATCAACCCCTGTCGCCGCCCCTGTGGGAGGCCTACTTGTAATGGGGGGAGCAGTAATCCCCCCATTAGAGTTAGTCATCGGTGAGCCTCAAGCAGTCCAGAAGAGGGATCACGACCTAATAGTCTGGGGATGGAGGTTTGCTTGGGGCAGCCAACGCGAAATCCCCCAAACCCTAGGTGATGGCGGTCGACCTGGTGCAGAGCTCCGCTAGGGTTTTTCCGATATCCACAATAGCTACATTATTATATATTAGGTAAATTATTAATTTACATTCATTTACTAATCAAAACATCGTAACTTTCCTCTTTACTGGGGTATCTTTTTATATTTTTATCTCCAATCTAATAATCAATTCTAATATATTTTCTCCAAGTATTTTAGGAGAACTGAGAAAGTATTTGGAATCTTATCCATCCTCATGGACTTGGATTCCTGATCTCTAATTATACTCTAGTCTTTGCGCAATAATTCAATTTCCATTTTTATTCAATTTAAAATAATAAAATATATCCACAATAATTGTTTTCCCTTGGGTCCTCTTGACCGTTTAGGACTGTTCAAATATATAATAAAAGCAGTAAAAATAGGGATATTACATATTCCCCCTCTAAAACAAAACACCATCCTCTTTTTGCAAAATATGAATTCACTTTTCAAACAGTGATGGATATTTTTCCTTCATATCCTCTTCTCGCTCCCAAGTAGCTTCTTCGGGTGTAAAGTGCTTCCACTGCACTTTCACCCTAGCTACCATCCTATTTCGAAGCTCAATTTATTCCTGTACCAGGATGTGAAGTGGCTCTGGAAGAAATCCCCTTCTCGTTCTACCTGTATCACATTCCAATCAATTACATGAGTATGATCATGTACATACTTTTTTAATAATGAAACATGAAAAACATTGTGAATATTAATGTGACTAGGTAAAACCAACTTGTATGCTACTGGTCCCACTCTTTATAGCACTTCAAAAGGTCCATAGTAACGTGGTGATAATTTAGCATAGCTACCCATGTATAAAGTACTCTTTTTGGGCTTAATCCTCAAGTAAATATGATCTCCCATGTTAAATTCTCTATGAATTCTCTTTTTGTCTGCATAACTCTTTTGCCTGTCTTGTGTTGTCTTAATATTTTGCTGAATTTTCTTCATAGTTCTTTCCATTTCTTGCAATGCATCTGGTCCAAGTATTACATTATCCTCTGGTTGACTCCAACTAAGTGGCGTGTGGCAGTTTCTACCATACAATGCTTCAAAAGGACTCATCTTTATTGAGGCTTGATAACTATTATTGTATGCAAATTCTACGAGATGCATAAAGTCTTCCCACCTTGTAGGTGTGTCCATAACATACATTCTCAACATGTCTTCTAAAATCTGGTTTTTTATTTCATTTTTTCCATCTGTTTGGGGATGGTAAGATGTACTAAAGTTCAACTTGGTACCCATTCCACTAAACAGAGTCTTCCAAAAAGCTGAAGTAAATTTTGGATCTCTGTCTGATATAATCATTTTCGGAAAACCATGTAACTTTACAATCTCTTTCATAAACACATTCGCTACTTGAGTTGTACCAAAAGTAGATTGTAATGGTAAGAAGTGTGCAGTTTTATTCAATCATGTGTCTACAACTACCATTATAGAATCATCTTGGTATTTAGTTCTCGGCAATCCAGTTATAAAATCTATGGAAACTGTTTCCCACTTCCATTCTGGGATAGGTAAGGGATTCAACAATCATGTTGGATGATGATGCTCTAATTTTACATGTTAACATTCCAAACATCTAGCTAAATAGTTAGCCACATCCTTTTTCATGCCTGGCCAAAACATATTCTTTCTCAAGGCTGAAATCAATTTATGATATCCCGAATGTCCTGCATAGGGTCGTTTATGATACTCATCTAAAATACACTTTTTAATGAGCTCACATTGGGAATGTACAATATGTTTTTATAACAAATCAGTCCTTTCAAATTTTGAGTATACCCCATTATCTCAGTATTCTGTAATTTTTCTTGGAGTTTTTCATAGTTTAAATCTTGACTCATTACCTCTTGTATCAATCCTTCAATGTCAAAATTTGCACTACTCCCAACACTATTCAAATTTTGATGAACATTCCTACTCAAAGCATTTTCAATCTTATTTTCCTTTCCTTTTATATGTTTGATCTCCATGTAAAACTCACTAAGGAATGACAACCACCTAGCTTTTCTGGCATTTAAGTCAGGTTGTGCGAAGAAGTATTTCAAACTTATGTGATATATCATCAATACAAACTTCTCCCCTAATAGATAATGTCTCCACATCTTCAAAGCATGTATTACAATAACTAACTCTAAGTCATACACAATGTAATTCTGTTTATGTTTCTTTAATTTTCTTGACTCATATGCTATGACTGAGTTTTCTTGCAATAATACCCCTCCTAATCCTTCCGCACAAGCATCTGTACAAACTACAAATTCTTTGTTTGGATCAGCAATCTTCAAAATAGGAGCAGTTGTTAGTTTAAGTTTTAAGTGTTTAAAACTATGTTGACATTTTGTTGTCCATTTAAATTTCACTCCTTTATTTTGTAGAGGGGTGATAGGATATGCTAAAGCTGAAAATATTTCTAAAAATCTCCTATGATATCCTGCAATTCCCATGAATGATATTATGGATGAAACATCAATAAGCACATGCCAATCCATGATAGCTTGTATCTTTTTAGGGTCCACTGCCAATTCTCTTTCTGAAATTACATGACCCAAATACTAAATTTTATCTTTATAAAATTTACATTTGCTAAGTTTGGCATATAACTTATGTTCTTATGTGTTTGTAAGACAATTCTGAGATGTTATTTATGTTCTGCTTCATTCCTATAATATACTTGATCCGGATTTTATGCAGGAACGCAACAGAATAAACACATAACCATAAATACAGAGATGCAGCGGAAATAACACTTCATTTCATTAATATCAAATAACAGAAAGATGCTTGGCCATGGTAATCGATAAAATAGCTAGGGTCGCATTGGCAGATGCGAGAGATGTGGTGGCTACGGAGACCTGCGAGCGTATTTACAATGAGGCTCGAGGGCCTATTTATTGTTGAGAAACAATGTAGAATCTGAAACGTCCAAAAACCTAACCGTAGGAGATGAGGCGCCAAAAATGTGGGCGCCCGTTTGGGTAAATTGGTGGTTCAACTTCCGGGGGCATAACTTTGGCACCCGATCTCCGTTTGACGCGTTCAATAGCTCGTTAGAAAGATCTATCCGAGGACTACGGTGTCCAGAGACGAATTTTTATCAGAAAAGTCGCTGAGCGCTTTCATGTAACGTCGTTGGGGCCTCAAAACGACTCGGAAGTTCGGGACCGAAAAGCTGTAAAATATTGAGATTGTCTGCGGCGAAAAATGAAAACCCCGATGGTGGGGGAGCCAGAGTGGAGACCAAGTGGGTGGCCACAGTATCCACGGATCATTAAGCCCCCAAAACGGCTCAGTGGAGGACCCGAAAACCTTTAAAAATAGTAAGTTGTCATTTGAATGTGAAAATGCGGGGTGATGGTCTTTGGTCCCCGATGGAATAGGTGGGTGGCCATGAGTATCCACACAGATCATTCCTCCCTCCTTAGGGAAACGATGGTCCCCATTGGGTGAGATCCTCATGAGATGAGAAAATTCTATTGGTAAGGTATTGCATGTGTTGAAGATGTCATGGACCTGCGGGTGGACATGCTGGATGCGTTTAGTAAATTTGGTTTCTTTATCAGCCTCATACAGTACATGTTTGGATTCTGTATGTGTAGTTGCAGGATGTATGGAAACATCGGGTGGTGGTGCATTGGGAGTCAGATCAATGGAGTGCTTGTCCTGACAGTGTAGAGGAACCTCTATGAGTGAGGAGAAATTGTCATCGTATTCCTCCATGACTTTGTCCATCTGCTGTAGCCGTGAAAGGGAGCCCTGTTTCGAGGTTGTGGCCACAATATTCTTCTTTCCCTGTGAGCGAGTCGTAAGGAAAATGAATTTCCTGGTCTGGGAAACAATCTTACTGCGTTGTTTTGCAGTAGTCAAAGAGATGGCAGGAGGCGGTACTACCTCCGGTATCCCGTACAAGTTATTTCCCAAAGTAATAATAACAGCACGAGGCCTAGACTCATACACAGCATGTCGTCTCCATAAGTATGGTTGGCCCAATAATACATCAGCTACATCAAGAGGAGCAACATCACACAATACCTCATCCGTGAATGGCTTGATATTGTATGGAAGTCGGCACTGTTGGCGGATGCGGAGATCTCTCCCTGGGTGGAGCCACCCAATGGTATACGGTTGCGGGTGTGCTATGGTTGGTAGGCCGAGCCGCTTCACGACGTCTGCTGAAATGAGGTTCTTTGGGCTTCCGCTATCGACGAGAAACTGCAGCGGAGAACCCTTCACCCACATCTGCGACTGGAAGAGGCGCTCCCCCTCCTCTGGATCCTCTGGACCCTCCTTCTGGATCTTGGTGGTGGCAACAATGGCACTGGGATCCGCTTCCCTTTGTCATTACCTTTGTCTGGTTCTAACTCGGGATCAGAAAATGCATCTGATTCGGGTGCCTTTAGTTCAGCCACCAAAGATTGTTTGGCCCGACACTCGTTTGTGCTGTGAGTGGGGCTGTTATGAAATTCACACCACTTCCCTGTGTCCTTCTTTGGATTTGTGGTATTGTTCTGAGTCGCATTGCTTTGGCCTTGCCCCTTTTTCTTCGGTTCGGGGGCACCTTTCGGATTCACAGATCCAAAGTCTCGCTTCTTTTGCTTAAATTTCTGCTCGATCTTGGCGGCATAGCGATATGCCGTGCCAAGCGATGTAATGTCGAGGAACTCCATTTCCTCCTGAATGTGTTTGTGCAGACAGCCGCGGTACTTGAGCACCAAATGTCTCTCCGAATCTTTAATACCCAACTTTGTGCGTAGGGTATGGAACAGATTCGTCAGTTCGTGCACATCTTGATCCTTTTGTTGCCGCAGCGTGGTCCATTGGATGTATTTGTCCTCGTAGCTCCCCACAGGGTAATATTGTTCCTTGATGCCGTCTCGGAACGAATTCCAAGTGGGTGTGGCCGAGAACAGAGAGGGTTCCCCTTCGCCCTCTTGCTCACGGTAGGTTTCCCACCAGTCTTTGACATGGGGGGCAGCTTTGAGGAGTGCAAAAACAATCTTTTCTCGGTCAGAGAAGTCATGGACCGAGAAATACCCTTCCAACAAATTTAACCATCTGTCTACAGCGTCTGCATCTATTTTTCCTTCAAATATAGGAATGTCAAAGTTTACCTGTACCTTGAAGGGAGTGGCGCCTCCAGAGTGGCTGTTGGATGCGGATGCGCCATATGTGGGCAGTCGTTGAAGGATTTGAGCAAAGTTATCCATCATCACGTTCCTTTGTTTCTCGAGAGCCTCCTCGAGCGGTATTTTGATAGGATCTCCTGCTCCCTCGTCTTTCTTTTCTTCCGCCATGGGAGGTCGTCGGGGTTTGCGAGGCTGATCTTGCAAGGGTTCAACCAGATCGAGCCCTAACTCCTTATACCCTGACCGCGTTGGGGACATGCAAAGAAAAACAAAGAAAGAAACGGTCAAACTCTGATACCAACGATCGGATTTTATGCGAGCATAGCAGAATAAACACATAACCATAAATACGGAAGATACGTGAAATAACACTTCATTTCATTAATATCAAAATAACGAAAGATCATACAGACATAATGGAAATAAAATAGCTAGGGTGCTGTTAGCGAATCTGCGAGAAGAAGATGTGGTGGCTCTACACCTGCGAGCGTGTTACAATAATGGCTCGAGGCCTATTTATTGTTGAGAAACAATGTATAATTTGAAACGTCCAAAAACCTAACCGTAGGAGATGAGGAGCCAAAACTGTGGGCGCCCATTTGGGTAAATTGGTGGTTCAACTACCCGGGGGCATAACTTTGGCACCCGATCTCCGTTTGACGCGTTCAATAGCTCGTTAGAAAGATCTATCCGAGGACTACAGCTGTCGGGACGAATTTTATCAGAAAATTCGCTAGCGCTTTCATACCCAAAAAACGTCGTTTAGGGCCTCAAAACGGCTCCGGAAGTTCAGGACCCGAAAAACTGCTAAAAATAGTAAGTTATGCCGAAACTGAAAAACTGAAAGAGACAATGGTGGGGGGCCAAGTGGAATAGGTGGTTGGCCACCAATATCCACCTGGATCATTAAGCCCCCAAAACGGCTCCGAGAGTGGAGGACCCGAAAACCTGCTAAAAATAGTAAGTTGTGCTGAATGTGAAAATCTGCAAGAATTGATGGTGCTGGTCCCAATGGAATAGGTGGGTGGCCACCGATATCCACCTGGATCATTCCTCCCTCCTTAGGAAGCAATGGTCCCCATTGCGTTGAGATCCTCCATGAGATGAGGAAAATTCTATTGAACTGAGTATTAGATGTGTTGAAGATGCCATGGACCTGCGGGTGGACATGCTGGATGCGTTTAGTAAATTTGGTTTCTTTCTCAGCCTCATACAGTACATGTTTGGATTCTGTATGTGTAGTTGCAGGATGTATGGAAACATCAGGTGGTGGTGCATTGGGAGTCAGATCAATGGAGTGCTTGTCCTGACAGTGTAGAGGAACCTCTATGAGTGAGGAGAAATTGTCATCGTATTCCTCCATGACTTTGTCCATCTGCTGCAGCCGTGAAAGGGAGCCTTGTTTCGAGGTTGTGGCCACAATATTCTTCTTTCCCTGTGAGTGAGTCGTAAGGAAAATGAATTTCCTGGTCTGGGAAACAATCTTACTGCGTTGTTTTGCAGTAGTCAAAGAGATGGCAGGAGGCGGTACTACCTCCGGTATCCTGTGCAAGTTATTTCCCAAAGTAATAATAACAGCACGAGGCCTAGACTCATACACAGCATGTCGTCTCCATAAGTATGGTTGGCCCAATAATACATCAGCTACATCAAGAGGAGCAACATCACACAATACCTCATCCGTGAATGGCTTGATACTGTATGGAAGTCGGCACTGCTGGCAGATGCGGAGATCCCTCCCTGGGTGGAGCCACCCAATGGTATACGATTGCGGGTGGGCTATGGTTGGTAGGCTGAGCCGCTTCATGACGTCTGCTGAAATGAGGTTCTTTTGGCTTCCGCTATCGACGAGAAACTGCAGCGGAGAACCCTTCACCCACATCTGCGACTGGAAGAGGCGCTCCCCCTCCTCTGGATCCTCTGGACCCTCCTTCTGGATGTTGGTGGTGGCAACAATGGCACTGGGATCCGCATCAATGATCTGCTTCCCTTTGTCATTACCTTTGTGTGGTTCTAACTCAGGATCAGAAAATGCATCTGATTCGGGTGCCTTTAGTTCAGCCACCAAAGATTGTTTATTTGAAACACTCGTTTGTCTTTGTTAATTAGGTACATTATGGTCACACCACTTCTGTGTCCTTCTTTGGATTTGTGGTATTGATGCAGTACGCATTGCTTTGGCCTTGCCCCTTTTTCTTGGTTCGGGGGCACCTTTCGGATTCGCAGATCCAAAGTCTCACTTCTTTTGCTTAAATTTCTGCTCGATCTTGGCGGCATAGCGATATGCCGTGCCAAGCGATGTAATGTCGAGGAACTCCATTTCCTCCTGAATGTGTTTGTGCAGACAGCCGCGGTACTTGAGCACCAAATGTCTTTCTGAGTCTTTAATACCCAACTTTGTGCGCAGGGTATGGAACAGATTCGTCAGTTCGTGCACATCTTGATCCTTTTGTTGCCGCAGCGTGGTCCATTGGATGTATTTGTTCTCATAGCTCCCCACGGGGTAATATTGTTCCTTGATGCCGTCTCGGAACGAATTCCAAGTGGGTGTGGCCGAGAACAGAGAGGGTTCCCCTTCGCCCTCTTGCTCACGGTAGGTTTCCCACCAGTCTTTGACATGGGGGGCAGCTTTGAGGAGTGCAAAAATAATCTTTTTCTCGGTCAGAGAAGTCATGGACCGAGAAATACCCTTCCAACAAATTTAACCATCTGTCTACAGCGTCTGCATCTATTTTTCCTTCAAATATAGGAATGTCAAAGTTTACCTGTACCTTGAAGGGAGTGGCGCCTCCAGAGTGGCTGTTGGATGCAGATGCGCCATATGTGGGCAATCGTTGAAGGATTTGAGCAAAGTTATCCATCATCACGTTCCTTTGTTTCTCGAGGGCCTCCTCGAGCAGTATTTTGATAGGATCTCCTGCTCCCTCATCTTTCTTTTCTTCCGCCATGGGAGGTCGTCGGGGTTTGCGAGGCTGATCTTGCAAGGGTTCAACGAGATCGAGCCCTAACTCCTTATACCCTGACCGCGTTGGGGACATGCAAAGAAAAACAAAGAAAGAGCTTGGAATTGCTCTGATGCCACTGATGGGATTTTTACGCAGGAACGCAACGAATAAACACATAACATAAATACGGAGATGCGTGAGTAACCGCTACATTTCATTAATATCAAATAACGGAGAAAGATGCTTACGGACATAATGGAAATAAAATAGCTAGGGTCTTGTTAGCGAATCTCTGAGAAAGAGATGTGAACAGCTACGGACCTACGGCTTGTGTTACAATGAGGCTCGAGGGCCTATTTATTGTTGAGAAACAATGTATAATTTGAAACATCCCAAATTTCCCAAAAACCTAGTAGGAGATGGTATAGCGTAGGCGTAGTTTGGTAAATTGGTGGTTCAACTTCCCAGACAGGCATAACTTTGCTTTTGGAGTCTCCGTTGACGCGTTCAATAGCTCGTTAGACGGATCTATCCAAGACTACGGTGTCGGGGGCAATTTTGTCAGAAAATTATTTAGCTTTCATACTTAAAAACGTCGTTTAGGGCCTCAAAACGGCTCCGGAAGTTCAGGACCCGAAAAACTGCTAAAAATAGTAAGTTATGTCGAAACTGAAAAACTGAAAGAGACAATGGTGGGGGGCCAAGTGGAATAGGTGGGTGGCCACCGATATCCACCTGGATCATTAAGCCCCCAAAACGGCTCCGAGAGTGGAGGACCCGAAAACCTGCTAAAAATAGTAAGTTGTGCTGAATGTGAAAATCTGCAAGAATTGATGGTGCTGGTCCCAATGGAATAGGTGGGTGGCCACCGATATCCACCTGGATCAATACTAGAATATCATCAATAAACACCAGAATAAATTTGTCTAGATACTTACTTAAGACACTGTTCATTAGGCACATAAAGGTAGTAGGTGCATTAGTCAACCCAAAACGCAGAACTACAAACTCATAGTTTCTGTATCTAGTTCTGAATGCAGTCTTATTTATGTCTTCATCCTTAATTCTCAATTGATGACAGATTGTCCTTAAATCAATTTTTGAAAAGACAGTGGCTCCTCTCAATTGATCAAATAAATCATTTATCCTGGGTAGAGGATATCTATTCTTTATAGTCAGTTTATTCAATTGTCTGTAGTCTATACACATTCTGAATGTACCATCCTTCTTTTTAACAAATAGTATCGGTGCTCCCCGTGGGGACACACTTGGCCGGATATAGCCTCGGTCCATAAACTCTTGTAGCTGTAGTTTTAATTCTAACAATTATGGGGCACTCATTCTGTATGGTGCTCTAGAGATAGGTGTATCTCCTGGTATTAATTCAATTGAAAAATCAATTTCTCTTTTAGGGGGTAGTTGAGGAATTTCATCTGGAAATACATCTTTGAATTCTCTGGTTACTGGTAATTTTTCTACAGTTTCTTTTTCATTTTGCTGTCCCAATTCTTCCACTTGGATAATATATACTTGACAGACTTTTCTTGTTTTCCTCTTTAACTGTAATGTTGTAATTTATCTGACTGATATTGGTCCGAGTTTTCCTTTCACTATCATTGTTTTTCCCTCACCATCTATACAATGTATTTTTTTATCTAAGCAATTGACTATTGCTTTCTGTTTTTCTAACTACTCCATTCCTACTAATACATCATAGTAACCTAGAGGAAAAATATTTAAATTCAATTCAGTTTCGTACCCATTTAAATTTACAACAATATTTGGTAATTTATGGGTTACTTTTATTTTTGTTCCTGTAGCTAGCTGAACTAACCATGCTTGCTCGAATTTTTCTGACCTTAATTTGCACTTTTCCACCATCTGAGGACTTATGTAACTTAAATTTTCTCTTGGATCTATCAAAACAGAATCAGGTTGTTCAACAATCATACCTTCTATTTTGACCATGGTTGCTTGGTGATCTTCTAGGGACGCATTGATTCTTGGAATGTTTATTGCCACATCATTTACAATAGTAGCCTCTCTCAACACTTGAATACTCTGAATGGTTCGATGAGGACAATCTCGTAACATATTAGGTTCTCCACAACCCCAACACTTCAATGGTTGCCTCATTTTTACAGTTCCATCTCTCTTGTTGTTTACATCCATATATTTAGATCCAATTTTTTATTAGGCTGGTTGATTTTCTCCAGTTTTGTTAAACTTCTTTCTTTGATGATTTTTCCTAGAGTTTTTCAATTAGGCTGTTTTTACTCTTTTTCCACTAGAGTCACCTTTTCCTTTCTCTTTGTTCTTCCAATTCTTCACATCATCGTTCCTACCTTTGAACTGTTGATAACATAGTCTTTCTTTGCACACAAATTCATCCATTGTCTTGGAATTATCAAATTTTATCATCTCCTTGTAGACAGTAGGTAGAAAATTTAAAAATTGTTGTACCTTAGCCTTCTCATATGTAATATAAGGTACATAGCAAAGCAGATTTGTGAATTTGGTAACAAAATCATCTGCGATAAGCTGTCCCAATCTCAGCTCATGAAACTCTTTGGCTTTGTCATCATAGTATCTTTCATTCATATATCTATATTTAAAGTTAGTTTGGAAATCTTCCCAAGTGACAGTTTTCTCATCTAGTACATGTACCATTTTGGTTTCTTCCCACCACAAGTTAGCCTTAAATTGTAGTTGGTAAATAACCAATCTGGCTTTCAGGTTACTTCCATATTCATAAAATTGGAATTATTTCACCATGTTTAGAAGATAAGCTTCTGCATCTTCCTCCTTCTCACCATCATAAGTGGAAGGTTTAATTTTTCAGAATTCTCCTTGTAATTCCTTTTTCCTTCTGGACTGTTTTCCAAATGCTTCACCTTCCTCAGATCCTTCTGAGTGGGTTTCCGCTTCCTTCCTCTTTCTTCCAGATCCTTTGCCTTCGTGATTGGTACGGGAGGTTAATTACTTGATCAAAATTTCTTGCTCTTCGCTAGCTACCGAAAATATTTCATTGCTGGTTCTTAGCTGCATCATTTCTCTTTGCATCTGATGGAACATGACCAACAATGGAGCATTTGGATCTGGTGGAATTTCTGCACCACCGAGATCTACATACAACTCATCCCCTTCATTCATAGTTTCAACTGTACTTTTTTGCACTAATTCATTGTACACAGAAATAACATTAGTGTAAATTTTTTTCAATACAAAACAACAATTTACAGCAGCATAATTCTTGGATTTTTAATTTCTGGTGTGAGGACACATATAGGCCTAGTGTTTCAACATGGGCTCTGATACCATTTGTAACAACTCCACTTCCACACCAAATTTTTTTTTCCTTCTTATAGATTAAAATGTAACTGTAATCAACTGCATTAATGTATTTCGTCGCTCTTTGACATATTCGTCTAGTTGTTTTGTGCTTGCCTTACTATTGACAATTTTAATTCCAACAACTTTCCTTAGTTACTTTTCGTGGAAGCTTGACATTAATGACATCTCCTTACCTTTTTATTTTAATATAAGGGAATTTATGTTGCTTATGCTAACTCTATCATAATAGAATTTACCTATTATACTTTTGACCTTTTAAATTCCATTTGTATTTCTAATTCAATATATGTTTATTTTATGTTCTAATTCAATATATTGTAGCCACTTTATTAGGCATTATCAACTCTCCCTAGTTGAAAATACTATCTTATATTCTATCATGTCTATCATTAAAACCCTCCCACTATGTGTAATATACGAATGGATATATGTATATAATTACTTTACAAATCTTAACTACATCTTTCACTTTATGATATATGTAAACGATAACATTGTTACATCCATATCGTATGTACCATTCGAATATCAACTGTGTATTAGTTTCTCTAATCCTACGTGGGATTGTTGTAAGAGTGTGTCATTAATAATGTAGGTCACGTGTACGTCTATTCTGGAATTAACATGAACTTTCATGTCCCTCATAGCTATGCCATGTAATTAACCTACACTATGTATTAACATGACACAGTTTTATATAACACTATGCATTTATGAAATTCGGATTGAAATCACTATCTGTAGGGTGTAAAGTTTGATGTTTTTATTATTGTCATCCCTTCAGTATTTTTCTCATTTATGAATAATACATTTTCCATTAAAGGCATCACATGTCTCTGGCCTAGTGACTTGACCTCCCGTCTACCTAGTTGATTTCCATCGCTCGGTTCTCTACAAATGGATGGTTGTGGTTGCATCATATCCTTGATTCGAGTGAACTCTCCATATGCCCTAATTTTGGCCTGTTCAATATTTTTGGCACTATCATTTTGGTGTTTCGGCTCTGGTTCTTTCGCAACCTTCATCCTGAAGGTCTCCAGGCCTTTCGTTATTTTTTTTATCATTCCCATGACGCAAAAGGATCCTGGTTCTTCTTACGTCTTCAAGAAGAATTTCCCGAATGGTTCCTCAGGTAATATTTCCCTTTTGATGCAACATTTGGCTATAAGGTATCTGTTATGTATGGTATTGCTTAATTAAATTTTTCGAAGCATTATACTCTATCACCATTACGTATCTATTCATTTTAGTTACGACTGCTCGTTTTGCTTCAGTGATTTTACGTTTTTGCCAGGGTATCATGGCCAATTTCTTTCCAAGTGCATGAAATTTCATAATGGAACCATTCGGGACATATACGAAGTGAGAAATTCTCCCAGATACATCATACATTCGAATTTACTAAAATTTCGTATGAAGGTTCTTCTGGTAAAATTTTTGCTCCATAGGTTTCGATGTATAACTATGATAATAGTTTATCTCTATCGTTGGTTTATGGTTACTTACTGTAATTCGTATTTTGACTCTCTGCAATAATATTCACTTGTTTTGTTTTGGATGTAGGTTGGAGGTTTCTTTCGTGAAAATGTAGTCTTCACCTACGACTCTGTTGAAACTAAGGAGTTCCTTTTCCTCGAGAATGCATACCAACAGTTTATTCTTCTCTGCATCAAGATATATCTTGAGGTATGCATATTCTTATTACACTACTCTCGACATCTTTTTATTCAGTATTGACCATCTGGGTTTAAATAATTTTATGGGTTTTCGTTAAATGATAACTTCGTTCTTTTTCCTTGCTCTTCTCTACTCTGAGAACCCAGCATGATTTCTGTCATACATACCCTTGTTTAATAGACATCGGGTTGTATAGTTAATGGATTTTTCCATTTTATAATATGCTTCTCCATTTCATTACACAATTTCTGCGTTGAGGTTGTCATTCGTTTGGAATTTAAGTGGTTTTTTTAGGAATATACAAATTTAATTCCTCATAAGTCATTGACCCATTTTACTATTGATATATCCTTACAATTCTCAGATTTCTCGTCATATATTTGTAATTACGAATTAGGAATTTCCTCAAAATTCCTATTGATTTTTGTTCTAGCTTCAATTTTTTGATTTCTGAGTTATTGCAACTCATCTTTTTATTATGAGAAATTGAGAATATCGTTAACTTTCAAATTATGCATCTTTTTCTCTGGTGTATGAACTTCCACGCCTATTTATTTGTTTTTGAGATTTAATTTCAAATAGTTAATCGCACAGGCTGGGGTCTGATTACATTTGTTTCAAATTTGTACAGGAGTAAACAATTTTCCGTAGTCCCTTAGAGTATGTCCAACCCTCTGCTGCAACCATTTCAGGTAATCATTCTTCCTTCTCGAGGTAGTAATTCCTTCTTACTATTTTATTCCTCTTCTTCCCAATTTAATTTGTTTTCTAAATTCGTTTACATAAAGATTTACCTTCATGCTCTATTCCAACCAGTAAGGTAATAATTACATTTTAAATTACCAATATCACTTTTTCAATATTAAGTGCTTTACTGAATTTAAGAACATTCAATAATTTATCTAAATTTGTCTATGTGCAGGCACCCTTTCTATGTTCCTGCTCCATTTTACAACAAGATTATAATTCAGTAAGTCATACAATGACAATAACAATTTTATTTTATTTGCACACGTTGTTCCATAATTTCTTAAGGACTTCCTCTATTTTAAATCTTAACGATTTTTGAAGTGATAATGTATTTAAATTCATGGGATTGAATCCCGGACTCTGTATAAAATTTGACAATATTTACTTTGAAATTTATGTACATATAAGTCTCCCGAATTATCTTGGTTCAGTATAATACAATATACTTTATTTACAAAAGTTAAAAGATGTTTTACTGTTATGCATATAATATATTCTATTTCACCTTTGCTTCATCTCTTAGATAATACTATGGCTCATGTAGAAGTTTAAAATCTTCTAGATATGTTACAATATAAGATATGGTTTGAATTTTCTCATTTCATGTTTAGTAAAAGACCATAATTTCCTCATTCTGTATAACCTTTAAATGGTAGGTTATCATAGTTAATTTAATAATTTCATTATATCTACTCTCCTTCTCATGTAATTTTCTGTGTATATAAACTAATAAGATTTCTTACCTAACCTCAGATTTAAATCTATTCCAGAGGTTTAGACATTCTGAGAGTTGGTATAATTCCTAAAATTGTCTATGCAACAATACATGACTACACTATATTTATTATAGTAGGTTTTGTTAAATGCACAGACCTGAATCATTTACAACTAAAAGAAAAGTGTAATACTACTTAATTATACATAATATAATTGTTCACAGATATTGTTATATATTTCATCATAATTATAAAATTCATCATAATAACACAATAATAAGATAGAATTAAATAACTTGTGCATACCAATTCTGGTAAGGATATTTTCCACCCAACCTTGAGCTCTCTCTCCACAGCTCCCCCCAAGTAGAGATCAATTCCTTCCAGGAGTAGACAACCTCTTGTCTACCCAGTAATGGTTATTTAAGCCTGCTTTCCCATCAGTTTTTTTCCATAACTGCGTCCAGTTAATCAGGATGTTGGTTTCCTTTTTGCCTAGGCTTTCCTTTTGTTTTTTCCACAAAAGTACTTTAAAACTAGATTTTTCCTCTTTCTAGTTTTATTCTACCTCTTCCCAATAACTTTCCTCTTTACTGGGGTATCATTTTAGATTTTTATCTCCAATCTAATAATTAATTTTAATTTATTTTCTTCAAGGATTTTTGGAGAATTGGGAGAGTCTTTGGAGTATTATCCATCCTCATGGACTTGGATTCCTGATCTTTAATTATACTCTAACCTTTGCACAATAATTAAATTTAAATTTTTATTCAATTTAAAATAATAAAATAAGTCCACAATAATTTTTTTCCCTTGGGTCGACTTGACCCTTTAGGACTGTTCAACTTTCTAATAAAAGCAGTAAAAATAGGGATATTACATATTCCCCCTCTAAAACAAAACATCGTTCTCGGTGTTGCAAAATATGAATTAACTTTTCAAACAATGATGGATATTTTTCCTTCATATATTCTTCTTGCTCCCAAGTAGCTTCTTCGGGTGCAAAATGCTTCCACTGCACTTTCACCCTAGCTACCATCCTATTTCAGATCTCAATTTCTTGTCGTGCCAGGATCATGTACATACTTTTTTAATAATGAAACATGAAAAATATTGTGAACCTTAATTTGAATAGGTAAAGCCAACTTGTATGCTATTGGTCCCACTCTTTGTAGCACTTCAAAAGGTCCACAGTAGCGTGGTGGTAATTTAGCACAACTACCCGTGTATAAAGTACTCTTTTTGGGCTTAATCCTCAAGTAAACATGATATCCTAAGTTGAATTCTCTTTTTTTCTACATAGATATTTTTCCTGTCTTGTGTTGTCTTAATATTTTGCTGAATTTTCTTCACAGTTCTTTCCATTTCTTGCAATGCATCTGGTCCAAGTATTAACTTATCTTTTGGTTGACTCCAAATAAGTGACGTGTGGCACTTTCTGCCATACAATGCTTCAAAATGACTCATCTTTATTGAGGTTTGATAACTATTATTGTATGCAAATTCTATGAGATGCAGAAAGTCTTCCCACCTTGTAGGTATGCCCATAACATACATTCTCAACATGTCTTCTAAAATCTGGTTTGTTCTTTCAGTTTTTCAATCTGTTTGGGGATGGCAAGCTATACCAAAGTTCAGCTTGGTACCCATTCCACCAAACAGAGTCTTCCAAAAAACTGAAGTAAATTTTGCATCTCTGTCTGATATAATCATTTTTGGAATACGATGTAACTTTACAATCTCTTTCATAAACACATTAGCTAATTGAGTTGTACCAAAAGTAGATTGTACTAGTAAGAAGTGTGCAATTTTAGTCAATGTGTCTACAACTACCATTATAGAATCATGTTGGTATTTAGTTCTCGACAATCCAGTTATAAATATATGGAAACTGTTTCCCACTTCCATTCTGGGATAAGTAAGGGATTCAAAAATCTTGTTGGATGTTGATGCTCTACTTTTACTTGTTGATATTCCAAACATCTAGCTAAATAGTTAGCCACATCCTTTTTCATACCTGGCCAAAACATATTCTTTCTCAAAGCTGAAATCAATTTTTTATATCCTGGATGTCTTGCATAGGGTCGTTTATGATACTCATATAAAATTTCACTTTTTAATGAGCTCACATTGGGAATGTACAATATGTTTTTATAGCTAATCAGTCCTTTCGGATTTTGAGTATACCCCACTATCTTAGTATTCTGTAATTTTTCTTGGAGTTTTTCATAGTTTAAATCTTGACTCATTACTTCTTGCATCAATCCTTCAATGTCAAAATTTGCACTAGTCCCAACACTATTCAAATTTTGATGAGAATTCCTACTCAAAGCATCTTGAATCTTATTTTCCTTTCCTTTTATATGTTTGATATCCATGTCAAACTCACTAAGGAAGGACAACCACCTAGATTTTCTAGCATTTAAATCAGGTTGTGTAAAGAAGTATTTCAAACTTATGTGATCTGTCATCAATACACACTTCTTCCCTAACAGATAATTTCTCCACATCTTCAAAACATGTATTACAATAGCTAAATCTAAGTCATACACAGTGTAATTATGTTCATGTTTCTTTAATTTTTTTGACTCATATGCTATGGCTGAGTTTTCTTGCAATAATACCCCTCCTAATCATTCCGCATAAACATCTTTACAAATTACAAATTCTTTGTTTGGATCAGCAATCTTCAAAATAGGAGCAGTTGTTAGTTTAAGTTTTAATTGTTCAAAACTATGTTGACATTTTGCTGTCCATTCAAATTTCACTTCTTTCTTTTGTAGAGAGGTGATAGGATATGCTAAAGCTAAAAACATTTCTACAAATATCCTATAGTATCCTGCAATGTTCTTATGGATGAAACATCAGTAGGCACAGGCCAATCCATGATATATTGTATCTTTTCAGGGTCCACTTCCAATCCTCTTTTTGAAATTACATGACCCAAATATTGAATTTTATTTTTATAAAATTCACATTTGATAAGTTTGGCATATAAATTATGTTCTCTAAGTGTTTGTAACACAATTCTGAGATGTTCTTTATGTTCTACTTCATTCCTAGAATATACTAGAATGTCATCAATAAACACCTGAACAAATTTTTCTAGATACTTACTTATGACAATGTTCATTAGGCACATAAAGGTAGCAGGTGCATTATTCAACCCAAAAGGTAGAACTACAAACTCATTGTTTATGTATGTAGTTCTTAATGCAGTCTTATTTATGTCTTCATCTTTAATTCTTAGTTTATGATACTCTATCCTTAAATCAAAATTTGAAAAGACAATGGCTTCTCTCAGTTGATCAAATAAATCATCTATCCTGGGTAGATGATATCTATTCTTTATAGTTAGTTTATTCAATTGTCTATATTTTTCTGAATGTACCATCATTCTTTTTTAAAAAAAGTACCGATGCTCCCCATGAGGACACACTTGGCCGGGTATAGCCTCGGTCCAACAACTCTTGTAACTGCAGTTTTAATTCTAACAATTCTGGGGTACTCATTCTGTATGGTGCTCTAGAGACAGGTGTAGATCCTGGTATTGATTCAATTCAAAAAAACAATTTCTCTTTTAGGGGGTAGTTGAGGAATTTCATCTTGAAATACGTCTTTTAATTCTTTGATTATTGGTAATTTTTCTACACTTTCTTTTTCATTTTGCTGTCCCAATTCTTCCACTGGGACAACATATACTTGATAGCCTTTTCTTGCTCTCCTCTTTAACTGTAGTGTTGTAATATTTCTGACTAATATTGGTCTAGGTTTTCCTTTCATTATCACTGGTTTTCCCTCACCATCTGTATAATGTATTGTTTTATATAAGCAATTGACTATTGCTTTCTGTTTTTCTAACTAGTCCATTCCTACTAATACATCATAGGAACCTAGAGGCAAAATATTTAAATTCAGTTCAATTTTGTACCCATTTAAATTTATAGCAATCTTTAGTAATTTATGGGTTACTTTTATTTTTGTTTCTGTAGCTAGCTGAACTAACCATGCTTGCTAGAATTTTTCTGACCTTAATTTGCACTTTTCCACCATCTGAGGACTTATGTAACTTAAATTTTCTCTTGGATCTATCAAAACAGAAATAGGTTGTTCAACGATCATACCTTATATTTTGACCATGGTTTCTTGGCGATCTTCTAAGGCCGCACTGAATCTTGGAATGTTTCTTGCCACATCATTTACAATAGTTTCCTCTCTCAACACTTGAATATTCTGAATGGTTTGATGAGGACATTCTTGTAACAGATGAGGTTTTCCACAACCCCAACACTTTAATAGTTCCCTAATTTTTACAGTTCCATCTCTCTTTCTGTTTACATCCATCTGTTTAAATCCAATTTGTGACTGGGCTGGTTGATTTTCTCTAGTTTTGTTAAACTTCTTCCTTAAATGATTTTTCCCAAAGTTTTTCAAGTAGGATGGTTTTACGATTTTTCCACTAGAGTCACCTTTTTCCTTTCTCTTTGTTCTGCTAATTCTTCAGCTGATCGTTCCTACCTTTGAACTATTGATAACATATTCTTGCTTTGCGCACAGCTTCATCCATTGTCTTTTGATTATCATATTCTATCCTCTCCTTGTAGACAGTAGGTAGACAATTTAAAAATCATTGTACCTTAGCCTTCTCTTCTCTAATATAAGGAACATAGCAAAGAAAATTTGTGAATTTGGTAACAAACTCATCTATGGTAAGTTGTCCCAATCATATCTCATGAAACTCTTTGGCTTTGTCATCATAATATCTTTCATTCATATATCTAGATTTAAATTTAGTTTGGAAATCTTCCTAAGTGACATTTTTCTCATCTAGTACATGTACCATTTTGGTTTCTTCCCACCACAAGGTGGCCTTACCTTGTAGTTGGTAAATAGCCAATTTGGCTTTCAGGTTACTTCCATATTCATTAACTTAGAAGTATTTCACCATGTTTAGAAGCTAAGCTTCTGCATCTTCCTCCTTCTCACCATCATAAGTGGGAGGTTTAATTTTTCAAAATTCTCCTTGCAATTCCTTTTTTCTTCTGGACTGTTGTCCAAAGGCTTCACCTTCCTCAGATCCTTCTGAGTGGGTTGCAGCTTCCTTCCTCTTTCTTCTAGAGCCTTCACCTTTGTGACTTGTCATGGAGGTTAATTCCTTGATCAACCTTTCTTGCTCTTCGCTGGCTAGCGACAATCTTTCATTGCTGGTTCTCAGCTGCATCATTTCTCTTTGCATTTGATGGAACATGGCCAACAATGGAGTATTTGGATATAGTGGATTTTCTGCACCACCCAGATCTACATACAACTCATCCCCTTCATTCATGGTTTCAGCTGTACTTTTCTGCACTAATTCATTGTTCACATAAATAACATTAGCGTAATTTTTTTCAATACAAAACAACAATTTACAACAACATAATTCTTGGATTTTTAATTTCTGGTGTGAGGACACATATAGGCCCAGTGTTTCAACATGGGCTCTGATACCATTTGTAACAACTCCACTTCCACAATTTTTTTTCCTTTTTTCCTTTTTATAGACTAAAGTGTCACTGTAATCAACTGCATTAATGTATTTCGTCACTCTTCGACGTATTCATCTAGTTGTTTTATGTTTTCCTTACTATCAACAATTTTAATTCCAACAATTTGCTGCAGTTACTTTTCATGGAAGCTTGACATTAACTACATCTCCTTTCCTTTTTATTTTAATATAAGGGAATTTATGTTGCTTATGCTACCTCTAGCATAATAGAATTTACCTATTATACTTTTGACCTTTTAAATTCCATTTGTATTTCTAATTCAATATATGTTTATTTTATGTTCTAACTCAATATATTGTAGCCACTTGATTAGGAATTATCAACTCTCCCTAGTTGAAAATCCTATCTTATATTCTATCATGGCTATCGTTAAAACCTTACCACTGTGTGTAATATACGAATGGATATATGTATATACTTACTTTACAAACCTTAAATACATCTTTCACTTTATGATATATGTAAACGATAACATAGTTACATCCATATCGTATGGACCATTCGAATATTAATTGTGTATTAATTAGTTTCTTTAATCCTACGTGGGATTGTTGTAATAGTGTGTCATTACTAATGTAGGTCACGCGTACGTCTATTCTGGAATTAACATGAACTTTAATGTCCCTCATATCTCTGCCACGTAATTCACCTACACTACGTATTAATATGACATAGTTTTATATAACACTATGCATTTATAAAATTCGTATTGAAATCACTATCCGTAGGGTGTAAAGTTCGACGTTTTTGTTATTGTTATCCCTTCAAGATTTTTCTCATTTATGAATAGTAACTTTTCCATTGAATCCATCACATGGCTCTGGCCTGGTGACTTGACCTCCCGTCTACTCGGTTGATTTCCCTCTCTCGATTCTCTACACGTGGATGGTTGTGGTTGTATCATATCCTTTATTCGAGTTAACTCTCCATCTACCTAATTTTGGTATGTTCAGTATTTTTGGCACTATCATTTTGGTGTTTCGGCTTTGGTTCTTCTGCAGCCTTCATCCCAAAGGTCTCCAGGCCTTTCGTTATTTTTTTATCATTCCCATGACGCAGAAGGATCCTAGTTCTTTTTACGTCTTCAGGAAGAATTGCCTGAATGGTTCCTCAGGTAATATTTCCCTTTTGATGCAAATTTTGGCTATAAGGTCTCTGTTATGTATGGTATTGCTTAATTAATTTTTTCGAAGCATTATACTCTGTCACCATTACGTATCTATTCATTTTAGTTATGAATGCTCGTTTTGCTTCAGGGATTTTACGTTTTTGGCAGGGTATCATGGCCAATCTATTTACAGGTGCACGAAAATTTGTAATATAACCATCCTGGACATATACGAAGTGAGAAATTCTCCCAGATACCTAATACATTCGAATTTACTGAAATTTCATATGAAGGTTCTTTTGGTAAAATTTCTACTCCACAGGTTTCGATGTATAACTATGATAATATTTTATCTCTGTCCTTGGTTTATGATTACTTACTATAATTCGTATTTTGACTCTCTACAATAATATTTGCTTGTTTTGTTTTGGATGTAGGTTGGAGGTTTCTTTCGTGATCAGGAGTTCATAAATTTTGCTCAAAATTCAAAGTTACAAGATTGGATTGAAACTATGATGGTTGCGTAGATCTCGTCTTCCTAATTCTGGCACCGTGAACGGTTCGAAAAATTGATGGCATATGAGGGAGATATCACGTTCTGATCAAAATCCCAAATAGGTAAAATTTGCGACTGGGTTGACTGGGATGCCTAGTAAACAAGGTGGAGGTCTAATCAGCAAAATGAATATTCCTTTCCTCAGAACCAATCAATGGATGACAATTGGAACCATTTTATTTGTTGAATGAGGTTGTACGTTTATATTTTGGGTCAATCAAGGGGTGACACGTGGCCAGCCCTAAGGTCGCCACGTGTTCTCCAAATGGCATGTTAAAATTTTGGTAGAGGTCCATATGGCTCGACCCTGCGACCTCTAGTAGAGCAACCACACGACACAACTAGCCGAGCTACACGTGATTGCTTAACCTGTATGGGAGTCGGCTTTATTATAAAGTTCGTAATAATGATGTATGGGGGTTGGGGACTGCCGGCGATCCCAACCCACCAGGGGTCCTCGAAAACGCGTTCACATGGCATCTAACTATAACATAAAAATTCAACCGCCAGCTAACTACTGCAGTCTCTGCCGTTTTCGCAACGAGATGTCACATGTAACCGTTAACTCCGATAGTTTCTCCGCATGGTCAAATAACAACACGTGAACCATTTTGTGTATAATTTTGAGCATAATAAAAGATGGAAATTCCATTGGGAGCTGTACCAACAAATGTAGCCCTGGAGGGGTGAACTGCTTCATCATGCCTACAGTGTAAATGTTATGTGGTGACTTATTTATCTGTTTTACACTGTTGTTTAGTGTTATTTGTGCTTAATTTCATGCTTCTAATTCACTAAAATCATCTACAATTCATGGTTAAAATTCTCAATTCTTAAGAAAACTAATGAGACAAGTATGCACATGTTTATTAACTAAAAAGACACTTAGAACAACAAAAATAATATAGTCCTTTCAGATCGGATTGGTATCAGAGCTAGAGTTTATTCTCTGGTGTTGTTTTGTGCAAAGAATTTTTTAACTGTTTGCAAGTTTTTATATGCTTACTAGGCTCAAGCTCAAGAGAGGAGAAGGAAAATTGGTGGGAGAAAAAGGGTCTCAAGAAGAGCCAAAGAAAAGGAGAGAAATATTGCCACAATCTCCACCACCTAGTTCACATCCTAAGGAAGCAAAAGCTACTTTAAGCATGTCTCATAGGGAAGGAGAAATCCATGAAGAAGTTGATCCCAAAGAGGAAGAAAGAGTGTTCAGGAAAGCATTCCTTGACATGACTGAGATGGTTAGAATCCTTTATCAAGAAAGGAATGAGAGACTGGAAGGAGAAGGATCCAAACTTCACAAGGAACGACATGGATCTTCAGGAGGTCACAATGATGAAGATAAGTCAAAGAAGGGCAATGGAGGAAATGGAGGCATTGGAGAGCCATCATCCTCAGCCTCATCATCGTCATCCTCTAATTCTTTTTTAGTACAACAACCACACAAGTCAAAGAACATTGCTAAAAGTCCTTTTTTAAAACTTAATGTTAAGTTTGAATTGCCAATGTTTAATGGTGAAGTCAATGCAGAAAAGCTTGATAATTGGATTGGGCAATTGGAGGTCTATTTGAGAATCCAAAACCTTCAAGATGATGATACCAAAATCCAATTAGCTTCATTGATAATGGAAGGTGCAACACTTGTTTGGTGGGAATCCAAGAGAAAGGAGGAGATAAAAAAAACCTGGTAAGATTATTTTATCATGGTAATATTTCATTACTATAATAAAACAACAGTTTTATCCATTAGCTCACATGCAGAAAGCCATAATGAACTGGAAAAAGTTTATCCAACTGAAGGGACAAAATGTGCAAGAATACACCCAAGAATTTAGGAGAAGAGCTCTCTTATTAGGGGTAGATTTGTAGAACCAAGATACTTTTCTCAATTACATAGGAGGTTTACATAGCTACCTAAAACATACTATTCTCATGTTTAACCCCACAATTCTAGATGAAGTATGTGTTCATGCCACACATCTAGAAGCTAGAGGGAAGAACATTTCTTAAGAGAGTATAAAGAAGCTTTTTAAGGGTAAAAACAAAGAAAAGACCTCAAAAGGTAAAAGCAAAAAGAATGCATCTGTTAAGAAAGAGGGAGAAAAATTGGTTTGTAAACATTGTTCAAAATAAGGCCATGATGAAACTCATTGTTGGAAATTACATCCTGAAATGAGGCCAAAGAAATTCAACAACAAAGGGAAACATAAATCTGCTGCTACAACTCAACATGATTTAGGAGATGATTCAGGTGATGAATCTAAGATTACAACCATGGGATTGAAGAACATGAAGGGAAAATAAATTGAAACCAAACTTGGTACTAGTACATCAAACTGTTACAACATCCTCCAAATGAAGAACAAATAATTGAAATGTTTCATGTGAGAGTCATATCCAAGCATACCAAGATTGATACATTGTTTGACAGTGGGTCACAAGAAAACTTAATCTCTGAAGACTTGGTCAAGAAACTTAACCTTGAGACCTTAACACATCCAAAACCATATCCACGTGGTTGAATTTGTAAGGATGCAAATTTACAGGTTTGAAAGAAGTGTATATTGCGGTTTGCAATCACTGCAAATTTTGTTGACACAATTGAATCAGATGTGGTTCTGGTTGACATAACAGGTATTGTGTTGGGGAGTCCTTACTTGTATGACAGGAAAGCTATCTTCCATTTCCATGAGAAAAAATATCATTTATTCAAATATGGCAAGGAGTAAATTGTTAGAACACATCGCAAGAAGACAAACATTACTATGGTAAATGATGGACAGGTAAAGAGTCTGGTAAATTCAAGTAAGAATTTTGTTCTTCTTATGATTAAGCCTAAAGCTGATGTTAATTATGAATCATTTGAGGGTTGTGATCTGATCTGAAAATGGAATGTACTTGTTTGATGGTGCAAGGTATCCATTTTCATTTAAGAAAATGAGTGCAAATACTCATAATTTTAAATTGAGCTATAACTCCAAGTGACCTCTTGCTAATGTGAGAATAAACTATTTCCCATACAGAGATGGACTGTAGGGGCATTCACTGGACATGTCACCTCTAAAGAGAGGATGAGTTCCAGAGGCTACCTGGCCCTCTACAGACTCTGTCTAAGGAAATAATATGTAAACACAAATATCAAAATCAATGAAAGTATTTAATTCTGAAATTCAAAGTGTTCATTGATCTGTTTTAAATGTGAATAAGCAAGAGTATATGTTCTGCAATTGGTGTGTAGAGGTTTGATGTTAAAACAACAAGTTTTGATTCCTGTATAAACTTGTTTTTGGAAAGCATGCTTATGAAATTTTACTGTTTAAACTATCAGAATCTGGAAATAAATAGCCAAAACACACAGATGAACAGCAGATATTTGTTTAAGCGGTTCACCCCTCTCTTGGGCTACCTCCGCTGGTCCAAAAGCCTCTAATTAGGCTCAGTCCTCTTTTGATTAAAGGCTTCAAATGAGATTACATCTGTATAAACTCCTCTAATGAGAAAATAGACTGCTAAAACAGACTCAGAAGATCCAAATAAGTATAAATAGACTACAAATTCACCTCCATTGGAGGAAGGTAGCCCAATGCAGCAATCTTTCCCCTTAGCTCTGATGGAGTCACTGTCAAAAGCGCTGTAAAATTCGCAGATAGAATGCCTTGATGGCTTTGCAGACCCCTCCAACAGCTCCAGAATGCTCTCTACACCCAAAATAAATAAAAAAATCGTCTTCAAAGGCCTCTCCTAGCAGAAGTTATGCCCACTTTACTGAACTGCCAGTTTGGGCTAAAAAATCTCCACTAAATGTGGATAACTAGAGATAAGAGCGCCAAATGGAGAGGTGGCACCAAAAAGGGCAGAATCCGCCAAATCAACCGCACAGTTAAACGTTGGCAATAAATTTTATGTTATGCCGTTCACAAGTCGGCGGTTATATGCAACGGTTTTAAATGTTTTAATTAAAACAACGTTTAATAATAAATACAAACGTTGTATATTGCAACCCACAATTACACCATAACCAAAGTTTTTGAAATCCGCCACTTTCATAACGCGCCGAGCCCTGGTCGAAGGTTCCGTGCGGACGGTTCTATGGGAAGGGGGCTGGCCCCCTTTCGGGCCCCGCCCGAATATCCATACGCAACAAATATAAACTCGTTTGTGATATAAAACAACAAACAAACGGTGGCACGTTGGTAAAGTTGCTCCGCTTTCAACCGGGCGGCCATGGTTCGAATCCGGCCGAGCGCCAAATAAAATTTTTAAAACGCATTTCAACTTTGACTTTGGGGCCCATGTGGCGGCCTCCGGGCTAGCCACGTGGCGCCTTCTGATTGGTGGCCTGCGGAATATTCCCCAGAATATTTTGCGGAATATTCCATGGAATATTCCTAGAATATTCTGTGGAATATTCTTTTTTTAATAAAATTTTTTCCCAAAGTCAGTTTTGCCATTTTTTTAATGAAATTGACAAAACTTCAAACTTGAATAACTTTTGCATACGGAGACCATTTTTCGAACCGTTCGCGGCGCCGGAATCAAGAAGACAAGCTCTATCCAGTCGTTCAGGTTCAAACTAGTTCTGAGCACCTTCATTTTTGACCAATTTACAACACTTGGTCCTGAGCTCCTGATCACACCTCCCAAATGAGAAGGCTTTTGGTCCCCAAAAGCTTACTGAATCTCTGATCTGAACTGTACAGCACTTGAGGAACAGAAATATCCTCTTCCAGTCAGCCAAAAGAGCATACTAATGCCAAAAATGTCTTGCCTTGCTAAATGTCGTCATGGCGACTTTTTGCTGCATATGCCAAGTACTTGTCGAATCCCGACCAAGTTCTTTCGCCAGAAAAATCTGAAATTGCAGGAACCAGCAATGAAACTTGCTGATATATGAGCTGAAATATTCCCCTGAACATGTGGACTTGCCAACTATCACGATGCCCATCCAAGGCACCTTCATTCCAGAAGAAGAACTGCCTCCCAAATGAAAAGGCTTTTACAAAGATGAAACACTTCATCATTTCTCCTCCTTTCAATCTTGGAGATCAAATTAACTTTTTCCAAGTCAATATTACATTACATGCATGGTTAAAAACAAAGTAATCAACCCTTCAAGTTAATCACACATACATGTTTAAAATACAAGGAAATCATCATGATCCTTGTGCTCATGCATCTCATTCTCATGCATGCAGTTTATCCTTCAACTTTCTCTTAAGTACAATCATAAGTACAAGATCCTCAATCACATGTACATGTAATTTCAAAGCTGAAATGAATATAACTTTCGCTACGATAGAGTGAGTCTCATACTCAGCTTTTCCATCCTGCAACTTGCATTCCCTTAACAAAGAAAATGCATTCAATCAAAAGACATGCAAATTTAATTGGATAAGAATTCTAACCATTTCTTACCAATCCATTTCAAAGGTGATTCCTTTAACTGCACATCGATATCAACATGTGTATCATCCTAACACATATCAATGATGGAAACTTCCTTCCCATCCTTGCCATACTCTTTCTCCCACTTCTTCAACTTTTGTGGAAGCATTGTTGGATTCAGAGTCCAACACCTTTCAACAGTATGTCCTTGCTTATGGCAATAAGTGCAACACATGTTCATCTTCTTGACCGCATGATTTGCATTGTTCATTGGAACTTTGGCTTCTTGCCTCTTTTCCTTCAAAAGTTTCCTGTATGTTGCCATTCTTTTCCAACATCTAGAAACACTATGGTTAAACAAACCACAAAAAGAACATGCAATTCTTTTCCCATGCTTGTGTGGAAATTTTCCATGCTTTACATGATCAAAGGAAATATGATTGAAATTAGATTTATACCTTTCTCTTTCACCTTCATTACCTTCATGAGGAGGTGAATCGAAAGAAGAAGAAGAAGCTCCCTTTGGAACACTATCAATCCCATCAATGGTTTTAGAGCTTTCACCACTCCCTTGTTCAAGTGCATGCTGATACACACCTTCTTCCTTCATAGCTTCTTTGGAACTTTCTCCATAAGATTGTCCATAGCCAAGACCCAAATTCTTAGGCCTTACCTCAACCATTATTGGCTCAACTATACCCTGTGCATATTTTCCCAATCCTTTTCCTTCATATCCCATTTTGGACATCAACTTGGACCCTATGCCTTTGGTATGTTTCTCAAAAGAACCAAGTTCATAAACATTCTTATAAGAATTTGAAGACAAACTAGAATTGTTTACCTCTTCTTCAAGCTGATACTTGGCTAAGGCTTCTTTGGAAACAAGGAGTTGTGTCTCCAACTCATACATCTTTTCCAGCTTCATGTTTGCAATACGAAGTTGGCCTTCCATTTCCTGCAATTGTTCAGAAAGCAACTGTTTCTCTTCCCTCATGGAATTCAACTGCTCTTTAAGTCTAGAGCTCTTTCTTTCATCCTCATACATTTCTCTCACCATATTCATCATGATGAAAAATTCTTGCTTCAAGCCTTCATCAAAAAATCTTGTGAAGGAGGACGATTTTGAGAACTCACTTATGAAAGTTGTCATTATAAAAATGAACAAAAGAGCTTCAACAAACTCAAACAACAAGTAGTTTGCAGAATAATAAAGCAGTCAATCTTCAACACTGCTTAAAACACCTTTCAAGCTACACAATCAAGCTAGTGATGTCAGTCAAGCAAACTAACTTTGCAACCTGCTCTGATACCATCTGATCTGAAAATGGAATGTACTTGTTTGATGGTGCAAGGTATCCATTTTCATTTAAGAAAATGAGTGCAAATACTCATAATTTTAAATTGAGCTATAACTCCAAGTGACCTCTTGCTAATGTGAGAATAAACTATTTCCCATACAGAGATGGACTGTAGGGGCATTCACTGGACATGTCACCTCTAAAGAGAGGATGAGTTCCAGAGGCTACCTGGCCCTCTACAGACTCTGTCTAAGGAAATAAGATATAAACACAAATAACAAAATCAATGAAAGTATTTAATTCTGAAATTCAAAGTGTTCATTGATCTGTTTTAAGTGTGAATAAGCAAGAGCATATGTTCTGCAATTGGTGTGTAGAGGTTTGATGTTAAAACAACAAGTTTTGATTCCTGTATAAACTTGTTTTTGGAAAGCATGCTTATGAAATTTTACTGTTTAAACTATCAGAATCTGGAAATAAACAGCCAAAACACACAGATGAACAGCAGATATTTGTTTAAGCGGTTCACCCCTCTCTTGGGCTACCTCCGCTGGTCCAAAAGCCTCTAATTAGGCTTAGTCCTCTTTTGATCAAAGGCTTCAAATGAGATTACCTGTATAAACTCCTCTAATGAGAAAATAGACTGCTAAAACAGACTCAGAAGATCCAAATCAGTATAAATAGACTACAAATTCACCTCCATTGGAGGAAGGTAGCCCAATGCAGCAATCTTTCCCCTTAGCTCTAATGGAGTCACTGTCAAAAGCGCTGTAAAATTCGCAGATAGAATGCCCTGATGGCTCTGCAGACACCTCCAACAGCTCCAGAATGCTCTCTACACCCAAAATCAAAAAAAAAATCGTCTTCAAAGGCCTCTCCTAGCAGAAGTTATGCCCACTTTACTGAACTGCCAGTTTGGGCTAAAAAATCTCCACTAAATGTGGAAAGACTGAAGATAACGCCACCAAAATAGCAAAGGGCGCCAAAATAGAACAACCGCCGAACTTATCCGCACGGTTAATGGGTTTGGCATTAAAGTTTACGGTTATAACAAAATGCGTTCACATAAATCGGCGGTGTTAACCGTTTGTAATAAATACAAATGTTATATATTTAATAACCCACCATATAATATATAAACCAAAGTTTTGAAAATCCTCCGTTTATAGCGCGCCGAGCCCCGGGTACTGGTTCCGCGGAGAGTCATATGTATAAGGGGCTGGCCCGTAAGGGCTGGCCCCTTTACGGGCCTCGCCCATTCAACCACAAGATTTAAATATAATTCGTGCCGCCCATATAACAACAAACGAACCCGTGGTGCATTGGTTAAAGCGTTTGGTTGTTGTTCAAGCAGTCATGCGTTCGAATCCCATCCGACCCGAAATAAAATTTTGAAATGCGCCATTCCAACTCCACGTCGGGGCCCACGTGGCGGCCTCCGGGCTAGCCACGTGGCGCTTTATGATTGGCTGCCAAGGAATATTCCCCAGAATATTCTGCGGAATATTCCACGGAATATTCCCAGAATATTCTGTGGAATATTCTTTTTTTAATAAATTTTTTCCATAAGTCAAATTTGGCATTTTTTAATGGAAATTGAGAAATCTTCAAACTTGAATAACTTCTGCAGACGGCGACCGTTTTTCGAACCGTTCGCGGCGCCAGAATCAGGAAGACGAGCTCTATCCGGTCGTTCAGGTTCAAACTAGTTCTGAGAACCTTCATTTTTGACCATTTTACGACACTTGGTCCTGAGCTCCTGATCATGATCCTAATTTGAAATCAAATTTATATGATGTAGTTAATGCACATCATGAGATGTTTCAGGAGCCAACAAGATTGCCTCCAAAAAGAGAGATTCAACATGAGATTTAGTTGTGGCAAGATTGTCCTCTTCCAAAGATCAGTATGTATCACATGTCGATAATGGAGAATGATAAAATAAAGAGGCAAATCAAAGAGATGTTGGATAAATTAATCATAAGGCCAAGCACTTCGCTATGTGGTTCACCCATAGTCTTGATACCAAAGAAAGATGGGACTTGGCGCATGTGTGTAGACTTCAGAGCTTTGAACAAGATTACGGTAAAGAACCGCTACCCACTTCCAAGGATAGATGATTTTCTTGATGAGATGAAAGAAGCAAAGTTCTTCACTAAGTTAGATTTATGAAGTGGATATAATCAAGCAAGAATTTCAGAAAGTGATATATGTAAAACTGCATTCAAAACCAAATAAGGACTCTTTGAGTGGTTAGTTATGCCATTTGGTTTGTGTAACGCACTGACAAATTTCATGTGTGTTATGGATAGTGTTTTGCAACCATTCCTTGATGTCTTTGTGATTGTGTACTTAGATGACACATTGATTTTCAGCAAAACAAGAGAAGAACATGTCTTGCATGTGAATAGAGTGCTTGATATTTTGAAGAAAGATAAATTGTTTCTTAAGATGTCAAAGTGCGAGTTTGGAAAGACTTCTTTGGTTTATTTGGGACATATTGTAGGAGGAGGAGGGTTGAGAATTTATCCTTCTTAAGAGGAAGCCATTGTGAATTGGACCACACCCAAAAGAGTAACCGAGGTAAGAATTTTCTTAGGTGCAACTCAGTATTGGAGAAAGTTTATTTCTAACTTTTCTGCCATCACAACTCCTATGCATGTAGTGACAAGTATGAACAAAG
Source organism: Pinus albicaulis (assembly GCA_034641835.2). NCBI lineage: Eukaryota > Viridiplantae > Streptophyta > Pinopsida > Pinales > Pinaceae > Pinus > Pinus albicaulis. Next base: position 14,153,074 of record MU968493.1, read on the forward strand.
GCTTCCACTGGGGAGGCAAAAAAAATCAAGCTTTCGAAGCTTTAAAATACAAGATCAGTTCAACTCCAGTCCTTGCATTACCAAATTTGAGATAACCATTCGAGATTCAAACTGATGCTAGTGATTATGCCATGGGCGCAGTTCTTTTGCAACATAGTAAGCCTATCACTTTTCATTCTGAAAAATTTAATGGTGATGTAACAAATTATCCTACATATGACAAAGAACTATATGCGTTGGTACAAAGTGTCAAGAAGTGGAGACACTACTTGATGGGTAAAGAGACTATTGTACATACCTATCACCAACCATTATAGTACTTGCAGTCATAAACAAAATTGCAGCAATCAAGACGTTTCAGGTAGATGGGATTTCTTCAATAGTTTCGCTTGGTTATAAGGTACAAGAAATGTATTTTCAATAAAGTTTCTGATATGATTTCAAGACCAATCATTAGTGCATCTACTTTACTAAAAAATGATTCTATTGTATATGAGAGTTACATAGAACAATATGCACATGATGTTGATTTTCAAGATGTGTATGTTAGTTTGAGTGAAGGGAATCAAGTTGAAGAGAAATATTATCACATGCATAACAATTTGTTGTTTCATTTGGGCAAGTTGTGTATACCACAAGGAGAGAGTCTAAGTGTCATGAGAGAATCTCATTCATCTCTTATTGCTGGACACTTTTGGGTAAGCAAAATGGTGACGCATCTACAGAGGTATTTCTATTGGCCTCGCATGATAGATATTGTGTCATGTTTTATAAGAGGTTGTTCTATGTGTGTAACAAGCCAGCCTAGTAATAGGAATATTGGGTTGTACACGCCACTACCGGTACCATCAAGGCCATGGGAGAGTGTCTCCATGGACTTTGTTGGAGGTCTACCTATGTCAAGAAAACAACATGATTATCTTTATGTATTTGTGGATAGATTCAGTAAAATGTGTTTACTTATGCCATGTAAGAAAACCATTACTGTTGAACAAACTGCTAAAATTTATTTTCAACATGTTTGCGTCCATTTTGGATTGCCAACTTCTATTGTTAGTGACAGGGATTCCAAATTCATTTGGAATTTTTGGTCCAATCTATGGAGTATGATAGACACAAAGTTGAAAAAGAGTACCTCATTTCATCCGCAAACCGATGGACAAACCAAGGTGGTGAATAGAACCATTGTGCATATATTGAGAGGATATTGCAACAAACACCCTAAGTTGTGGGATGAGCAACTGCACTAAATTCATCAGGCTTACAACTGGGCAAAGCACTCTTAAACTCAAACATCACCTTTTGAAGTATGCTTGGGTATATGCCAAAATCACCATTAGACTTCATCTTTGGAAAGGATGTTGCAATTGATAGCCATAGTGATATTGACAAGGCTCGAAAGTTCATTGAGAAAATTCAGATTATACATCAACAAGTTCAAGAACAGCTTGAGAAAAGTCAAAGCAAGTACAAAGATAGGCATGACAAACATAGATTTGATCACAAGTTTCAAGAGGGAGATGAGGTATTGTTGCACATTAGCAAAGAAAGGATGCAAGGGGAAGGCAAAAAGCTCAAACCCATTCACTATGGTCTATTCAAGATCATAAAGCAAGTTGGTAATAATGCATTTCAACTTTACTTGCTTTCTTATATGCAAATGTATTCAGTTGCCAATGTTGAAAACTTACATTTGTATGAGCCACCTTTGATCGATGATCAAGGAAGTTATGTTCAACTACCTTCTATTGAATATTTCTCACCGGAATTTCTAGATGAGCTTAAGGAAGATACAATTCTTGACAGGAGGACAAGAGCATCCAAGAGGGGAAGTGTTAACTACCTTCGAGTTGGACTCAAAGGCACTAAACCAAGCAAGACAAAGTGGATGGAGGTTGGAAAGGCGAGGGAGTTGTACCCTCATCTACTAAACATGTAATAAAGTCTTTTGGGGTCCAAAAGCTTCCCAATGGGGAGGAGTGATAAGGAGTTCTTAAATTTTTCTCAAAATTCAAAGTTACAGGATTGGGTTGAAACTATGATGGTTACGTAGATTTCGTCTTCCTGATTCTGGTGCCATGAACGGTTCAAAAAACCAATGTCGTATAAGGGAGATATCGCGTTCTGATCGAAATCCCAAATAGGTAAAATTTGCGACAGGGTTGACTGGGATGCCCAGTCAGCAGGGTGGAGGTCCAGTTAGCAAAAGGAATATTCTGAGAAATATTCCTTTCCTCATAGCCAATTAGTGGATGAAAAGTGGCACCATTTTATTTGTTGATTGAGGTTTTATGTTTATATTTTGGGCTAATCAGGGGGTGACACGTGGCCAAACCTGAGGTCACCGCGTGTCCCCCAAATGGCATGTTAAAATTTTGGTAGAGGTCCGCAGGGCTCGACCGTGTGACCTCTGGCAGAGCAATCACATGACACAACTGCCCAAGCTGCACATTATTACTTAACTTGTATGGGAGTCGGCTTTATTATAAAGTTTGTAATAATGATGTATGGGGGTTGGGGACTGCCGACGGTCCCAACCCGCTAGTGGTCCATGGAAGTGCGTTCCCATGGCATCTAACTGTAACATAAAACTTCAACCTCCAGCTAACTACCACAGTCTCTGCCGTTTTCACAATGAGATGTCACATGTAACTGTTAATTGCGACGGTTTCTCCACATGGTCAGCTAACAACACGTGAACCCGAAGTTTTAAACTTATCCAACCATAGTTGTTGTCATGGGTTCCACCTGCGGTTATGGTCACCGCGTGGTTCAGGGTTGGCATGTGGCCACACCAACCACTAACCATTTATTGCCACGGTTATCTCGGTGGTTAGGACTAGCAGGAGCGCTAATTTGGGCAGATTTCACTATTTTGACTTCAGTTAAATGGAGTCCTCCACATTTAGTGGAGTTTTTATAGGTGTAATTGGGAAAATGAGTAGGAGACTCAATTTTCCCCCATTCAGAGTGAATGAAGAGTCATTCTAGACTAATTGGAGCATTCTGGAGCCATTGGTGCAGAGGAAATAGCCAATAGAGGTCTGTAACTACATGTATTTGCAAATTTTTGAGGATAATGAAAGATGGACATGCCATTTGAAGCTGGACCAACAGATGTAGCCTAGGAGGGGTGAACTACTTCATCATGCCTATTGTGTAAATTTTATGTGGTGACTTATTTATCTGTTTTACACTACTGTTCAATGTTATTTGTGCTTATTTTCATGCTTCTAATTCACTAAAATCATCTACAATTCATGGTTAAAATCCTCAATCCTTAAGAAAACTAATGAGACAAGTATGCACATGTTTAAAAACTGAAAAGACACTTAGCACAAGACAACTAATATAGTCCTTTCATATCATTTGGTGAAAACGTAGTCTTCACCTACGACTCTACTGAAACTAAGGAGTTCCTTTTCCTCGAGAATACATACCAACAATTTATTCTTCTCTGCATTAAGATATCTCTCCAGGTATGTGTATTATTATTACACTACTCTCAACATATTTTTATTCGGTATTGACCATCTGGGTTTAAATAATTTTATGGGTTTTCGTTAAATGATAAATTCATACTTTTTCTTGGCTCTTCTCTAATCTGAGAATGCAGCGTGATTTCCGACATACGTACCCTTGTTTAATAGACATAGGGTTGTCCAGTTAATGGATTTTTCCATTTTATAATATTCTTCATTTAATTACATAATTTCTGCGTTGAGGTTGACATTCGTTTGACATTTAAGTGTTTTTTTTTTGGAATATACGAATGTAATTCCTCATAATTCATTGACCTAGTTTACTATTGATAGATCCTTACAATTCTCAAATTGCTCGTCATATATTCGTAATTATGAATTAGGAATTTACTCAAGATTCCTATCGATTTTTTTTCTAGCTTCAATTTTTCGATTTCTGAGTTATTGCAACTCATCATTTTATTATGAGAAATTGAGAATATCGTTAACTTTCGAATTATGCATCTTTTCCTCCGGTGTATGAACTTCCATACCATCTATTTGTTTCTAACAGAATCAATACCAATGTATTAAAGATAGGCATTATGTAAAATTTTCTAAGATTTAATTTCAAATAGTTAATTGCACAGGATGGGGTCTTATTACATTTGTTTCAAATTTGTACATGAGTACAAATTTTTCCACAGTCCCTCAGAGTATGTTAAGCCCTCTGCTGCAACAATTTTAGGTAATCATTCTTCCCTTTTTGGGTATTAATTCCTTCTTACTATTTTATTCCTCTTCTTCCTAATTTAATTTGTTTTCTAAATTCGTTTACATGCATATTTACCTTCTTGCTCTATTCCAACCAGTAAGGTAATAATTACATTTTAAATTACCAATATCACTTCTTTCATTATTAAGTGCTTTACTAAATTTAATAACATTCAATAATTTATCTAAATGTGTTTTTGTGCAGGTACCCTTTCTATCTTCCTGCTCCATTTTACAACAAGATTATAATTCGGTAAGTCATACAATGACAATAACAATTTTTTTTTTTTTTTTGCATAGGTTGGTCCAGAATTTCTTAAGGAATTCCTCTGTTTGAAATCTAAACGATTTTCGAAGTGATAATTTATTTAAATTCATGGGATTGAATCCCGGACTCTGTATAAAATTTGACAATATTTACTTTGACATTTATGTACATATAACTCTCCCTACTTATCTTGTTTCAATATAATACAATATAATTTATTTACAAAAGTTAAAATATGTTTTACTGTTTTGCATATATTATATTCTATTTCACCTTTGCTTCATATCTGAGATAATACTATGGCTCATGTAGAAGTTTAAAATCTTCTAGATATGTTACAGTATAAGATATGGTTTGAATTTTCTCATTTCATGTTTAGTAAAATACTAGAATTTCCTCATTCTGTATAACCTTTAAATGGTAGGTTATCATAGTTAAGATAATAATTTCATTATATCTACTCTCCTTCTCATGTAATTTTCTGTGTATATAAACTAATAAGATTTCTTACCTAACCTCAGATTTAAACCTATTCTAGATGTTTAGACATTCTGAGAATTGGTATAATTCCTAAAATTGTCTGTGCAACAATACAAAACTACACTATATTTATTATAGTAGGTTCTGTTAAATGCACAAACCTGAATCATTTAAAACTAACAGAAAGTGTAATACTAATTAATTATAAATAATATAATTGTTCACATATCTTGCAATCTATTTCATCACAATTATAAATTTCATCATAATAACAAAATAATAATACATAATTAAATAACTTGTACCAATTATGGTAAGAATTTTTTCCACCCAACCTTCAGCTATCTCTCCACAGCTCCCCCTGAGCAGAGCTCAGTTCCTTCTAGGAGTATACAACCTCTTGTCTACCCAGGAATGGCTTATTTAAGTTGGTTTTCCCATCAACTTGTTTCATAACTGCGTCCAATTAATCAGGATGTTGTTTTCCTTTTTGCCTAGGCTTTCCTTTTTTTTTTCTTCCACAAAATTACTTTTATTCCACCTCTTCCCAGTAACTTTCCTTTTTTCTGGGGTATCTTTTTATATTTTTATCTCCAATCTAATAATCAATTTTAATTTATTTTCTCCAAGGATTTTTGGAGAACTGGGAAAGTCTTTGGAATCTTATCCATCCTCATGGAATTGGATTCTTGATCTCTAATTATACTTTAGTCTTTGCACAATAATTCAATTTCCATTTTTATTCAATTTAAAATAATAAAATATGTCCACAATAAATGTTTTCCCTTGGGTCCACTTGACCCTTTAGGACTATTCAGTTGTCTAATAAAATTAGTAAAAATAGGGATATTACATATTCCCCCTCTAAAAAAAAACACCGTCCTCGGTGTTGCAAAATATGAATTCACTTTTCAAACAGTGATGGATATTTTTCCTTCATATCTTCTTCTCGCTCCCAAGTAGCTTCTTCAGGTGCAAAGTGCATCCACTGCACTTTCACCTTGGCTACCGTCCTATTCCAGAGCTTAATTTCTTCCCATGTCAGGATGTGAAGTGGCTCTGGAAGAAATTATCCTTATCATTCTACCTGTATCACATTCCAATCAATTACATGAGTAGGATCATGTACATACTTTTTTAATAATGAAACATGAAAAACATTGTGAACCTTAAAGTGACTAGGTAAAGCCAACTTGTATGATACAGGTCCCACTCTTTCTAGCACTTCAAAAGGTCCACAGTAGCATGGTGCTAATTTAGCACAGCTACGCGTGTATAAAATACCTTTTTTGGGCTTAATCCTCAAGTAAACATGATCTCCTACATTGAATTCTCTATGAATTCTCTTTTTGTATGCATGGCTCTTTTGCTTGTCTTGTGTTGTCTTAATATTTTGTTGAATTTTCTTCATATTTCTTTCCATTTCTTGCAACGCATCTGGTCCAAGTATTAACTTATCCTCTAGTTGACTCTAACTAAGCAGCACGTGGAACCTTCCGCCATACAATGTTTCAAAAGGACTCATCTTTATTGAGGCTTGATAACTATTATTGCATGCAAATTCTGCGAGATGTAGAAAGTCTTCCCAAATTGTAGGTATATCCATAACATACATTCTCAAAATGTCTTCTAAAATCTAGTTTGTTCTTTCATTTTTTCCATTTTTTTGTGGATGGTAAGTTGTACTAAATTTCAGCTTGGTACCCATTCCACCAAATAGAGTCTTCCAAAAAGCTGAAGTAAATTTTGGATCTCTGTCTGATATAATCATTTTAGGAATACTATGTAACTTTACAATCTCTTTCATAAACACATTAGCTACTTGAGATGTACCAAAAGTAGATTGTACTGGTAAGAAGTGTGCAGTTTTAGTCAGTGTGTCTACAACTACCATTATAGAATCATGTTGGTATTTAATTCTCAGCAATCCAGCTATAAAATCTATAGAAACTGTTTCCCATTTCCATTCTGGGATAGGTAAGGGATTCAAAAATCTTGTTGGATGTTGATTCTCTAATTTTACTTGTTGACATTCCAAACATCTAGCTAAATAGTTAGCCACATCCATTTTCATATCTGGCCAAAACATATTTTTTCTCAAGGCTGAAATCAATTTCTGATATCCTGGATGTCTTGCATAGGGTCATTTATGATACTCATATAAAATTTCACTTTTTAATGAGCTCACATTGGGAATGTACAATCTATTTTTATAACAAATCAATCCTTTCAGATTTTGAGTATACCCCACTATCTCAGTATTTTGTAATTTTTCTTGGAGTTTTTCATAGTTTAAATCTTGACTCATTACTTCTTATATCAATCCTTCAATGTCAAAATCTGCACTACTCCCAACACTGTTCAAATTTTGATGAGCATTCCTAATCAAAGCATTTGTAATCTTATTTTCCTTTCATTTTATATGTTTGATCTCCATGTCAAACTCACTAAGGAAGGACAACCACCTAGCTTGTTTAGCATTTAAATTAGGTTGTGTGAAGAAGTATTTCAAACTTATGTGATATTTCATCAATAAAAATTTCTTCCCTAACAGATAATGTCTCCACATCTTAAAAGCATGTATTACAACAACTAACTCTAAGTCATACACATTATAATTCTATTCACATTTCTTTAATTTTCTTGACTCATATGTTATGACTGAGTTTTCTTGCAATAATACCCCTCCTAATCCTTCCACACAAGCATCTATACAAACTACAAATTCTTTGTTTGGATCAACAATCTTCAAAATAGGAGTAGTTGTTAGTATAAGTTTTAACTGTTCAAAACTATGTTGACATTTTTCTGTCCATTCAAATTTCACTCCTTTATTTTGTAGAGAGGTGATAGGATATGATAAAGCTGAAAATATTTCTATAAATCTCCTTTAATATCCTACAATTCCCATGAATGATCTTATGGATGAAACATCAGTAAGCACACGCTAATCCATGATAGTTTGTATCTTTTCAAAGCCCACTACCAATCAAGGAAAGAGGAGAAAAGTTTGGAGATACATTTAGATCAAAGTACAAAGGAAAAAAGAGAAAACTCAGATGTTAGTACTCCAAAAAGACTGGGCATCTCTAGAAGAACTGTTGGAAGAGATATGAATCCAATGATGACTTCAAAAAGGCGACACATCCGGTTCAATAAGACTCATGTGATTGATGAAGTTTTTTCTATCAGTAATGTTCCTCAATAATATGAAGATTGGTTATTAGATTATGATGCTTCTCATTATATGTGTCCACACACAAATTGTTTTTCTTCATATGAAGAAGTTGATGGTGTAAATGTTCTTATGGGGAATAATATTTCTTGTAAGATTGCTGGGGTGGAAATTTTCAAAGTTAAAATGTTTGATGGAATTATAAGAACATTAAGAGATTTTAGACATGTGTCTAAGATAAAGAAAAAATTAATTTCTTTGGGAGCTTTGTACTTTTGATGTGATAAGTTTACAAATCAATGTGGAGCATTGATGGTGTCCAATGGCGCTTTAGCGGTCATGAAGGCTACTAAGACAATAAATACTTACAATTTGGATGGGAGTACTTAGATCAACCAAGCAATCATGGCATCTAAGTAAGTGGCTAAATCCACTCAATTATTGCAGCAACGATTGGGTCATATGAGCGAGAAAGGACCATAGGTATTTATGAACCACACATTACTTTCAAATTTGAAATCTTCAAGTTTGAATTTTTACAAACAATGTATATTTGGAAATCAATGTACACATAAATTTAAAGCAGGAAGTCCTGTCAATAAAGGAATTCTTGATTATATTCATTTTGATATTTGAGGGTCATCCCCTACTATTTTTTTGGGAGGATCATCATATTTTGTAGCATTTATAGATGATTTCTTCAAAAAAAATGTGGGTTTATGTTTTGAAAATAAAATGTGATGTGCTATATACATTTAAATAATTTAGAGTGATGTTAGAAAAGGAAACTCGCAAAACATTCAAATATTTAAGAATGGATAATGAAGGCAAGTTCACTTCTTTAGAATTCAAAATGTATTGCAACGAAGATGGGATTGTAAAAAAAAACCATTGCATATACTCCCCAACGAAATGGCATAGAAAAATACATGAAAATGATTCTTCTAGGAAGAGCAAGAAGCATGCTTAGTAGTGCCAATTTGCAACAAAAATTGTGGGTGAAATTAGTCATTACTGCTTGTTATATTGTAAATTGATCACCATCAGTTGCAATAAATTGTAAAATCGCTAAAGATGTATGGAAAGGTCATCCCTACAATCATCCACAGTTAAGAAAGAAAGCGAGGATGGCTTCACATAGAAAAGAGAGAGACATCGATATGTGTAGGGTGAAGAGTCATATAGATCTTTTCAATCATATTGTGTAGATATAATATGCTTCCAATTTTTAAGTTATATGTTCATTTATTTGCACATAATAGAAGACCATCACATGAAAGTAGAACTTTTTCTCAATAAATTGCATTAAATGGGATTAAGGAATATTTTTTCTAGGAGGAAGGTTGATTGCTTGGGGAGGGAATATCTATCACATGGATATGGGAAGCATGGGCTATAATTGTGGATAGAGGAGGGTTAACAAATGACAACTACATCCACTATAATTATTGATAATGACTACATTAGAATTATTAGTACGAGAAGATTTGAAAGAATAGTGACAAAGGCCCCTTTTCAATTGTTGAATGATTTTTACTTCAAATGATAACCAAGATAGTTAGATTCACAAGGATCTATTAAAAAATGGAATGTGTGCACACACGTGACCTTTTTTAGTTCAATTGATAAGGTCTCTTATAGTTGCAACAAATAACTATATAAACCACCATGAAATAAACATGAAACATTGCAAAAAGCACTCTTAAATTGTTTATCGTAGTGTACAAAATACCACACTCAAATTAAAAGAAACATGCATTAATAATTGTGCCATTCTATCCATACCAAAAAATAATAGCATTTGGTGAAAAAAAATATACTACAATATTATTGATCTCTTTTTCTTGCATTGAAGGATTAACATTGAGTGAACCGTTCATGGCAACAAAGAGTGTTCTTCATTTTTAAAGAGGTGTTACTCTTATATCTTAAAGATAATCAATATTTATTAAATTAGTCAAGAATCATAAAAAATGATATTGTGAGAGAAATATAGATTTTAATATGATATTTAGAAACAATGCCCCATCTCCCACTCATATTCAAAGTGAGAAAGGAATATAAAATCTAAAATGATTGAAGATTATCATAATGGTTAGAAACGCTTCAATTTTTGTCCATTTAAACTCACTTAATAATTAGATTATTCAATTTAAAAATTTATAAGGTTACTCAATGGTAAAAAGAATGCCTCATAAATCATTTAAACATGACAAAGAAATACCTTCCTTGTATTTATGAAAAAAATAAAATAAGATTATGGCAATGTTCACAAGAAGAGATTTTAAACAACTTCTTCATAAATTTTCAAGGAGACTATGAAAGAAATGCATGTTCAAGGTTACACACCACCCTAGATCAATTTTAACTCAATATCTACCAAGATTCGAGAGGGATCAAATCTCTTTTCACTCTATAAGAAGTTTGCATTACAAAAAATTGATCCCTCTCCGTGCTTGGTAGATATGGAGTTACAATGGATCTAGGTTGGTTTTATTATTAGTTATAATTATTAATTTTATATTTTATATTTATATTTTTTGTTTTATGTAATTTGACCAAGTCAAAATGTTTTAATGTTTCATTGATACTTATAATTATTAAATATTTTATTATTATTCATTTTTTCATCCACTCAAAAATGTTTACAAGACATTTCAACATCTCCCCAATACTTGTTTTCTTTTAGATTTATGGTTTTTGGGCATGTGGTATTGATAAGCTATGGTATTGGTCCATACTATATTTAGAAGTTAATAATATCCATTGTAAAATGGGGGTGAATATAAATGGTTAAGAATCTTGTTATATTGTAAGTGTTATGTTTTTATGTGCTTATTAGTTAAATGTAAATATAGTTAATGAATCCTTATTTTACACAACTGCATCTCTCCTATACCTTTTTGCTTTGAGATTTAATTTAAAGAAAAATGTTATAAAATAGCAATTGTCCCTAAAGGTGTAAAGACACACCGAAGGAATTGAACATGCCTATGATGTTACTGCAAAATTGTTGTAGCAAAGGAAATATAACAACCTAAAGGGTGGAGGATGGAGGGGAGGAAATGTGTTCAAGATTGCAATAGTCTCACACTTGTGTCGATGATTGTCTCACAGATGTTGCTTGAACCACTTGGCTAATCATTTTTTTCCAATCATATCACTATGTCAAAATATTATATACATATTATATCCAAGCTATAACATGCAAGGTAATGAGGAGAAACATTAGCATATGTTCTCGTGGGCACTTGCGCACAAAAAATGTAATTGCATAGAGGAAATTACTAAATTCAGTGTGTATTGATAATGAGATTAAATAAAGAGCATCTTTCACTAAAGTGACCTTCAGATTCCAGGATATTTTGCAATCAACATAAAGAAGGGGTTTTGTTTTAGAATTTTAGCTATCTCCTTTTAAAAAAATTAAATTAATTAGGAGCCATTTTCATGGAGCCATTAATTCTAGTTTTAAATTTTAAAATTAAATTTTGTCTAGCAAATATTTGTTGGAATTGCAAATTTATGTGGTGTAGTTTACACAATCCAAGTGTCCAAGTAAACTTTCAAGGCATTGTATCCATTTATGCATTCAAAAATACAGTTTTAAAAATGAAAAGTTACACACGCTATATGCATATATAGAACCTATATAGATCCATTTTGAAGAGGATTAAATCTCTTGAGGTGCATACTTGTTTTCAAGTTTTTCCCTCTAAAAGAGGTCCAATATGTTAGATTTAGCCTTGTGGACGTTAAAATTTTCTCTTTCTTTCTCATCTTTCTAGGAGTAATTACAGTTGGCTTTGCACATCTCATGCGGGTCCCACAATAATGAGTGACCATTAAGTTAACCATAGTTAAAAAGTTTTTATGTCAAGGATGGCCATTCCTTAACAAAAAACACTGAATAAAATGTTATAGGTTTAAATTCAAAGAGGAATAAAATATATATACCATGAGTAATAATTTATTTTAGATTAATCACATTATTAAAATTTGGTCGACGTTTGGGGGAATATAGATCTCTTGGGTGACTTGGAGGAGAAAGACCTCAAGAAAAACATAGAGTTTGGAGATGATGGGAGGTATAGCGCAACCAATATTGGTATTGTTACCTTTCAGAGGGAGTTTGGCTCCCCTCTCAGACTCACAAATGTATTGTTTATTCCAGAACTAAAGAAGAATATTGTTTCTGTAGTGGTATTGGAAGACTGTGGCTATGATGTGATATTTAGAAAAGTAAAGGTTTTCCTTAGACACATCTCCACGAGACATGTGAAACAGATCGGTGTGCGAGTCAAGAACCTGTATGCACTTAAGGTACCAGATGCATGAAAATATTTTAGGACCAAGGCAAAGGTTAGAGACTTGGTGGTTGAGAGGGTGCCTGAATTACCTCTAAACATGTAGCCCTAGAAGAAGCCTCATAAAGTTGTGGAGAAGCCACAACTAGAGAAGCATAGAGGAGATCAAGTGGAGGCATCTACTGAAGCAAAGACCTCAAGTATGGGCAAGGTCCATTGAGATGTTTTGTCTCATGGATCATTACCTTTCTACGGAAGCCCACAATACACAGTAGCAAGATGGATCAGTGGTGGTTGATGCAGTCAGATTTCAGAGTGACAAATGAAAATATTAGCAACAGTCAAATACTGGGGAATGCAGAGTAGATTTGGAAGCACTGCAGATGGCACAGTGCAGAGTCAGCAGCAGCGCAGATTTTTTAGTAGAAAGTGTAATAACTAGTATCAGTCAGAGACTCTGGTGACAAATGCATCATACTAAATCAGTTTGGATGCTTTTAATTTTCAGAAGCTGCGACAGCAACAACACTAGAGAGAAGTGTTGCATGTAGAAAATTCCAAAGGTACCAGATCGAGATATAATTGAATTCCTTTCTTGTTGAGAGGGAGTGTTGAAAATGGAAACAAGAAATATTGAAAATGGCATCAAACGAGATTCTAATTTATTTTTCTTTTTATTAAACTAGAAGGAAATTGTAATTCCACATCACATGAAAGCTTGTACAAGTTAATTGAGTTGGGAAGACTTAGTTAGCAAAGTAAATTCGAGTTGGGGGTCAAACTGGAGGCATGTAGAGTTCATTCTAAGTTTTAGGGGGTCCATTTGCAGTTATTTTGAGTTGTAATCATTTAATTAACATGCAATGATCAGTCAGATAACTGATAGTTCACTATAAATAGTTGTTGCATGTTATAAGGAAGGCCCAGTTGAGATTGGAGTTAAAAGGAAGTAAACTATCAGTTGTATAATTAGAAAATTGTATAGGTCATGCATGAGTGAATAAGGATGCCTTGGATGCATTGCGCAATCAATTGATGGGAATTTCCTAATTAATAAGGGCTCAATTCCCTCAAGAATGTGTGAGCAAGGCTGGTCAAACAGGGGCAAGGAATTGGTTAAGTATTGAACCAATTTTTCTTAGATTAGAGTGAGACAGTTAGAGATAGTGTAGAGAGCTCTCAAGCCTGAGAGAAGCATTGTATTGTTTCATATTCTTGACTTAATGCAATATACAGATATCGAGACTTTTAGTTGAGGCTTTCCCCAGATAAATCTTTGTGTTGTGTGATTGAAATTCTTTCTCTTTCTTGTTCATGTGATTATGTGATTGTAATTGGTTTCTGCAATTTGTAGAATAAATTCAAGTATTTTTTTTAACATATTACAAGTTCAGTTGAATCTATGTGATTTTATACAGTCCTTTTTCAAATGTTCCTCCCCACAAAACCAACATGAGATTGAATTTATTTCCTTTTCATTCTTACTTGGCTTCCTTTTGGCCCTATCAACATGACTTCCCTCTTCTAAGGATAAGGCCCATTGCAACAACATGTTTTTGTAGCATTGAGATCAGCTTTGCCAGCCATTTTTTCTTTTTGGCAAACTTTTCAATTTCTATCTTGCTGCTCTTTAGCTCACTCTTCAAGCGCTCGAAGGTCCCTGCTCTTCCAAGGGAGTTTCCCCTTTCATGTTCATGGTGGATTCCATTGTCCATGCCTTCTTCTTCTTGCTACACCTGAGTCTTCTTATGTGTTAGTTGCTTATTGGAAAGCTTCCCAATCTCTATATTGTTGCTCTTCATCTCACCCTTCAAGCTCTCGAAGGTCCCCACTCTTCCAAGGGAGTTTCCCCTTTCCTGTTCATGTTGGATTCCACTGTCCATGCCTTTTTATTCTTATTGCAACTAAGTGTCCTTATGTGCTATCACACATCAAATCAGTTGTTAGCTAAAATAAAATAAAAATTCAATTGTTACCTTGCCATGCTAATACCAAGCACATTACCTGAATTTGTCCCCACATCTCCAATTTCTAATCAGTTACTTGTCTAAAAAATTGGAAATTACATGCACATATACATCAACAGGTTTATAATCATGCCATCACAAAATTTATAATTCAACCCTTTTTCTTACCAGCATTACCCAAAATTATAAAATCGGCCTCTTCGCCAAGATTAACAACATAAATGGAAATAAGTTGCTTTACCAAACTCACATCCTTAATTAGAAATCATTGTTCTTACTGAGGATAGCATAAGTAACTGGAAACCGTCCACTTTAACAAGGCTAGCAATAACAATTAAATTCAACCTCTTTTCTAAGGCTAGTAACCATGACATCTACAATCTAAAAGGGTCAGTTAGAAAAAAATCTAACACATCAACATATGTCAACTTTTACGTTTCACAAGTATAATATTATCATGTATATGCATGTAATACAATCTGCAATCAGCACAAGACCAACACTCACAATGCTACAGTCGACACCCACCCGCAATCATTAGAAAACAAATTACTCTATAACAGAGTCACAAAATCTTATGCCCCAAAAGTCTAGTGCGGAACCTTTCCCTTGAGCCCATCCAATCCAAGTATTGAACTCGGATGCTCTATTTTCACTCTTTTAACATACTCTATTTTTATTGACCCAGCCCCCATGGTCTTGTTTGTAGCATCCCATTTTTCCTAGTACAATTTTGTAACCCCTATTGAGGGCAATTTTTTGACGGATTATATATAATAGAATTGTATGTTATAGACTTGGATCGATCACTTGATTGAGACTAAGTGGTGTGAGAGGAAGATAATATATCTTCCTTAGTTTGCCCAAAATTTCTCACTATTGTTGAAGTTGGTACTGTTTGTGAGCTCATAGATCTCGGGGGTTCCTTTGGATATGGTTGGGTGGTAAATGTGACTAGTTTGTTAGTGTTGGTGAGCTAAGCTACTGAAAAAAGTAGAATGACTGAGTATCAGGTTGGAGTTGGTGAGCTGAGTTGTTGAACAAAGTAGGATTGAGTATTAGGTTTGTTATATTTTTCTTTAATTAACCTTTCTTGGATGAAAATGTAGTTATCTTAAATTTAAAATAGTGGTTTACCATTTATTTCTTTTTTTTTCACAGTGAAAAAGTTCGTAACTATTCATATTATGATCAGTTACCTGTTACATATGCTGTAGTATAAAAACTACTGTTCTGTCCGAAACATATACAATTACAATATCAGTCAGATTACCATAGAAAACTGTAGGCAGTCACAGTCCAAAAATAACCAGACATATACAGTGTAGACATAAAGGTCCCCAAGTAAGTTCGGTGCATAACTTACTTAATCTGCAGACCCAGTATAAGCATGAAAAGTTATAAATGCCGAAAAAATACATAAGGGGAGGTGAAACAAAATCTCCCTGCAAGTAGCTGTAAATAACTAAACATCAAAATCAGGCGGGGCCTCCTCGATAAAAGGCCGATGATAATATCTGAAGATCTGTCCCTCTGTGTGCTCTGTGATATGCCAGGTACCCCAGGTCAGCTCCGTTGCTTCTTTGGACAGTTGATCAGCCACTTTGTTCCGAGACCTGTAAATATGAGTCACAGTGATTGAGTCAAAGAGTGTTCTGAGATGGTGCACCTCATGCAGCAGTGCAGACAGTGTGTGCGAGTGGCAATGTGATATGTTGTTGAACCAATTTGTCACAAGTTGTGAATCGCCAAATATCTGGATGGAGTCACAGAGAATGTCTCGAGCAAAGGTAAGAAGAAGTCTGAGGCTCTGCAGTTCGGCGTAGTTGTTGGTACCAGGTCCAAGCCCCATTCTAATGTTGTAGAAGTGCTGTTCAGTCTAATAAAGTATGGCTCCCCCCCCACATCCATGGGCGTTTGCCGCACCATCAAAGTATGCCCATGCCCGGCTGTAATCGATAATTTCAGGTGTCTCATGTGAAAGCTTGCCGCTGCTACTGTCCTCGGGTATAAGCTTATATGTGGCGAGAGAGGCTGCGGATATCCTTTGGCAGTCAATAGGTTTATCATTAAATATCAGATTGTTACGACCAATCCATAATTCCCAAGTAACAATGAGGGGGAGATTGCGTAATTTAGGATTATGAGCAGAAAGCTGCCACCAGAGAGACCAGGCTTCTGATAATGAATTACCCTGCCAATTATATCTGCAGCCCATGTCAGTAGTGATGCTGGACCAAATATTTTGTATGATTCGGCAGTGCAAGAAAAGATGGAGGGCATCCTCCCTGTCGTTTAGGCAGTAACAACATCTGGAGGCCCCGTGGAAAGCTCTTCTGTGGAGGAAAACCGTGGTGGGGATGCAATCTTTAAGCAAGCACCAGAACAGGAGCCTGTGTTTATGCGGGGATTTCAATCTCCAAATCTTAGACCACCACCAATCCTTTATGGGGGGTTCCCTGTGTTTAATTAATTCAAGGTAGCCAAGCTTTGGAGTATAATGCCCATCCTTAGAAACAACCCATATCAAATTTTCTGGTTTGTCAGTGATGCGGATGTTTGATGCTTTTAGAGCCCAATATGTTGGAATTACAAAACTGCAAGAATATGTTTTTGTTTTAATTGATGGGTGAATAGCGGCTCCAAATAGTAATTCTTCATTTAAATGGGTTGTGAGTGGACAACATGGTAGTGTTAATTGTAGTAATTCTTCATTTAAATGGGTTGTGAGTACACAACACAGTAGTGTTAATTGTAGTGTATATATCTGTTATCCATTATAAGTCTAGTTACTGTTCTTATTTTCAATTTGTGGATCTTTGATTATTACTCTACTTTATTGTACATTTTTGTTTATGAAATCATATGTTGAACAATAGTTACTATTATGTTATTTTTGGATCTATGCTTTGTTGTACATTTCTATTTATGAAAGCATTTGTTGAACACGAGTTACTATTTTTTTAATACATTTCTACTTATGAAAGCATATGTTGAAGAAGAGTGACTATTCTGTTAAATTTTAAGAAAGCATTTGTTGAAGAAGAGTTACTATTCTGTTAAATTTTAAGAAAGAATTTGTTGAAGAAGAGTTACTATTCTGTTAAACTTTCAGAAAGAAAAAGTCTTGTTTCAGAGTTAGTAGTCATTGTTTTGAAGGCACTGGGAGTTGTTCCTACTTTATGTTTTCCTGGAAATATAACACTTAGTCTTTTTGCAGGAAATAAATTTCTCTTGAAATATATCATTTATTCTTTTTACAGAAAAGAAAATATTCTTTGAAACGTAATGCTTATTCATTTTGCAGAAAAGAAAAACATATATCTCATTTAATTTTTTTTGTTTACTAATGTCAATGTGCTAATTTGGAGCGTCATATAATTAAATGCAAAGGTGGATAATGCTTTTAGCTTGATGGGTGTATATATTGGTGTGTTACATTTACTTTAATTAATGCGTGAAATAAATTAGTGTGGTACTCTTTTTTAATTTTTACTATAAAATCTTACGTAGATAAATTAGTGTAATAATCCTCTTTAACTTTTAATATATAAACATTCTTGGAAAATATGAGTTTATGATTCCTCCCTTTGTAATATGTAGTCTGAAGTTTTCATTATTGCCAAAAGTATTTGTCCCAAAAAGTTTCTGAAAGATATTAAGTTTGTTAATCTTTTATAACCTTGGTAATATTTATATGCATTCTTGGCAAATGAGATTTTATGATTTATCCATTTGCATTATGTAGTTTGAAAGAACAGATTTAATAATTCCTCCCTTTGTAATATGTAGTTTTAAGTTTTCATTATTGCCAAAAATATTGGTCCCAAATAGTTTCTTAAAGAGGTTAACCTTGGTAATCTTTATATGCATTCTTGGCAAATGATATTTTATGATTTTTCCATTTGCATTATGTAGTTTGAAAGAATGCTCTGTTTCCTTTGCAATATGTAGTTTGAAGTTTTCATTA
Organism: Pinus albicaulis; assembly: GCA_034641835.2. Lineage (NCBI taxonomy): Eukaryota > Viridiplantae > Streptophyta > Pinopsida > Pinales > Pinaceae > Pinus > Pinus albicaulis. Next base: position 14,171,476 of record MU968493.1, read on the forward strand.
CACCCAAAAGTATTGTCCCAAATAGTTTATGAAATAGGTTAACCTTAGTGTTAGTGTCCCGTAATTTGGCAGATTGGTAAACCAAATGACAGTGTAACATTAGACCAGTATTTGGAGTCCTAGGGCCTAGCCTTCTTGGACTCAGAGAGGTATCTCTCTATTATGCGAAGGATGTGAACTTGTTTGCTTTGGATGATTGATTTTAGGCTAGTTGTTAAGTGTAGGTTTGTTTGTTTGTTTTGGGTTGGGGTAAGATGATAAAGTAGGATAGGTGGAGTGATAGGTTATCAATTCAATTGGGTAATGGAGTCTATGAAGTTATTGATATCTTGGTATAGAATCGGGGTACATCACAGGGAAAATCTAGTGTGGTTAATGGATCTTTTAAGTTTATGTGTGAGGTGAAATGGACAATAAGTTTGGGAACCAAGATAGGGCAAAGGGCAGTTAAGAATCCTTTGTCAAATACCTATGAACAGGGAGGTATTTAATATTGATAAGAAAAATATACTAATCATGAGATATGGTGCACCATTTACTTAGTGACAATACTTTTAAACAAATAAACATTCAAGATAAACAATCCAGTAAAACACAGAAGCAAGACAACTTATCTAACTTCAATGATTCAACTTTCAAGATTTGAAAACATATAAGAGACAAATAGCATCAATAAATGAAGAGGGAACACCTAAACATCATTCATTAAACTATAAATAACTTTGAGGCAGAATGATAAGCATATTCAAAGGGCAAGATCGAAACAAGACCTCTTTGACTTAACCTAACAATCAATACATCAAAGAGAGATTTCAAGACAGAGTTTAGATAGCATTAAACAAGCAGGGCTTACCATGAATCATGTTTATAAAATAGAATTTTAATCCAATAATTAAATAGACAAGCTTAGGTGGGCCTAAGGAGCAATGAATAATTCTTTAAGCTAACCTAGCAGAAGAAAACATGAAAACAATAGCTAACAGGAGGACTGAGGTGCCTCAAACAACATTTATCATCCTATAGTCTTCTGAGCTACTACAAAATAGAAAGATGGACATTGGAAAACAAGAAAAAAACATGAACATATGAGAGATGCATCAACATTAACTAAACTCAGGGATCCTGAAAGCAAGCCTTCATCACCATCAATCAAGGCAATTCATCCACAAGCTCCACAACACTAAATTGTTCTTCAACTTTCAAAAACCATGTATTTCTCTTAAACACATCAAGTTCTCAACTATTTACAATGAATCCTCATGCCTTATATAACAATCAAGGAAGAGGAAAACCAAAGAGAGTATCTAGAAGCCTATTAGCTAACAAGAAATATCCTAAGTTGTCCTTGATGCCTTGCAAGGCCCAAGGCACAAAAATATCTAACAAATATCTTTTCCGGCCAAAAATAGAAATTAAATTTACTTTTAGGCTCTGACAAGCATATGAAAAATTTCCAAACGTACATTCTACCCAGTCATCTACAGGAGTGCAGCACACTGTGTCAAAATTTGAAAATTTGCCAGGACCGTAGCATAGAGACAGGAAAAATAGGTCTTTTTGCAGCAGTGTTTTGGAGGCCTTCCCGATGTCAGAAAAGGCTATGTGATGGCTCGTTGGAAAGCCCTTGAAGTATAATTTCTAGATATGCCTTCAGTTGTTCAATATGACCTTTGAAAAGTGTCCAAAAAGTGAAAATTCCAAGACTTCCAGGAGCGCAGCACATGCTCAGAAAAGTGGGCAGAATGGTGAAAAAATTACTGTTTTTGACCCTTTTGGGGGATCAAAACAACTCTAATTGAGATGAAAATTGGTGAGAATAATCCTCTAATTATGGGGAATCCAAAAATGTAAAACTATCCTCCTTAAGATGCCCTGAGAAAAAGCGCAGCACAGGGTGTGTTGCGCTCCTAGCCTCAAAATTTGCAAAAACAAAAACTTGTTTAATTTCTCCCAAATTTGGTAGGTAGGTGCCTCATGGGTCCTTAGAGACCTATAGTGAAACTTGGGTCAAAATAATAAGCCTATCTTGGTATTTTTCATCTTTTGGTGCCGGGCCCTCATTTTGGGCAGTTTTGAGTTTTTTCCTTGCTGTGATGGTCATTTTCTTCTTCACTAGGTGAGTTATCTCGGTTGATTCCTTCTTCACTGTCTGGTTTATTACCTTCATTATTGGGCTCATGATATTCATTTTTTTTCCCACTGAAATCACTTTCAAACTCTTTTTCTTGGCTGCCTTTGCCATCTTTGCCACTGTCATCTTTGTCTTCTTTACTGCTGGCATATCCCTCAGCTCCAATGTCCTTTGTATTTTCAGTGTCACTTTCTTCATCATTTGCTTCTTCTCCTTGACTGTCATTTGTTTTTTTATTTTCATTAGGCTCACTATCTTCCTCTTTTTCCAGCTCACTGTTTTCCTCTTGATAAGCTGCCTCTGTCCCTGTATTCTTGGAGTCACCTTCTTCTCCTTCACTGCTTTCTCTAAAATCAAATTTCAATTTTCTTTGTAATCGTATCTTTAGAAAAACATGAGCACATGGGAAAATATAAAAATACCTCTCAAAATATCTCCAGAGCAAATAAAATTGGCTCAAAATACCTTGTGGGTAGGTCGGGCACCTCCTGAACGTGTTCATGCAGCTCCTGAACGGAACCTCATGCAACTCCTGAACATGCTTGGGAAACTCTTGAACGAGATTCGTGCAGCTCCTGAACAGCTTGGGACGCTCCTGAATGAGCTTCTTGTAGCTCCCGCATGGCTTGGGTAGCTCCTTAACGAGCTTCGTGCAGCTCCTGCATGGCTTGGGAAGCTCCTGAACGAGCTTCGTGCAGCTCCTACACGGCTTGGGAAACTCCTGAACAAGCTTCGTGAAACTCCTGCACGGATTTGGAAGCTCCTGAACGAGCGTCGTGCAGCTCCTGCACGACTTTGGGTCACCTCCTGCATGGACTGGGCAAGTTCTGAACATGTCTCGTGCAGCTCCTGAACGAGTTTGGGTCACCTCCTGCACGGACTGGGTAAGTGCTGACCACTGTTGGCAGGAGCGCATCACATTGCCTTTGCACGCCGGTCGGAAAAGTGCTGAACACTGACTCTTCGATAGGCGCGCAGTGCCTCTGCATAGGAACACAACTCCCTGTGTAAACAATACACAAGAGGAAGTTCCAGGCACGCAACACAAAAAAACTCTAAAAGTTTCAACTCAAAAACTCAAATTTTCATCTTTTTCGAATTTTCTAACTTTCTTCTAATTGTTTTAAGCCTCTTTTTAGCTTATTAAACTAATAATCTTCATGTATTTTCTACTTGCAGGTGGATAGAGACACTTGAGATGGCTTCTCACTTTGATCTTTTGAAGACTTGACAAACTGACCTTGACACCTCTTGTGATGAATGCATAGTGACATATTCAACAACATGTGTGATTTACACGAGGAAACTTTAACTTAACCTTCTCACCTTGTTAGTATGCATGATGCTGAAATATTTTGAGGTGAACTACTCTTTAGTTTTCTGACAAGGTTAACTTTGAATTCCTTTGGCCTTTTCTGATTGGTTGCAGGTGCCTAGGACATGCTGATTTTTTCCCTCCACATTTTTGTGATTTTGACATTTTTGGTTACATAACAGTAGCCTCATGATCATGTTTGGATTTTCATTTTGGACACTCAACCCTGTGCTTTATTCCTTTGACCATAATAACACATTCCTATAGAAATTATTTCAAGATGGGCAACTGTCTTTTTGCAGACTTTATGATCTGATCTAGGAGGTCCCTCCTTGAAGATCTTTTGACACTCTTTGGACAATCATGAGCTCAACTTCTTTTCATTTGATTTCACATATATCAAAGCTTTAGAAAACCTTGGAGGAAACTTAAAAGGGATCTGAAGTGGTCTTAGGTGTTACTTTTCTTAGGAAGACCTCCTGGCCAAGGGCGCAACACCATCTCCCAGGTGCGCAGCGCCATGTGTAATTTATATGGGAAAAACTTTCTAGGAGCACAACACCATTTTGCAGAGGGAATTTGGAGGCCTTCTCAGTGTCAAAATTGGGCCCGTGATAGCTAGTTGGAAATATGGTTGAGTTGAATTTCTAAAAATTCTTTTGGTTTTCCATTTGGTGTCAATTTACATGTCCAAAAACTGATTCTCCCAACACTGGTCAAAAAGTGCTGAATGTTGGTGCAGAAATGCAGAGTGCTAGTGCAGGCCACATTTGGATGCCTTCCTGAATTCCAAATTGAGCTCCTGATAGCTCATTGGAAATATCTTCAAGTATAGTTGTTATTTTACTCATCAATTAGCAAGTCATTTGGACACTCCAGGTGTGAGAAAACCTGATTTTCCTAAGGTCACTCGAGTAGTGCAGAAATTCTCCTGTGAGACCTGTATTTTTGACATTTATCCCAAACCATCATACGTGTGTAAAAAATGAAGGAGTTTTTTCTTCTTTTACCTATTATGGACAAAAAACTCTCTCACATTTTCCGAATTAATCTCTATTTGGCCATAAACATATTTTTAAGCAAAATTGACCCTAGGTGTGGCAAATGACTTGGCCTTTGGAATGAATTTTCAGAAAATGATGGAGGCATGATGTTTATGAGTTGGCATGGATTCATGATTTCTGATATGACCTACCATATGGAGCTTCTTCTCTTATGCCTCTTTTCCATAACAAACCCTAGCTTAGTTGGAAGAGGAAATTAGGGTTTGGTGTAGGGGATTTAGGACTGCCTTGTAAAAGGAATGGAATGAAGGGGTTAAGGGTTGTCTAAATTCTTGGGGAAATTTTGGGCACTAGGGATAGATGTTAGAGAGTAGGGGGAAGTGTAATTTCAAGAATTGAGTGAGGGGGAAAGGGTCCAAAATGGAAAACACATGCCTAGTCTCGAAAAGTGTCAAATTGTAGCAATAAGCTAGGCTTTGTAGAAAAATGATGAGTTTGAGGGATAAGAGTGATGGGAAGTGTTTATGAAGGTATAATAAGGATAGGAGGAGGTGTAAGAGCATCATGATACAAGCCTTGTTGATTTTTTAACCATGGAGGTTATGAAACTAAGAAAAATTGCCCTAAAAAACCCTAGTTGGATAATGGAGTCACAGGCAAGGGACAAACAAAGTAATGAGATTTATGGGTGTGAAAATGGGACAAATATGAGAGGTATGAGTCCATGAGGGATCTTCCGTGAGTGATAGGTTGATTATGACATGATATAGTAGTATAACAGTGAAAAATTTATCCTAAGGATAATGAAGGCAGTGAGATTTCTAGAACTCACAAGATTCATGAATCTTGTTTCTAGAAATCTAGGATAGACATTTTGTCATCTATAAAGGTAAAAAATTACTGATGACTAACAGTGGCTCCACTTGGGGAGGGCAGCTCCTTTTCAAGAGGTGTCCAGAACTTCAGATCTCTAGTTTATGGTGACCAGTGCCTCATCCATTGGGCAAACTTTTCTTATTTCATTTGCAGATGCTTCCTTGAAGTTGTTATTTCAATAATCTGAAAACATGATTAGCTCAAATTCATCTCTACCAACCCAACCTACTTGCCTAACATTTTTTCTTCCTTGGGTGCACTTGAACTGGAAAACCCATTGACATTTTTTCTTTTGAAAGTAGAAACAAACTATCTACTTTTACACTTATTTCTTCCAAGGGTTCAGATTATGCTAGTGAACTCTTCTTATTCTCTACCTAGACTATTTGACTGTCAAGATTAAGCAGTATGACAGACTTCATTCTCTAAGCTATTGACAAGAAATTTAAATCATGAATTGAACCATGATTAGACAATCTGATTCATCATGAGTTGTGGCATTTGAGACAAGATGCACACAAACATTATTTTTATAAGCAAACAAAACTAGAAGGTGTGAGGGCTATGTTTCATCATTTGCTAATCATCCCTATCCTTCTCCTTGGTTCAGATTTAAGCATGTGGAACCAATATTTTTCGTTCCTAGTCTATTTTCTTTTGACAAGTCAAACTTAAATGATTTGACCAACATTATTTCACTAACTTATCAACAATAAATTGAAAACATGTTCAGCTATAATTAGGCTAGATGACTGAACAAGACCTTCTTTCAGAACAAGTAGTGGCATTTAGGCTTGCACACTTTCAATATCACTATTTTTTGGGTATGGAACTATACCTTATTTTCAAATCTGCCCTCTTTTTCATTTTTTCTTTGTTTTTTACTTTTTCTCTCTTTTTGGTCAAAACAATCTAAAACTAAAGGTAGAAAGATGCTCATAGTGCTAAGATTATTCACTTGCCTATCTATCCTAATCTAACTTATACAATATATACATTCAACTAGTGAACTCTCTTTTCCAATACAACCAATCAAGCAGATGATTCCATGAGGGATCTTGGTTTAGCTCTTTGAGTGTTTTGAAGAAATCAAAAGGCAACTTGCACCTCACTTGTGCTTGAACAGTAGTGCCTAAAATTTTCTGTAAACCTTGCATCAAACTGCTCTTGGCATGTTTTACTCCCTCTTCAAAAGTCTCTAACAAATCAACAAAGGGATCATGAGACAATACCTGGAGATTTGGAAAATAAGTTTGACCCAAGACTGCTTCTTCCTCCACTTGGCTGAGCTTAGGACTCTTTTGGGAAAGAAACTCTTCCTCTTCCTCATGATCATCTGAACTGGTAGACTCATCATAGATTGCAATGTTGTCTTCTAGCATACTTGGTATATTCTGATTGAGTGGGCTGAAATCTATGTGAAAGTCATCATGTTGATGAGCAGGGATACTCTTTGGCAATAAATCCTCTTGAGAAGACAACTAAACAACTCTCCTGTGATTATCAACTTCCAAGCCTTCATCTGCAATTGGAAATTCAATGGGACCTGGTGACTGCTCATCTAGAGCTGAGGAAAGTTTTATGTCATAAATGATTTCCTCAACCATTTCAGGAGGAGGCTTCTTATTGACAACTGGTTCAAGAAACTCATTAGCTTTCCCAACCTCATCATCAAAATTGAAATACTGCTGATTTCCAATCATATGAAAACTATTTCTGATGGACTAAAATGAAGTAGAGCAAAGAGTCAGAGACTCTTCACTTACTTCTAAAATTTCAAGGCTTTCCTCATCAGTGTCATAGGTGACCTGTCTTAGCTGATTACTACTTTAAATCTGATGATAGTGAACTTCATCCCACAAATCAACTATTGATGGCTTTGCAAGGTTAGCTTCTGTTTGGAGAACATCATCATCATCAGATTTATCAAAATTTGGAGAATCATCAACATAAATAATTTCACCAATCAAACATATTGGGTTACTAGTTTTTTCTTCTTTGAATTGATATACAAGTTTACTTTTTGATTTATGGTAGATGGAATTAGTAGGAGGAGGAAAAGAAATGTTTTGTTCACATGAAGTTTTAGAGGCCAGCTGTGTGTTTATCATCTGATTTATTTCCTCTTCAGTTCAAGAAGGAGGCATTTTTCTCTTCCTTTGGATAATACTACAACAATTCTCTTTCTCTTGTGAAGGTTGGTTTTGAGGCTGAATGTCTTCTTGAGCCTCACTTAGAAGGGATGATAAATCATTACTTGTGATTTCAGAGAGATCTTGTGGGTTTCCTTCTATTTCTTGATTGATTTCTTCCTCGACTAACTCCTCTAGGTTGTTATGGTAGTTATTTTGAGAATGAAATTCATGGATTGCTGCTAAGAGATCTTTAGGATGCAAGTTTCCTAAATCTTCATCACTATCTAAAAGGTATTGTATGATGTCCTGAGATTGATCACAACAGTTTTCAGCTAATGATAGAGATGGAAAATACCCTATATATTACTTATGAAATATCTTGTGGAAATCCTTTAATGAAAACAAGATGTCAGGTTCTAGCCATTCATACCAATTGCTTGCCTTACCTTCTAATGTTACCATAAACATTTTCATGAGGCAGTATTCATGCCATTCAACTTTTAACCTCCATATGTGTATATGAAATTTGATGAGATGTAACAAAGGGTCATCAACTTTTTCATCTCAAAAGATAGGTAGGTTTTTCATCCAATTTATTTCAAGCATTTTGTGTGGGAATCCAGGGATATGAGCTCTATTCATTGGGGCATATCTCCGTTGTATTTTTGGATCCATGTTTGTAAATTAGAAAGAGGTCACTGTATCTCTTCAACTAGTCTAGAGTTCTCTACTAGTGAAGTCATTAGGTCTATTAAAGGTTGTGGAGTCGCCGGGTGGAGGATTTGAACTTTGTTGTCCACCATCAGCATGATTAGGATTGCTCAAAGCATTCCAAGGGGATTTTATTAGGAATAATGAAGTAATAGGCCTACTGGAGGCCAATGGAGTCGCCAGGTGGATGTTTTTAGTTGTTTTGAAAATATGTGTCTATGGTCCACCACCAATGCTGACAAAAACCAATCTAGGGATGTTTTTTTGGGTTTTCTGAGTTCCTTTATGTAGCCCTAAGGTTTGTATGAGTATCCTACATCTGATTTATCATTTTTCTAGGATGGTGAAACAACCAGATTCTACTCTATGGCTGATAGTTTGAGTTTTTTATGATTTGACTGAGATTTAAGAGTTCCTAAGGGATACCTAGGATGTTTTTGACTCAAGGTCCCACCGTGATCACCATTATGTTAGTGTCTCGTGATTTGGCAGATTGGTAAACCAAATGACAGGGTAACATTAGACCAGTATTTGGAGTCCTAGGGCCTAGCCTTCCTAGACTCAGAGAGGGCTCTCTCTATTATGCGAAGGATGTGAACTTGTTCGCTTTGGACGATTGATTTTAGGCTAGTTGTTAAGTGTAGGTTTGTTTGTTTGTTTTGGGTTGGGGTAAGATGATCAAGTAGGATAGGTGGAGTGAGAGGTTATCAAATCAATTGGGCATTGGAGTCTATGAATTTATTGATATCTTGGTGGCAAATCGGGGTACATCATAGGAAAAATCTAGTGTAGTTAATGGATCTTTTAAGTTTATGTGTGAGGTGAAATGGACAATAAGTTTGGGAACCAAGTTAGGACAAAGGGCAGTTAAGAATCCTTTGTCAAATACCTATGAATAGGGAGGTATTTAATATTGATAAACAAAAGATACTAATCACGAGATAGGGCGCACCATTTACTCAGTGAAAATACTTTTAAACAAATAAACATTCAAGATAAACAATCCAGTTAAACACGGAAGGAAGACAACTTATCTAACTTCAATGATTCAACTTTCAAGGTTTGAAAACATATAAGAGACAAATAGCATCAATAAATGAAGAGGGAACTTATAAACATCATTCATTAAACTATAAATAACTTTGAGGCAGAATGTTAAGCATATTCAAAGGGCAAGATCGAAACAAGACCTCTTTGACTTAACCTAACAATTAATACATCAAAGAGAGATTTCAAGGCAGAGTTTAGATAGCATTAAAAAAGCAGGGCTTACCATGAATCATGTTTATAAACTAGCATGTTAATCCAATAATGAAATAGACAAGCTTAGGTGGGCCTAAGGAGAAATGAAGAATTCTTTAAGCTAACCTAGCAGAAGAAAACATGAAAACAATAGCTAACAGGAGGACTGAGGTGCCTCAAACAACATTTCTCATCCTATACTCTTCTGAGCTACTATAAAATAGAAAGATGGACATATGGAAAACAAGAAAAAAACATGAAAATATGAGAGATACATCACCATTAACTAAACTCAGGGATCCTGTAAGAAAGCCTTCATCACCATAAACCAAGGCAATTCATCCACAAGCTCCACAACACTAAACTGTTCTTCAAATTTCAAAAACCATGTATTGCTCTTAAACACATCAAGTTCCCAAATTTTTACAATGAATCCTCATGCCTTATATAAAAAGAAAGGAAGAGTAAAACCAAAGAGAGTATCTAGAAGCCTATTGGCCAACAAGAAATATCCTAAGTTGTCCTTGAGGCCTTGCAAGGCCCAAGGCACAAAAATATCTAACAAATATCTTTTCCGGCCAAAAATAGCAATTAAATTGACTTTTAGGCCCTGACGAGCATATGAAAACTTTCCAAACGCACATCCTGCCTAGTCATCTACAGGAGCGCAACACACTGTGTCAAAATTTGAAAATTTCCCAGGAGCGCAACACAGAGACAGGAAAAATTGGTCTTTTTGCAGCAATGTTTTGGAGGCCTTCCTGATGTCAGAAAAGGCTCCATGATGGCTCGTTGGAAAGCCCTTGAAGTCTAATTTCCAGATCTACCTTCAGCTCTTGAATCTGACCTCTAAAATTTGTCTAGAAAGTGAAAATTACAAGACTTCCAGGAGCGCCACACATGCTCATAAAAGTGGGCAGAATGGTGAAAAAATGAGTGTTTTTGACCCTTTTGGGGGATCAAAACAACGCCAATTGAGCTGAAAATTGGTGAGAATAATCCTCTAATGATGGGGAATCCAAAAATGTAAACCTATCCTCCTGAAGATGCCCTGCGAAAAAGCGTAGCTCAGGGTGTGCTGCGCTCCTAGCCTCAAAATTTGCAAAAAACAAAAACTTGTTCAAATTCTCCCAAATTTGGTAGGTAGCTGCCTCATGGGTCCTTGGAGACTTGTAGAGAGGCTTGGGCCAAAATAATAAGCCTAGCTTGGTATTTTTCATATTTTGGTGCCGGGCCCTCATTTTGGGCAGTTTTGAGTTTTTTCCTTGCTGTGATGGTCATTTTCTTCTTCAATAGGTGAGTTATCTTAGATGATTCCTTCTTCACTGTCTAGTTCATTACCTTAATTATTGGGCTCATGATCTTCATTTTTTTGCCCACTGAAATCACTTTCAAACTCAGTTTCTTGGCTGCCTTTGCCATCTTTGCCACTGTCATCTTTGTCTTCTTTACTGCTGGCATATGCCTCAGCTCCAATGTCCTTTGTATTTTCAGTGTCACTTTCTTCATCATTTACTTCTTCTCCTTGACTGTAATTTGTTTTTTTTATTGTCATTAGGCTCACTATCTTCCTCTTTTTCTAGCTCACCATTTTACTCTTGATAATTTTCCTCTGTCCCTGTATTCTTGGAGTCATCTTCTTCTCCTTCACTGCTTTCTCTAAAATCAAATTTCAATTTTATTTGTAATATTATCTTTAGAAAAACAATAACATGTGGGAAAATCTCAAAATACCTCTCAAAATTTCTCCACAGCAGAAAAAACTCGCTCAAAATACCTTGTGGGTAGGTTGGGCACCTCCTAAACGTGTTCGTGTAGCTCCTGAATGGAGCCTTGTGCAGCTCCTGAACGTGCTTGGGTAGCTCTTCAATGAGCTTCCTGTAGGTCTTGAACGCCTTGGGAAGCTCCTGAACAAGCTTCATGCAACTCTTGCACAGCTTGGGCAGCTCTTGAACGAGTTTCATGCAGCCCCTGCAGGGGTTGGGCAGCTCCTGAACGAGCTTCGTGCAACTCCTGCACGGCTGGGGCAGCTCCTGAACAAGCTTCGTGCAGCTCCTGCATGGCTTGGGCAACTCCTGAATGAGCTTTGTGCAGCTCCTGCACGGCTTGGGAAGCTCCTGAACGAGCTTCGTGCAACTCTTGCACGGACTGGGCAAGTGCTGAACGTGTCTCGTGCGGCTCCTGAACGGGTTTGGGTCACCTCTTGCACGAACTGGGCAATTGCTGAATGTTGTTGGCAGGAGCGCAGCACACTGCCTCTGCACGCCGGCCGGGCAAGTGCTGAACACTGCCTCTTCTACAGGCGTGCAATGCCTCTGCACAGGAATGTAGCGACCTATGTAAAAATACACAGGAGCAAGTTGCAAGCATGCAACACCTACCTATAGGCATGCAACACAAAAAAAACTCTGCCAGTTTCAACTCAAAAACTCAATTTTCATCTTTTTCGAATTTTCTAACTTTCTTCTAATTGTTTTAAGCCTCTTTTCACCTTCTTACACTGATACTCTTCATGTATTTTCTACTTGCAGGTGGCTGGAGACACTTGAGATGGCTTCTCCCTTTGATCTTTTGAAGACTTGACAAACTGACCTTGACACCTCTTGTGATGAATGCATAGTGACATATTCAACAGCAGGTGTGATTTACACTAGGAAACTTTAACTTAACCTTCTCACCTTGTTAGTATGAATGATGCTGAAATATTTTGAGGTGAACTGCTCTTTAATTTTCTGACAAGGTGAACTTTAACTTCCTTTGGCCTTTTCTGATTGGTTGCAGATGCCTAGGACATGCTGATTTTTTTCCCTCCTTGACAATTTTGGGGTTTTAACATTTTTGGTTACATAACAGTCGCCTCATGATCATGTTTGGATTTTAATTTTAGACACTCAACCCTGTGCTTTATTCCTTTGGCCATAATAAATCATTCCTACAGAAATTCTTTCAATATGCGCAACTGTCTTTTTGCAGACTTTATGATTTGATCTAGGAGGTCCCTCCTTGAAGATCTTTCGACACTCTTTAGAAAATCATGAGCTCACCTTCTTTTCATTTGATTTCACCTATATCAGAGCTTTAGAAAACCTTGGAGGAAACTTAAAAGGGCTCTGAAGTAGTTTGAGGTATTACTTTTCTTAGGAAGACCTCTTGGCCAAGGGCGCAACACCATCTCCCAGGAGCACAGCGCCATGTGTAATTTATATGGGAAAAACTTTCCAGGAGCGCATCCCCGTTTTGCAGAGGGAATTTGGAGGCCTTACCAGTATCGGAATTGGGCCTGTGATAACTCGTTGGAAATATGGTTATCTACATTACAAAATTTTTATTTTTTATTTTTCCATTTGGTGCTCATTTACCTGTCCAAAAACGTATTCTCCCAACACTGGTAAAAAAGTGTTGAATGCCGGTGCAGAAATGAAGAGTGCTGGTGCAAGCCACTTTTGGATAACTTTCTCAATTCCAAATTGAGCTCCTAATAGGTTGTTGGAAATATATTCAAGTATAGTTTTCATTAGACTCATCAAGCAAGTCATTTGGACACTCCAGCTATGAGAAAACCTGATTTTCCCAAGGTCACTCGAGTAGTGCAGAAATTCTCCCGTGACACATGTATTTTTGACATTTCTCCCAAACCATGATACCTGTGTAAAAAATTAAGGAATTTTTTCTTCTTGGACCTATTATGGACAAAAACCTCTCTCACTTTTTCCAAATTCATCTCTGTTTGCCCATAAACATATTTTTAAGCAAAATTAGCCCCAGGTGTGGCAAATGACTTGGCCCTTGGAATAAATTATTGGAAAATGATGGAGGCACGATGTTTATGAGTTGGCATGGCTTCATGATTTCTGATATTACCTACCATATGGATCTTCTTCTCTTATGCCTCTTTTACATAGCAAACCCTAGCTTAGTTGGAAGAGGAAATTAGGGTTTGGTGTAGGAGATTTAGGACTGTCTTGTAGAGGGAATGGAATGCAGGGGTTAAGGGTTGTCTAAATTCTTGGGGAAATTTTCGGGGCTAGGGATAGATGTTAGAGATTAGGGGGAAGTGAAATTTCAAGAATTGAGTGAGGGGGAAAGGGTCCAAAAGGGAAAAACACAGGCCTAGTCTCGAAAAGTGTCAAATTGTAGCAATAAGCTAGGCTTTGTAGAAAAATGATGAGTTTGAGGGATAAGAGTGATGGGAAGTGTTTATTAAGGTATATTAAGGATAAGAGGAGGTGTAAGAGCATCAGGATACAAGCCTTGTTGATTTTTTAACCATGGAAGTCATGAAACCAAGAAAAATTTCCCTAAAAAACCCTAGTTGGATAATGGAGTCATATGCAAGGGACAAACGGAGTAATGGGATTTATGGGTGTAAAAATGGGAAAGAGATGAGAGGCATGAGTCCATGAGTGATCTTTCGTGAGTGATAGGCTGATTATGACATGATATAATAGTAGAAAAGTGAAAAATTTATCCTAAGGATAATGAAGGTAGTGAGATTTCTAGAACTCACAAGATTCATGAATCTTGTTTCTAGAAATCTAGGATAGACATTTAGTCATCTATAAAGGAAAAAAATTACTGATGAATAACACTTAGTAATATTTATATGCATTCTAGGCACATGATATTTCATGATTTTTCCATTTGCACTATGTATTTTGAAAGAACACTATGTTTTTCTTGTTTGGATTGTCGTTGAAAAATAATACTTTGAGTCTTTCTGTAGGTTGGAAAGATATACTTTGATTTTGCTTCATGCAATATGCAAAGGAAACAATAAGAATCTTTAGTTCAAATTGTACGAATTTTTGGTAATTGTGCCAATTACTTATGGACACCATGTTATTTGAATATTAAATTGAATTTATTTTACTAAGTTTGAGATTCAATGACATCGCAGGGAAAAACTACAATGCGGGGAAAACCCTTTGATCAAACCTTCTTATTATTCTTCAAAAGTTCAACAGAGTGAGAGAGTACAATATACAAAATACACTTGCCCAATGTTTCAGTCAAATAAAAATCAACAAGATGCTCTAACCAGAATGTTAATGTTGGTCAAACCAACAAGAAAACTCCTCCAAATCAGCTCGGTCAAACCTAGTCAATGCAACCTCCAACAATATTCTAATCATCCCAAAATAGATCTGAAAAAACTTAGTCAAACTTTGTAAATATAAAAGTCAACGTTGTGGTCAGGTGCTGTGGTCAACCTCCTCCAAATGCCTCAGGATGTGTGCCAAATAATGCGGCTTAAAAAAATTGAACTTCCTACCTGAAAACTGAAGTCAAATATGTGGTGTTGACCCTTGGTCAACAGTGGATAACACTCTGCAGTTTTCCCTAAAAATAGATCTGCAATTTTAGCCTGAAAATTTCACTCACCCTAGCCACACGTGTAAAGAGAGAGAAGTTGCTACTTGTACGAACCAAAGATGAGAGGAGAGAGAAATATGATGATGTCCAAAATGAGGAAGAGGTCTCTCATATTTATACAATTCTTTGAGAGTGGAGACACATCTATTGGGGCTTATGAGCCTACATTAGACTTCTAGGAAACCTTGACAATTTTCACATGTGTGAGAGATTAAATTCAAAATCTCACTTTTTCTCATCCAAACAAGATGATTTTTAGATCAATCTTGCACCTCTCGGAAAGAGGAATCCAAAAAAAAATATCATCTCCATCATATGAGTTTTCCAAGGTGGAGTATGGCCCTAGTTGTCAATTTTAACACTCCCTCTCAACTAGGGAGAAATCCACCTACTAATCCATCTATCAACCTATACCATCTTGTCATCCCATACCATCATGTACCATCCTGTCACCCTTGCATTGCTCTGCTAAACTATGAATAAATAATGAAGAAGAATTTGATCAAGAGTGAGTCACAAGACCTTGCCACTCTCCATTACCCTAAGTCAGTATAGAGGTAAAAACCTCAAAAGTTTTTGAACACTATGCATCCTAGCATAGAGAGTACGACAGTACATGATGCGTCTATCGGTAGTGTTATGGTATCTATCCTCATTTCCCAACTCATTGGCCAGATGAGAGGTACTTCCCATGAGTCCTTGACTACATGGGTAGGATGTATGTTGGGGCATCAACAAGAGCAGGTGAACTTGCTCATATATCAACCAACAAAGGGGGTATCACAGGGGAATATGAAAAATTCACCTTGTACATAGCGCACCACTAGGGAAAGGTGAACCTCACCCTATGGTCACTCATAGCTCCAAGAAGAACCCGTAAGCCCCCTGGAGCTCCTAGAGCTCAATGTCCAACTCAAGTGGGACCCTCATAGGAGGGTCTATCCACAACTACAAGTATCTCACTGAAGGTTAAGAATTTGACCTTCCCCAAGGGCTAAGTGAGAATATCTATGACCTGCTCATTAGTCCCAATGTGATGGAGCCTTACGGCACCCTGTTGTACCATATCTCAGATAAAGTGGTACCTGATATCAATATGCTTGGAGTGGTCGTGGAACATAGGATTCTTTGAAAGTTGAATCCCACTTTTGTTGTCGCAGAAGATCATGATGGTATCGAAGACATGCCCAAACAACTCACTAAAGAGATTCCTCAACCAAAAAACTTCACAACAAGCCATACTTGTTGCAATGTATTCCGCCTCGGTAGTGCTCAAAGCAATCGATTTATGCTTCCTACTTATCCAGGAGATCGAAGCAGAACCTAGAGAGAAGAAACATCCATATGTGCTCTTATGATCCACCACATTGCCAGCCCAGTCAACATTAGTATATCCATGGAGCCTCAAATTCCCGACAGTGTATCTCAATCCATAGTTGATTGTGCCCCACAGATATCTCAAAAGATTCTTGGTAGAAATTTAGTGTATGTAATGAGGCTCAACCATAAATTGACTCAACATATTCACAACAAAGGATATGTCCAGATGAGAGTTCACCAAGAACATCAGGGGCCCCATGAGTTGACGATACTCAGAAGGATTTCCCAAATTAATCCCACCGACACTTTTGCATAACTTCTTAAAGTTGAGTTCCATCGAAGTAGTCATGGATTCACAGTCCACCATTCCAAATCTTTCAAGCAGCTTCACAATATATTTTCCTTGAGAAAGGAAAATCTCACCTGGCTTTTGGGAGACCTCCAAACCTAGGAAGTAGTGCATCAGTCCTAGGTCTTTCATCTCAAATTCAGAAGACAACTACCTCTTATATTGATGAATGAGAGGGTCTACACTTGTCAGAAAAAAATCATCCACACAGAGCACCAAAATGAGAGGCTTGTCATTATCAACCTTGAAGTAAAGGTTCATATCAAATTCACTTCTTGTAAAGCCCAAATTCATCAAATAGCTATCGATCCTCTCATACCAAGCCCTGGGGTCTTGCTTCAACCCATAGAGGGCTTTCTTCAACCTGCATATATGAGACTTTTGGTCTAGAACTTCAAACCCTTCAGGTTGTTCTACATAAAATTCTTCCTTAAGCGAACCATGTAAGAAATTAGTCTTGACATCCATTTGATGTAGATTCCATCCTTGCGAGGCAATAATGACAATAATCAAATAGATGGTGGTATATCGGGAAATATTTCATCATAGTCTATACCTTCATTTTGCGAGAAGCCTCACGCAATGAACTTGGCCTTGACTTTTCAACACTCCCATCAGCTCCATGTTTGATTTTGTAAAGCCATTTTGAGGTGGAAACAGACTTGTCCTTTGGTCTAGGGACCACATCCAGGACATCATTCCTCATGATTGACTCATACTCGTCATTATTTTCATCCTTCCAAACTTGGTGCTTCACGGATTCTTCAAACTTTCCAGGTTCAAATTGAACAATGGTTCTCATGGATACTAAGTACCCTTGGTACCTGTTCGGCTTCTTAATTTCATGAAATTTCCCCCTCAGTGTAATATGTCTCTCAACATATTCGGGAGTATCTCTAAGCCATGAGGGTCTTATTTTTGAAGAAAAGGGCTCATTAGGAGGTGGATCAATGTGATCCATCAGACCTTTAACATCGGGCATTGGTTCATCCTTCGGTTCTTCCTACTTTCCTACATCTTCATCTTTGTATTCCTTTGATATGGGAATATCTCTAACCTTCCCAAGGGCAACATATTCATCGAAGGTGACATCATGACTTATCTCCACTTCCCTTTGATCAAGCACATAGATTCTACATGCCTTTGAAGTTTCATTGTAGCCCACAAATGTTCCCTTCTTTCCAGAAGCATCCAACTTGGTTCTCTTCTCTTTCATCACATGAAAATATATGGGACTTCCAAAAATTCTAAAATGAGAAACATCAGGTTTCTTATCGGTGAATATTTCTTCAGGATTTTTGGAGTCCAAGCTTGATGTGGGCATCTATTTTGAACATACATGAGAGTGTTGGCAGTTTCTCCCCATAGGAACTTCGGTAGGCCTTGGCCATGAAGCATGGCACAAGTAGCTTCAATGATTGTTCAATTCTTCCTTTCGACAACTCCATTTTGTTCAGGAGTATAAGCAGTAGTGGTCTCCCTCTTAATGCTAGCTTCCCTGCAATAGTCATTGAACTCATTTGACTCATACTCGGTTCCATTATTGATCCTCAATACTTCGATCTTATTCCTTGTTTGATTTTAAACCAAGGCTTTGAAAGAGAAAAAGCACTTGAACACTTAGTCCTTTTTCTTCAAGAATTATATCCAAGCTTTGTGAGAGAAGTCATCCACAAAAATGACATAATACAAATATCCTCCCAAGGATGTTACAGGAAACATATAAGATAAATAAGAATGAATCAATTGAAGAATGTCGGTAGTCTTGCTATCACTTGAGGGGAATGGTCCCCTTGTATGTTTCCCTTCGGTGCAACCCTAAAAAACACCTTCATGATCAACTTTGAAATCGGGCATACTTGTGACCATCTTCCTAGGTTCGGGAAGATCTTTATAATGAAGGTGAACAAACCTTCGGTGCCATAATTCAGATTGAAGAGTAGTGTTGCATGTCATGGCTCCAAGCAGACTTCCTCCAACTTGATAAAGGGTATCAACCTTGAATCCAAGAGTGAATGCTTGTTTGAAATTCCTCTTCTAAACATCTACCTTTCCATCAATGAATTCCACCTTTAATCCTTTGTCTTCCATCGCCGAAATAGATTTGACCTTGATTTAGATGAAGAGTAATAGTCCCTGTCCCTTTCACGGAATAGGTGGTATTGTATCCAAGTGAGATTTCCAAATTGGTTTCCTTTTCAATCAAATGTGAGAGGGCCTCTTTGTACCCAGTAAAGTGCCTTGAGGCACCTTTATCAATCAACCAATTATCCAAGGTGTTGGGAGGAGAGGCACTAGAGATTGTAGATATAAGAAACAAATTATTTTTTCTTGTTATATACAACATTAGATTCAACATACCTGGAGTTTCTCGATCTCTTGGAAGGTTTACCATTTCCATCTCATATAGCAGGAGCCTTTCCTTTGTACTACTCAAATCAATCAACACTATTACCTTTTTCTTCTTGATATGTCCTTCTATCTTGAGAGTTTGAGGAGTGGTAATTCCTGCCAATGCATTACACGATATGGTCAGGCTCATTTATTATTTCTCCAGGGTTGGTTCCTGGTGTATATCCTCTTATTTTGAAGTTTCTTGCTCATTTTATTCCTCCTTTTCACAATATATGTAAAATAATTTATTCTCAGCACACTTATGACCTTTAGTGTATTTTCTATCACAACTGTAGCAAAGCCCCTTTGCTCTTTTTTCTTAAAATTTTTGTGGTGTCAACCTTGTAGTTTGTGGAAGTCTAAGAGTAGCAACACTTCCATATTTATAGATGTGAGTGGTAGGATTCCTTGTCACCATAATTTTACATTCAATTTTTCTTGCTAACCTGAATGCCTTCTCCAATGAATCAGGTTCCCAAACACGAACTTCATGTTGGATGTTATCCTTTAAAGTCCCTATGAAGAAATCAATCCTGTGTTCCTCTGGAATATCAGTTACCCTTATATTCAATTTTTGGAAGCCCTCAATGTGCTCCACCACTGAAGTTTAAGATTTATCAATTGGCTAAAGAAGGTGTTTCTCTTTGTGTCCTCATAATGTGATATCATTTCCTCCGTAAAAATTGACCAAGTGACAATAGTTTTACAGGAGAAAATCCATCGATACCATACAAATATATTTTGTTCTAAATATATAGTTGCAATGTGTACCTTTTGTGTGTTTTGCACATTATTGAGATCATAATATTGCTCCATCTGTAATATCCATGTTACGGGATCCTTGCCATCAAACTTCCTCATATCGATCTTTGGAATATTGTGGGTCTTCCATCCAACATTTGAATTTATGAAATCACATTTAACATTTATTTTGTTCTCATCATGAGTTTCCTCTACTATATTTTCACCCTTAGGAATCATTTCTTGTATCAACTTTGTCAAACCTTCCTTCAAACCTTCCATGTCTGCTTTTAGATCATTCTTCATGTCTTCCATGTGTCTTTCAATTTTTCTTCGATCTTAGCTTCCATGTCTTCCATGCCATTCTTCAAACCATCCATCTTATCTTCCACACATTTCTTCAAACCATCCATCTTAGCTTCCATGCCCTTCTTCAAACCATCCATCTTACCTTCCACACCTTTCTTCAAAACTTCCATTTCATTTTTTGTTGCTCTTTGCGAGAGTAAAATTTGGCGCACTTGCTCTTGTATTTTTGATATATCATGTTGCACTTCTTCATCTTCATGAGTCATAGTAGAGTATTATGAGGGATTAACGGGTGTTGAATTCTTTTTAGGGGGGCATTTATAACCCAATACTGATATCTATGCTTCAATATGCCCTTGGAATCACTTCAAACTGATTTTTCAAACAATAGTTATGCAATTTGAAAACAAAACACACACATTTTTCTTACTTTTGAGGAGCTCGATATTGAAACTGAATTATCTCTATGATTTTGGATCTTCAAAATCTGAAATTCGATCCTATAGTAACCCTCTGAATCTTATTTTGAATGCCACAGGTCTGACCTGATTTTGATGCTTTAAGACAAAGTTATACCCAATCTCCCACAATGACCTAATTATGAACTGGTTCAGTAGAGCACACTTGTATGGCGTGCCACGTGTCACTGGTTCCTCCTTTGGCTCTGAAATTGATATACAAGAAACAAAAATCCGTGTACTTTCAGCCACGTTTTACAGAATTTCAATCCAATGCTCAGAGAGATAGTTATGACGATTTTCCTAAAGTCACCTCTTTTAGATGAAATTCGGGAACCTGCAAAAACCCTAACTTCCACAGATCATATCTCCGAAAATATTGCGAATCAAGGTCTAAAATTTTTACACGAAGTTTCTCAAGATTTCAACTTCGTGTGATAAGAATTTCAGCTTTTGAACAATAGTAGAAACAAATTAATAGCGAACATTCCACAATGACCTATTTGGAGCAGCGAAACCCTAAAATCCAAAGCTCTGATACCAAATTTTATGAAACCAACTCCAAAAATAGAAGAAAAGAGAGATCAACACCTTAGAAATAAGCCACTTCAAGGGGGAAACCTCCTTTACATTGCATAAATGAAAAATTCTTGGATGATACAAATGAAAAAACCTCCTTTTATATATAGGAGTCCATGGGGTCACAATATAATCCTAGCTGACCTAATAATAATAATGTAAGGGGACAATAATAACAATATGGGGGTTACAAGGGTACAAAAATAACAATAAGGGGGCTACACTAACAATAATAAGGGACTACACTAGTAATATAAGGACCTAACATACCCTTGTCCTTGTCCAAAAAATCTCGGTGATTGCTCTTCTAACTCTTGTTTGGGCTTTGTCTTCACCTGGGCTCTGATACCATGTTAATTTTAGATAACAATGGTATGTTCATATGTTCTATGCTTAGAGAAATTTACTTCAATATTTTCTTATTAGCCCAATATAGATTCCCAGATTAGCAATCACATTAAAATTGACAATAAATGTTGATAAAACATAAAGAATAAGCAGAATAGAAGCCAAGGCAAGTGGACACAATATTTGGCGGATGCCAGGGAAAAAAATCAATGCGGGGAAAAACCCTTGATCAAATCTTCTTATTATTATTCAAAAGTTTAGCAGAGAGGGAGAGAGAGTACAATATACAAAATACACGTGCCCAATGCTTCAGTCAAACATCAGTCCATAGGATGCCCTAACAAGAAAGTCAATGTTGGTCAAACCAACAAGAAAACTCCTCCAAATCAACTCGGTCAAACCCAGTCAATGCGGTATCCAACAATAGTCCAAATCAACCCAAAATAGATCCAAAAAATTCAATCAAACTTGCTCAACAAAAAATTCAATGTTGTGGTCAAAGTGTTGCAGTCAACGGAGGTTAACTTGCTCCAAATTCCTCAGGATTTGTGTCAAAGAATGCGACCTAAAAAAATTGAACTTCCTGCCTAAAAACTGAAGTCAAATATGTGGTGTTGAAACTTGGTCAACGTTGGTCAATGCTCTACAGTTTCCTCTAAAAATAAATCTGTAATTTCAGCTTGAAAATTTCGGTCGGCCTAGCCACACGTGTGAAGAAAGGGAAGCTGCTCCTTGTTGTACGAACCAATGATGAGGGGAGAGAGAAATATGAGTTGAGTGATGTTGTCTAAAACAAGGAAGAGGTCTCTCATATTCATACAACTCGTTGAGAGTGGAGACACATCTATTGGTGCTTATGAGCCTACATTAGACTTCTGATCGACCTTGACGTTTGCACATGTGTGAGAGATTAAATTCAAAATATCACTTCTGCTCATCCAAACAAGATGAACTAGATCAATCGTACACCTCTCGGAAGGAGGAATCCAACAAAAATATAATCTCCATCATATGAGCTGTCCAAGGTGTAGTCTGGCCCTAGTTGCCAATTTTAACAAATATCCATATACCAGTCATCACAACCATCCTCTAAATCATAGTAGGCATATTTTTCTTGGTTATACACAACTATCGTCTAAATCATACTAGGGATATCTTTCTTGGTTATAGACAACCATCCTCTAAATAATGCTAGGCATATATTTCTTGGTCACACTCTTCATTAATCCAACAACATATGGTCATAGAGTAAACTTGGAAGGTTGCTTTCATTAACAGTGGCATATTGCCATTTTTTAAATCCATTTGGGTTTGAGAATAAAATTTTTCAATGGCTATAATGTAGAGGATATTGATCAAAAAACAATATATAATATACCGAATTAAACCAATAAAATCCTTTATCCGATGGTGTTAATCTGATGGCAATCTGAGAAACCGGTCATAATATATCAACTCCACAGTGTTTGTGGCCATCATGAAAAAGCCCTGAAATAGCTTATTTCATAACAGTGATATCTTGACCTCCCAAAATCTGATTGAAATGACTCCTTTTGAAATCAGAAGTTTTTTCTGAAAGAAATTGAGATATTAGGAATTTGACTTCTGTGATCCATAAATTATGTATCAAATCTTTAGGTGAAAATCACAATGGAGAAATTTGTGTCGACGCGTTTCGAACCAGCCAGTGTGGTTCATCATCAGGAAAAGATACGAAATTTGATCTAGGACTCAGCTTAAATATATAAAGAAGCTCCAAATAGCTGTTGTACAATAATGGCTAGTTTGACCATAAAAAATAAAAAATAAAAATAAAAATAAAACTATAAATAAAAAATAAAATAAAATAAAATATAAAAAACTAAAAACTAAAAATAAAAATAAATAAAAATAACGGCTAGTTTGACCAAAAAATAAATAAATAAATAAAATAAAAAATAAATCAATAAAAATAAACAATAATTTTTTTTATAAATTAGGAATAAAATATAAAAATAAAAAATAATAAGAAATCAATAAATAAATAGATATAAAAATGAACATTAAAGTAAATAAAAATGTTAAAAAATAAAAATAAAAATAACAATAAAAAATAAAAATAAAAATAAAAATGAAAATATTAGGAAAAAATATAAAATAAATAAATTAATTAATTAAAATAAATAAAAATAAAGGAATTAATTTAGTTTCAAATTATATATTGAATTGTGTTCAAGTAATGTTTATTTATTTTAATTAAAAAGGCAATTAATTAGTAAAATTTGATTAAAAACCAATAATAAACTTAACTATGCTAAAAAATAATAATTAATTACATAACAAAGAATAACAAAAAGGAGAAAAGTAAAACATGACAAGAGGGGAGAAAACGACGAACCTCAGACAAACAGAAGGGAAAAAACTCAAAAAGCTACGAATGAAGGGCAGGGATCCAGCGCCTGCTCACACTCCACCCATCATCTCTGTTAAGGTTAACAGGCCTCTTTTCAATCTCAAGGGCCTCCCTAAACTTTCGGTGGTGAAAATGGTCCACCTTCACAATGACCTCAACATCTTCAATGCAAATGTGATGCTTTGTCTTTTGAGCATGCTCTGCTAAGGCAGAGGAGCGAGATCTATTATGCTTTAGGTTAGCGACATGTTCATGAATTCTTTGACTGATAGATCTACCAGTTTCACCAATATAAGGGGTCCCACAAGAGCACGAAATCAAGTAAACACCCTTACCCTCCTTAGGGAAAATTGGGTCCTTAACTGATTTGAGCGAATTTTGAATTGTGCGAAGGGGCTTGAAGGTTGAAGGAACACTATGTTTCCTAAGTATCCTAGCAATCTTATCAATTGTGCCCTGGATAAAAGGGAGGTGAACACCAACAGACCTGTCATAATTATCACTTTTAACCCTAGGACCTTTTTCCGCTTTTTGGAAAGCTCTATGACATTGAATCTTGCTATAACCATTTTTAAGGAAAACCTTAAAAAGATGAGATTTCTCATCTTCAAGGTGGTGTTCATCAGTGATTCTCAAGTTACGAGTGGCTAAGGTGCTGAGAACCCCTAATTTCTAAGCCAGGAAATGATGAGAGTCCGCATGTAAATACTGCTCAGTATGCGTCTTCTTTCTAAAGACTTGATGCAAGAAAGAGCCTTCTTCATTCCTAGTAATAAGGACATCAAGAAAGGGAAGACTACCATCCACTTCAAAATCCATGGTAAACTTAATGGCGTCGGACTGATCATTAAGATGATGAAAGAAAAGGTCCAATTTTTCTTTTCCATGCGGCCACACCACACAGGTGTCATCCGTAAACCGCTTCCAAATCTTAGGTTGAAAAAGAGAGGTGGAGAGGGCTCTAGATTCAAAGTCTTCCATGAAAATATTAGCCACAACCGGGGACAGGGGGGAACCCATGGCCACGCCACAAGTTTGTTCAAAGAATTCACCCTCAAAACTGAAGAAAGTCGAGGTAAGACAGATCTCAACTAGATGATCTGTATCATGTTCCGTGACCCGGGATACGACATCAATAGCCTCCCTAATGGGGATGCAAGTGTATAACGAGACAACATAAAAAATGACAAACCTATCATCTGGGCCCAAAGTGATGCCTTTCAACTCATTGATAAAAGAGGATGAGTCTTTGAAAAAAGAGTCGGTGCACCCTACAAGCGGTTTAAGCTTACTCGCTAAAAATTTAGCGAGCTGATAAGTCAGACCACCTATAGTGTCAACAATAGGTCGAAGGGGGGCCCCATCCTTATGAATCTTAGGAAGACCATAAATCCTAGGGGTGCGGGGGTTACTTTCAATGAGCTTTTTACTAAGGGAGCCAAAAGTGCTACTAGATTTTATAGCCAAAGCAACCGCTTTAGAGACTTTTTTAATGGGATTCTTTTCCAACTTATTGTAGCTACCACTATTAAGAATATGATCCAACATCTTATTACGGTAATCATCCCTGTTTAAAATAACAATAGCACCTCCCTTATCCGCCTTAAGAACAACAATGTCTTTGTTATTGTTTAAAGATTTTAAAGCCTCAAACTCCAATTTGCTAAGGTTGCTCTTCGGGGGTTTTGCTTTTCTGAGAACCACGGCACAATCTTGTCTAATAATATCTTTAGTAGTGTCAGGAAGATCTCTAATCCCGTATTCAATATCACAAATAATGTCCTGAATAGGGATTCTTCTAGGAGCAAGCACATAATTGAGACCTTTCTCTAACACACTATAAACATGTTTATTAAAAGAAAAACTAGAAAGATTAACAACATATTTATTCAAAGTGACAGATGTATTGCTATTAGGATTATTAATAACATTATTAAGATTAATGTTACTATAATTATCAATAATATTATTATTAACATTATCATTAATATCATTATTAACATCAATATTACTATAATTATCAATAATATTATTATTAAAGTTCTCATCAATATCATTATTCAAATTAATGTTATTATAATTATCACTAATATTATTATTAACGTTATGATTATTGTTACTCTTGTTAATAAAATTCTCCTTATTATTATGAAATAAGTTTCATATCAATATTCTTATTAAGAAATTTATATGAATCACAATGATCAAAAGACATCTCAAACGGAGAGAAGCAACAGCCGGACTCCTTACCTTCGGCATCGTTGGAAACTTTACCTTCGAACACGCTGCCAACCGAGCTCGATGAAGTTGAATGCTGTACAACGCTCACCGTGTTGCCCTCCATCAATTTTAAAGAACCAGACCCAATCATCCTCAAGACCTGCGGATCAGATTGCAAAGAAGCCAACGGCTGTGCTGTAAATATACTTACCTCCATCACAACAACATCTAAATGAGACTTGTCAGCACGTTGCACATAGATCGAAGAGCTTGCCGATGTTTGACCAACAGCTCCTGCTTGCACGTTGGATGAGGAATGAGGCACAGAAGCTTTGGAAGCAGTTTATGGATGACACCTGTGTGGTGTGGCCGCATGGAAAAGAAAAATTGGACCTTTTCTTTCATCATCTTAATGATCAGTCCGACGCCATTAAGTTTACCATGGATTTCGAAGTGGATGGTAGTCTTCCCTTTCTTGATGTCCTTATTACTAGGAATGAAGAAGGCTCTTTCTTGCATCAAGTCTTTAGAAAGAAGACGCATACTGAGAAGTATTTACATGCGGACTCTCATCATTTCCCGACTCAGAAATTAGGGGTTCTCAGCACCTTAGCCACTCGTGCCTTGAGAATCGCTGATGAACACCACCTTGAAGATGAGAAATCTCATCTTTTTAAGGTTTTCCTTAGAAATGGTTATAGCAAGATTCAATGTCGTAGAGCTTTCCAAAAAGCAGAAAAAGGTCCTAGGGTTAAAAGTGATAATTATGACAGGTATGCTGGTGTTCACCTCCCTTTTATCCAGGGAATGACTGATAAGATCGCCAGGATACTAAAGAAACATAGTGTTCCTTCTACCTTCAAGCCCCTCTGCACGATTCGGAATTCGCTCAAATCGGTTAAGGACCCAGTTTGCCCTAAGGAGGGTAAGGGTGTTTACTTGATTCCGTGCTCTTGTGGGACCCCTTATATTGGTGAAACTGGTCGATCTATCAGTCAAAGAATACATGAACATGCCGCTGACCTAAAGCATAATTGATCTCACTCCTCTGCCTTAGCAGAGCATGCTGAAAAGACAAAGCATCACATTTGCATTGAAGATGCTGAGGTCATTGCGAAGGTGGACCATTTTCACCACCGAAAGTTTAGGGAGGCCCTTGAGATTGAAAAGAGGCCTGTTAACCTTAATAGAGATGATGGGTGGAGTGAGCAAAATGAATCTGCCTTCATTCTTTCTTTTGAGTTGGGCTCTTCTCAATTGTCTGAGGTTCGTCGTTTTCTCCCCTCTTGTCATGTTTTACTTTTCTCCTTTCTGTTATTTTGTGTTATGTAATTAATTATTATTTTTTAGCATAGTTATGTTTATTATTGGTTTTTAATCTAATTTTTATTAATTAATTGCCTTTTTAATTAAAATAAAAATAAAAATAAATAAATAAAAAAATAAAAATAAAAAAATAAAAAAATAAAATAAAAAAAATAAAAAAATACATTACTTGAACACAATTCAATATATAATTTGAAACTAAATTAATTCCTTTATTTTTATTTATTTATTTATTTTTTCCTAATATTTTCATTTTTATTTTAATTTTTTAACATTTTTATTTACTTTAATGTTCATTTTTATATCTATTTATTTATTGATTTCTTATTATTTTTTATTTTTATATCGATGTATTTATTGATTTTTTCTTCTTATTATTATTATTTTAATATTGATTGATTGATTTATTTATTTATTTATTTTTTGGTCAAACTAGTCGTTATTTTTATTGTTTATTGTTTATTTTTAGTTTTTAGTTTTTTATATTTTATTTTATATTTTTATATTTTATTTTATTTTATTTATAGTTTTATTTTTATTTTTATTTTGTTATTTTTATTTTTTTGGTCAAACTAGCCGTTATTGCACAGCGGCTATTTGGAGCTTCTTTATCTATTTAAGCTGAGTCCTAGATCAGATTTTGTATCTTGTCCTGATGATGAACCACACTGGCTAGTTCGAAACGCGCCGACACAAATTTCTCCATTGTGATTTTCATCGAAAGATTTGATACATAGGAATTGAGATATACAATTGTTTTTGCCAAAATTTGCACCAAAAACAAAACCCTCTTTTTTATTTCCTTTAAAAAGCTATAAAATAATAAAAAAATCTTCCCTTTTTTTGGCAGAAAGAAGTGCCCTGATACAAACTGTTAAGCACTTAGGAATCTACTATTGTTCCCATTGGGTACCTCCCTAGGTACCTTGTATTACCCTCTTAGGTACACTACAAATCAATGAGAAAAGAGCACAGTTTGAATTTAGCTCATTCCAACACGTATACAGGTAACTCAACATAGTAGTAGACATGTTATCAATAGAAGCATTAAATATGAAGAAAGGCAAGATGAAAATCGAAGTGGAGGGGCCTATATATATATATATATATATATATATGTGTATGTGTGTGTGTGTGAGCTGATGACAGTTGGATAGCTACGGTGGATGTTACTTGATTATTTTCACTTTCTTCAGATTCTATTATATGTTTTTGTAGTAACAACCTTTAGACCTAGCTGGAAGATGTTGTTAATGAATGGATAATATATAGTATTAGGTAGATATGTAGGTTATGGAACAATTTTTGTTGTTTGAGAGCGTTGAACAAAGACAAGCTATTGTATATTTGATTTCTAGTTTAATATCAATATGTTTTTATTCTTGGAAAAAATATATTGTAATTTCTCTTTAATAGGGAAAAATTATTTACCAATGACACGGAAAAAGTAAAAGCAGACACTTCAGGAAACATATAAAAGAAGCAAAACTCTTTAAGTTAAAGAGGCTATAGCTAGCTACAGGTTGTTAAAGGAATCGGTACTTGTAATTTCAATGTCACCAGAAATTAGTTTGCGGTTCTATTTCCATCTCCATTTTTCCATACTGGTCCTCAGTAATTACTTATGTTGCATGCGTATTCTTATAGTAAATACTAAATAGCATTATCAGAAAATTCATCTAAATTCTTAGTGGGATGTCACCACCTAATGCATGGTAATATTAAGTAGTGTAGAAATACTAGAATAAATCCCATGAAAACAATCGCTTTGGTTAACACTTGTTTTAGTGTTAAGCCATTTGTCAAAGTTTATAAGCTGATGCAATGCTAATATTTAAAATCCCATACTGTGGTCCATGCTTAATTGTATCAGGCAGTTGAGGTAGGACGACACATGAAATTTGTCCCTAGTATAGTGATCTGACTTGTTGCATGCCACCATCATGTCTGGCTTGCCTATCATCAAAGGAGACAATTTTTGCTTGATGTTCCCATAAAATCCACTTCATAGATATGGTATGGATGAGTTATCATGCATTATGAGTCCAACTGTTATGGACTCAAGGACTACACTGACATGCCAATTCCTATCGGTGTAAAAGCAAAGCCCAAACCAACTAAGTCTATCAACAACAAACTGATATTTCAGTGACAACATTTTCATTTCTAGTACAGGGAATCTTCTTCTCAAAATAACAACACTATGATAACAACATATTTATTATTTACCTATAACAGCTGTAGATTGGCCTATAATAACAATCGTTTTTACTATGCAAAACAATAATTTAGAGAACTGATCTGGTTTTATGTTAAATTAAAATTATCATAACAAGCATTGCAACAACAATTATAGAAACTGGGAAACATGGTAGTGAACAAGATTGCAGAAATCTTCAACCAACATTATTGATAAAATAGACTCTTTAACTGTACATAAGACAAGAACACTTTCTTAAGAACTTATGGTCACAAGTTCACGCCCAAGATGTCTCTCACATATTGGCATACAAGTATCCACCCAAATATCCCTACTCTAAAGCCTGTGAGCTTTTTTATAATGAAAACTCTCACTTTTGCTTCACTATCTTTCTCAGCTAGACCAATCGGAAAAAAATTAAAGGAAGCCCTAGCAGCAAAGAGTGCCCGATCATAGTTGGACAGGTGAAACTTTAAAATTCTATTAAAAAGGTGAACATCATTGTAAACTTTCACAACACTTTAGAAAAGGGGCCCCAAAGACCAACCAAACCATGAAGGGGCAAAAGGTACAAATTTGAATTAGTTACAAGAATGTTTGCCACTTCTTTACCAAGTCCTTCAAATCTGACGCTACTGATTCTGATCCGTTAGGTTCATAGAATGCTTCTTGAAAACATCCTAAGGGGAAAGGCACTTCTGCAACAAATGTTTGCAGATGTGCAGAGTTCACTGTTGATGTCACACTGAAAACTCAAAACTATGTGAAGAAAACAACAAGAAAGCATATACAAATAGTTTAAACCCTTTACGACAAAAAATAACAATATTCCCATCCCTCCTATGTGGGTAGTCACCACTTCTGCCTCTTGCCCTAGAGGTAACGTTACATCTAGGAGTGGCCATTTGGAAGGCACCATGCAACAACAAGTGGACAAACTTCTTATAAATGTTTGTAGGACCAAGGATAAGCGAGCGTTCAAAAGTGGACAAAATTCTTGTGAGTGAGCGTTCAACCACATCGGGACAAGGGAAGGTACCAATGAATTTTTTCTTAGTCAATCCTACATTTGAAGTTGTGCTCAGGAGTGGTAGCTATGGTTCTATTTTACAAGATAAGTGATTGAAATGAATTGCATTCCATTACCACTAGGAATGGTTTTTCATAGAACTAGCAGTAATAAAAGTCATTACCACAAACTCTTTTCCGAAGCAAAAAAACAGAGGCCATTAACAAAGCACAAAGAAAAAGTGTGCAAACTAGTGTCCAATGTTTACCTTGGATTTGAAATTTGATAACTCCAGTTAAGTCTCATAGATCAGATTTGGAAACAATCAGATCACAATACTTTAGAAACACACAAGAATTTAAAGTACCTACATTTGCCTGTGGGATTTGAATATTTACTTTTACAAGTTAACCATGATTCAAACAGTCAAAATTTCACATCTATCCCATCACATTTTAAAGGGAGGGAGCAATGCATGATCATTACAAAACTACTAGCAAACAAAAAATTATCCGGTGATGAGATTTTTTTTCATCTTTCAAAAATATGTTACCTAATGCATTCTCTGTGATTGTGTTACAACTCAGTTCCTTCAATAGTGCATGTTGATTGTGATTGTGGTGTGACAATAAACTGGCCAAAACAAGATCCTAGACCGGAACTGATTGTGTCATGATTATCTTCTATGTTTAGTAATTCCCATTCATTACTCATGTGGGCTAGAGGGATCATTGAACTGGATCATAACAAATTGATTATCCCTTGGTGAATGTTCTCAAACCTCTTTCAATCAATAAGAGCTACGCAATACAATCTAATAGAAACATAAACCCGAATATCTAGTCTTTTAGAGGAGGGAAAGCTTGCCACTATACATTTTAAATGACTTTTTGGCATGAGGACTTCACTGGACATATTTTTCGAGAATTTCCGCTCACTTGAACAAAGCACACAAAGGAGTTTAGGAGGGCGCTTGGAAGGTTGCATTGCACTGAGAGCACTCAACACCTTGTGGCTGGGCTTGATCCTACACTCCAAGCTGAAACAAGACAGTAAAAGAGGATATGATAAAACAAACTTTGCAAGAAACCCTGCAGTATGCATAAAAAATTCCATGTTATTTTGCACCTTATCCACGGAAGCATTTAATATAACTAGGTGCTGCCTAACAAGCTCCTTGATTTCATCTTTGTGGAGCCCAAAACTTGTCAAATGCTTCATTTTATTTTCCCAAAATTCAGGCCCGTTACGTGTAAGTAGAATTTGAGGTGCAGATTTAAAAACATGTGAGACATTAACATCTGATCAGAACAGGTTTTGAAGATACTGAATGTTAGGACACAGAGTTTTCTTGAGACTGCCGATGAGAACTATGGATCCATTGGATATGACATTTCTCAAGTCTTGTGCAGGAAGGCCCAATGTTTTCATGAAATCAATCTTGGGTTTCAAGTTCGATACCTTTTTGGGATTATTATTACTATTATTATTATTATTAGTTCTTGTTATTTTATTTTATTATAAAAAAAATTTCTCATAAACAATTTGTTTGGTTTTTTTTTTTTTTGGTGATTTTCATATGTTAAAATTAAATAAGTGGAATAACATTATGGAAAATTTGAATTCGGGAATTTGTGCCAAAATACACAATGAGATAAGGTTATGGAGTTGTCAAATGATCTTAGCTTGAGTGGTTTGGTTGAAAATGTGTTTCCACAACTGCATGGGTTCAAGTCTTCACATACATGTTGTAACTGACTCATTTGTAGAATTTATGAAATAGTTGTATGTAGGGTAATAGTGGTGGCCAATATTTCAAAGTTATCGATTCTCCAAAAAATCTCATTCTGAGAGAGAGAGAGAGAGAGATAAGTTTATGGAGTCCAGTGTAGAAGTTGTTTTAAATCACTATTGTGGAGCAAGTTTTTATTGACATAGAAAACACATTTAGATTATTTTAGTAGAATTTCCCTAGAAGTTTTGTTCAAGAAATGGGTGTATAGAAAGTAAAAATGAATAATTGAATAATTAAGACTACCCAAAAGTTGTTAAGGAGTTTATTGTCCTTCATTTTTAGATTGGCTTGTCTATAGACCAAATCTTCATGCATGGACCTTGGTTTTGGAGGAACACTACATGGCACTTTTCCAACACTACGAAACTAGCTCTTTAGTCAACCATGATGTTTTCTTTCAATATCAAGTATAGACAAATTATCCAAAGATGCAAATTTACTTGAAAGTTTTCTTCCATATATTATTGTCAAGTTGTAAAAATGTATTTGCATGGAGGTGGTTATATCATACCATCCTATGTTGTTAACTAAAACTTGTGTTAAAGTGAATTTGTCCAAGGATATAAAAGAGGGTGGTCTTGATACTTATTCAAATGCCATGATAGGTCCTACCATATCAAATAAGACTCTCTTGTTCAAAGGGAGAACCAACAATTGTCAGAGTATGAAAACAGTTTAATTAAAAGAAAATGAAAAAAAACAAATTTACCTTAGTAAATTTTGCTATGGTTACTCTAAAAGTGTTGGTTTATGAAACCAAATGATAGTTATCAAAACTATTATAAATGTGCCTACTTTATTTATAAAATCCAAGAGATTGAGAATATTTGTAAGTCTAATTGTAAAAATATTATCCTAATAATAAAATCATTGCCTTGCCCATGGATGTTTCCTTAAAAAATCGACAGGGTTTAACCATGTAAATTCTTTGTGTATTATTATGTTAGGTCATTATTTTTCTGTCTTAAATGTTTTTACATACTGTGAAGACCAACAAGTGGTATGAGACCATGGTTAAGGAAGAAAATTGATTTTTTTTTGTGAGAGTGATTGCTGGGTGGAAGGGGAGCCATAGATTTGCAGACATTAATACATATTAAGAAACCATTTGACATGTCGAGGAGGAGTTGATCATCAGGAACATCAAGCAGGAATAGACCATAAAGGAGGCCAAGTGGGGTTGGGTTCAATCCAAACCAAGTGCAAGCCACTAGGTTTAAGCCACAGATGCCAATAAATGGAAAAAAGGAAAAAAAGGAAGTGTCAGGAAGTCAAAGAGGGCTCCCTTGAGAATGTAGTGGAGGCCCACACACAAAAAGAATTTGATGTAGCAACAAAACTGAGCCGCATATCAAAACTCGTCCAATTTTGAATTTGTGTAGTGGAAGCAAGACCTATCCATAGATTGAAATCTGTAGAGTCAATGAAACCTATGGCTATAAATCCAAAGGGAGCTTGAGAAAGTTGAAGCCAAGTCTAGTTGAAATGTTGCAAACAATAAATTAGATATACCAATTTTTAAAATTTCGTGGTGTTTATTTAAATTTTGAGGTCAAGTCAATAAGCCCTAGTGAAACAATTTTTTTAGGGGAATTATATATATATATATATATATATATATATATATATATATATATATATATATATATATATATATATATATATAGAGAGAGAGAGAGAGAGAGAGAGAGAGAGGTTTTCAAAAAATTAAGGGTGGACACATACATATATGTACATGTGTGTGTGTGTGTGTGTGTGTGGAATATTTAAAGAAGTTACGAGTATTTTCTATAAAAATGAAGATTCTAAAGGATTTCAAAACATGGTTTTGGGTCTGTGAAGCAGGGTGAGTGTGTGTCTAATTATGTAGAGGATAATGACAAAGGTAACAAATACTAAATTTGAAGTGGAATTTTTTTTTGGCAAAAAGAAACTTTGAAATGTTGGAAAAAAAACAACAAAAAGTTTTGGACCAAGTTAGAAAGCTTTTATATGACAAAGTCCTTGATGAATAGAATTTATTTGAATAGGTAGCTATACAACATGAAAAATGAAATAAGGTACGAAACTTTCAAATCCCTTGAATGTGTTTCATATTCTTATTTTATAATTGACTAGTATGTGTGTTAAAATTAATGATGAAGATAAGGTAATTACATGGTTGAGTTCATTTCCTGAATCGTGGGATCATTTAGTAACTTCAATTAAGCTTAAACTCTTGACTTTGATTATTTCATTTGAGCTTTATTGTCTGAGTAAATCAAATATTAAAACCTTCACACTGGAAGTAATGGTGGCAAGAGTTTGGTTCAAGGAAAGAGGAGAAAATTTGGGAGGTACATCCAGATCAAAGTCCAAAGGAAAAAGAGAAAACTCAGATGTTGGTACTCCAACAAGACTGGGCATCTCCAGAATAATTGTTGGAAGAGATATGAATCCAATGATGACTTCAAAAAGGCGACACATCAGGTTCAATAAGACTCGTGTGATTGATGAAGTTTCTTCTATCAGTAATTTTCCTCAATAATATGAAGATTGGTTATTAGATTATGATGGTTCTCATCATATATGTCCACACACAAATTATTTTTCTTCATATGAAGAAGTTGATAGTGTAAATTTTCTTATGGGGAATAATATTTATTGTAAGATTGTTGTGGTGGAAAGTTTCAAAGTTAAAATGTTTAATGATATTATAAGAACATTAAGAGATGTTAGACATGTGTCTGAGATAAAGAAAAATTAATTTCTTTGGGAACCTTTTATTTTGGATGTGATAAGTTTACAAATCAAGGTGGAGCACTGATGGTGTCCAATGGCGCTTTAGTGGTCATGAAGGCTAGTAAGACAAGAAATTCTTACAAGTTGGATGTGAGTACTTAGATCAACCAAGCAACCATGGCATCTGAGGAAGCGGCTAAATCCACTCATTTATGGCATCAACGATTGGGTCATATGAGCTACAAAGGACTATAGGTATTGATGAACCACAAATTACCTCCAAATTTGAAATCTATGAGTTTGAATATTTGCAAACAATGTATATTTGGAAATCAATGTACACATAAATTTAAAGCTGGAAGTCGTGTCAATAAAGGAATTCTTAATTATATTCATTTTGATATTTGAGGGTCATCCCCTACTATTTTTTTTTGGAGGATCATCATATTTTGTAACATTTATAGATGATTTCTACGAAAAAAGTGTGGGTTTATGTTTTGAAAAGAAAATGTGATGTGTTAAATACATTTAAATAATTTAGAGTAATGGTAGAAAAGGAAACTCACAAAACATTCAAATATTTAAGAATGGAGAATGAAGGAAATTTAACTTCTGTAGAATTCAAAAGGTATTGCAACGAAGATGGGATTGTAAAACAAAAAACCATTGCATATACTCCCCAACGAAATGGCATAGAAAAACACGAAAATTGTTCTTTTAGGAAGAGCAAGAAGCATGCTCAGTAGTGCCAATTTGAAACAAAAATTGTGGGTGAAAGTAGTCACTACTGCTTGTTATCTTGTAAATTGATCACCATCACTTGCAATAAATTGTAAAATCCCTAAAGATGTATGGATAGGTCATCCCTACAATCATCCACAGTTAAGAAAGAAAGCGAGGGTGGCTTCACCTAGAAAATAGAGACGCACCGACATATGTAGGGTGAAGAGACATATAGATGTTTTCAATCATATTGTTGTTACACAACATTTTGTCACTGTCCCTGCAATCCCCATATTGCACAATGGAAGGTCATTTTTGTGACTAATAAGAAGTGTCATGCCTTGCAAAGACCATCATTGCACCCCTTTACATGAGATAAATATTCCTTCTGTTGAAAATTCCCTGAGGAGAGCTTCAGAAACCCTTATTTTTGCCTTGGCATGAGTAGTCAATTCTTCCCTCGCGCCAATGAGGAATATTAACACTGTGCCCTGTGCCAGTTGACGCTGTGTCTTAGTTAGCCACTCGTGCTGAGATGTTTACGAATTTTTTTTTTAAATAGAGGTGGTGATTCCACTCTAACAACTTCGAGGATGAGTCATTGGGAGTGGTTGGACTGAATAGCAATGAACTCCCTCCTTTAGTTTATGGTTTCCACCTCTTGTGGGAACCTCCTAAAGGATAGGCCTACCTTCCACCTTTGTAGGGATCCTAACCTCCTCCTTTTCCTCTATAAAAAGAAGCTATCTCTCCTTGCATAAGCTAGCTGAACATGGAGAATTGAATATACTATAGCTGAATTGTTGAAGAGATAGAACAAGAAGGAATTTTGTTGAGAGAGCTTAAGTCCTACCCTCATCCCATCCGAATCCCCTAACGAGCATCTGAGACGTGGTTCGGTTGAACCCTGCTAGAGGAGACTGCAATGTCAAAGCTTTGGTTGTAACTCTTCCTTCTATCGATTCATATACGTGACTATTGTTTGGTTCCCATTTTGCGTTATGTCATTTGTTTAATGCAATATGCTTAGCCCTCTTTGACTAGCTAGTAGCTATGAATGAAGTCATTATGTTGTATGCTATTCTTGTTTGCTGATCTGTGTGCAGGTATCCAAGCATGACTGCATAAGGATTGTGACTTGCTGAGGCAGGAGCGAGAGGGCACTACCACTACAGCCGCGACGAAAGCGTTGGACTCCAGGTAGGTTGATCTACCGTGTCCTCCTTTCATTCAATAATTAGGAACCTACACTCTACCATGTCTCTTTGTTTCTAGACCCACTCTAGGGCTATAGGGATCGTCTTCGTCTGTAGAGAGGATTTACCTGCATAAAAAATTGGCGACTCCACTAGGGATCAGTGTGAGTTTGTCGTTTCATCTTGTTGGGTCAACTTCGGTCGTTGATGTGCTTGTCTATATTTTTCTGGTTTGCTTGCTTTTTTGCAAACCCCTGTTAAGCTCCAGAGTGTCAAGGTTGACCTCTCCTCATTGGTCTTATCCTTTTCCCATAGTTATCCAGCTTGGTGCGCTTTTCGCTTGAACAATCGCACCGATTGGCGCAGGTTTCTTTTGTTGTAGTCGCACCAACCCCTGTTTGGCGCCGATTACCGCCTTACAGTCATGCCGAATCCTGTAGGATTTAGTTTGACCTCCTTGATGAGTCTTTTGTTCAATTGTGCTTGACTCTGGGTTGTTTTTTGTGTGTAATTGAACCTTTGGGACTGTTTTGAATGCTGTAGGCTTGTTTTTCTCATTTGCTTGTCTATTTTCTTATTAATGTAGTTTAATGCCTTAGGGTTATGAGTGTCTTTGTGCACTGAGCCTTCAATTCAAAAATCAAGTTTTTTTTATTGTTCTCAGTCTCATTCCTAGGTTGATTGCGCTAAGTTTTCTTGATCCTTTTGAGTGTTTGCTTTGGTTGGATGATCATTTCATTTTTCATTTGATTATTCTCCTTGTTGCTCCGAGCATAGATTACATTGATTTTTTGGGTCGCTTTGAAAACTTTCTTTTGGTTTGGAATATTGCAACATTAGTTTGAGTGCTTTCTTGTGTTTGTTTTGCATTGATTGAGTCATTCAATTTCGATTCCTACATTCACAATACTCAGGCTAGTGTTTATTTTGCTTTTCATGTAATTAGTGCATTGTGTGCTTCATTTCATTGGAAAATAAAAAAAATTGCATTATTTCCTTTGCATCGAAAGTGAAATGTTCTTTTGCATAGCTAGCATTTGATAGTCTAAGAAAGAGTTTTTCATTTTCATTTGATTGCATTAGATGAATTAGTGGATTTCTTCGCATATTCTCATTTTTTGCTATTGTTTGAAAGATCTCTATCCTTCTCGTAATTAACATTCATTGAATGAAAAAGGTGTTCTTTTGCATATAGTTTTCATTTAGGAAATTTGAGATCCAAATTCGGTAGGGATTTGAAACTGAAACATAATCCAAGATCAACTTTAAAATTCATTCAATTAACCTAAGGAAGCATTGGAACCTAATGCAACATATTTAGTGGTCTAGGCTAGAGACGTGTTTCGACATCTTAAAACCTAGTAGCTGTTGTTCACCATCTAGATTTAGACAACGCTAGTACGGACTTGTGCTTCCCGTACCGTCGAGTATATAAAGGGAGACCCCTCTAGGTTGAAATCCTTTTATCCACAGGAAGCCGAGTCTACCGCCTTGTAACCGTGATACACTGAACACAACATTCAGAGAGACTACCTGAACGTATGTTAAGTCCTTAGTAATTTCTCTTTCATTTGATCACCAAGGAGTATATGGCAGTTCACGAAAACTTGGTACACCCTTTTGCTTAGAGTACCTGAGTAGTCATTTTGATCTTTTCATGATTCCTTAAAAGGAGAAGAGATCGTCGAGCACTTGTCCTTTCACACTCGTTTAAAATTGAAAGTGACTAGAGTCGTATTTTTCCTGCTTCTAGACTCTTAAAATATGTAACAGCAAAATCTGGTTTCAGTGTCATAAAATTAATTACCCACGATCACACACCCATTAAAAGTTTTATTACTTGGCCTGTTTTTTTTTTCCTTAGATTTTTGATCTTGGAGCCTTTGATTGGCTATATTTTTCCTTCCTGTTTTGAAATACAGTCACAGTGGCAGAACTACCAGTGTCGTCATCCTCACTTCCTCCTAGTGGTGGTTCTTTTCCGAACGTTTCTTTTGAAACCCCTCAGTCCACTAGGTCTACCGAGTTTTTGCAGCCTATTCTCCCGTTTGTCTTTCCTCTTGCTACCTGATCTCCCCCTAGAGAGTCAGTTGAGTTCAATTGGCCTCCTTCGGGTGCTTGGTCTGGTTTTGGGGAAGAAGGAGAGTTTCCTCCTCTTACGTTGGGATTACCAATTTTAGCTGCTGCTGTACCTCCTATTCCCCGTAGTCTTTTCAAAGATCTTACGGCAGAGTCAGACATGGATTCATCCATTCCTATTGGCAGTGAAGGAATGCCTATTTCTATAGGAGAATATCAACTTTTTCCTGAATATCTCCCTCGTGTTTCTATTCAGTCTTATCCACCATCGGTGTCACTTCCACTTGGATATAGGTCCTTGAGTCAGATTATGTCTGGTGTTGCATCCATAGCACAATCCAGTACATCAACTCCTCCTCGGAGTTCGGTCCTCCCTTCGTTAGGAATATCGCCTTCGGCATATGATCCGTCGGTTACTATTACATCTGTCCCAGTCCAACCTATTATCTGTATGGCTTCGTCTGCATCGGTTGTTACTACTCAATCATCATGATATTTTCACACTCGCAGGTCTATTTTTCTCAATCCTACGTGGCCTATCAATCCCGATCCGAGTAGCTTACAATCTCATGCCGCAGAGGCCCTGTCGCCTGCTTCTAGTGAAGTTTCCACTATCCTAATGATTCCTGGCGGCCTTAATTTTGAAGAGTATCTGTTGGCTGTTCAACAGTAGAGATCTCAGGGTTCTCAACAACCCTAAGCTCTTGGTAATCCTCAATTCCATCACTATGATGATGTTGGTAACCCTGTTTATTCGTTTCCGCATCATTATGATGTATATGGTAATCCTGTCTATTTGCCTCCTATTGATCCTTATCAGGCTGTTTATGATACTTCTCATACCGTTACTCATCTTGGACCTACCTTACCTATGCAACCCTCTGGCTTGCAAAGACAACCCTCAGCGGGACAACCTTTGGCTTAGCAGGGCTCTGCCTCTGGTCCTTAGGGACAACCTTCCGGTCTACAAGGCCAACCTTCATAAGATCAACCTTTGGTCCAAAAAGGCCAACCCTATGGTCCGTCTGGTCAACCTCATAATCAACCAGGACCATCTTATGCTCTTGAGGGGCAAATCTATCCACCACAGGGACAACCTTTTGCACCACAACCGCTCCCACACGTTCAGTATGGCCAAAACTTTGTGAAACAAGGACAACCCTACAATCTTCCTCTAGGTTAACCTGTTTATCAGGGACGACCTGGTCCATCACAACCATCGGGCCAACCTCTTCCACAAGGGCCACCCGGTGGCCCTCAGTATCCAGTTCAACCAGCTTAGTAGCCGGTTCAAACTGCTCCCCAGCCGAATTAATCAGTTCAGCAGCTGGTTCTACCTGTTTATCCAACTCAGCCAGGTCCACCTGCTCATCAGCCCACTCAACTTGCTCAGCAGGGTCCGCATGCTCAACCACAAGGCGCTTATTACCCTCAAGGTCAATATCGGCCAGTATATAGTGCGCCCCAAGGTTTTTACCCTCAAAATCAACCTTCGTTGGTGTATCATCAACCTCAAAGCCATGCTTACATTCCACAATAGACTCCATACATTGCTCAGTAGGGACCTCAATGGTCTACTTAGACTCAATATCTTGGTCCTCAACCCCAGTACCAACATAATTATTCTGCTCCTAACCCCTATGGTCAGAATCCTCCACGACAAAATATGTGGGGGCCGAATTCCTCTCGGACTGGGCAGAATGTGAACACGGGTCCTTATCAGAGACTCCAATGATTTTTAATCCTCAATTACCATTTATTGCTACGTTGGAGTTACCGGATGTGTCTAAGTTAACGAACGGTCCCATTCTTCATAACCCATATTGGCCTCCGGTTCTAACCAATATTCCTAGTGATTGTCCTAAGTTTGAGGGAAAGTCTGGAGAAGACCCCCAAGCGCATGTTATGACTTACCATTTGTGGTGTTCCTCTAAATCTTGGGTTGACAATTCTATTCGACTCCGTCTTTTCCATCGAACTCTTACTGGTGCCGCTGTAAAGTGGTACATTGAGCTATCTCATGGCATATTCCAAGACTTCAATTCCTTAGCCATGGCATTCCTTACGCATTTTCAGTTACCAGTCCGCTATGAGACCGGGACGCACCTCCTCACTTCATTGAAATAGGAATGAGCTACTCATATCTCGGATCATATTCATGAGTGGTGATGTCGTCGTTGCATGATCAAAATTGAGATTCCTAATCAGCTTCTGACTCATTGGTTCACCACCTCCTTTGTCAATCAGATTGCAAAAGACATAGCTATGGGGGCATGTGTAACCGAGGAACAAGCCATTGATTATGCCTAGTACCTTGATCTTGTGTACTCTCAGTCTGGCGCATTGTATGATATCTTGCCTGATGCTCCCTGACCTGGAACTTATAACCCACCGGTGACTCCATCTGTCAATGGTATTATTGGTTCCATATCTCAGACTTCTGAGAAGTCTTCTTCTTCAAACTCTGGGAAGATGAAGTCTACTTCTTCCAAAAATGTTGCTTCTTAGTCCACCTCGAATTCTGGTAAGCCTACAAAAGTTAATGTCGTTCAGGCCAATCTGGCAGATAATGTTTCCAAAGGTAAAAATAAGGGTAAAGGTAAGGCCAAATCCGATACCCCGAAACAGGATTCTCAGAAACCTCGTGCTGATGATGGTTCTCAAAGCAAGCCGAAGTACCCTTGTTTGATTTGTGATGAAGAGAAATTCACCAAGGACTGTCCTCAATGGTCCGAAGTGAGCCAGTTGCTCAAAGGCATCCAAGGAACTATGATCATTCTTAAAAACCTTTCCCATCTCAGCAGACCCAGATGGTAGAGCAACCTCAGTCCTCTTGCCCATTTGGCTCTCAAGTGTTCATGGAGAATGGTTCTGCAGTCATTTCTATTGCTACTCGATCAAAATATTATACTGGATCACGTCAGGTAGCAGGGAAGGAGATCACTGATGGTCCTCCTCTGCCTATTTCTGGCCCTCTTGAGATTGAAAAGCCCAATGCTGAATCTGTTGTACGACCACCCTCCACAGGTGTACTCCGCAAGTCTTATTACAATCCTAATGCCCATGCCGCTCACCATTACAGTATTATCGAGGATTTGGCTCAAGCGCCGTCTATGATTTCTGCATTAGAAGTACTTCAGAGTTTTCCGTCTGAACGGAAGGCTTTGTTATCTGCGATTGGTGGGGTTGATCCTGCTAATACTAGCCTTCTCACTTTCGATTTAGAGAATTTTGTTCCACAAATTCTGCATCAGATTGCACTTATTATCCAGGTTGTTATTAATTATCTCTACATCCATCGAGCAGTTGTGGACGAGGGTGCGTCAACCTATGTCATGTCATCTTCTTGCTGGAAAGCTATTGGTTCTCTAGCCCTGAATTCATCGCCAAATTCCCTTGAAGCATTTGATGGAAGGGAATCAAAGCCTTTAGGTGTTCTCGCTAGTTTACCGATTACTTTGAAAGGGAAGAGAGTCAATGTCGAGGTAGAGGTATTTGATGCCAAAACTCAATTATAATCTTCTCCTCGGTCGCAGTTGGACTCATGCCATGTTATGTGCTCCGTCCACTCTTTCGTGTTTTGAAATTTACGCACAAAGGAAAGATTGTTACTATTGATAAATTTTCCTTCTTCACCTCTTCTTCCGAGAGAAAAATTTCGTATGTGGATCAGATTCCTACTCCCTACGAGAGCGTAGGGTCGGGTCTTTTCAAGAATCCTGCCCTCATGGGTATTTTTCCTCTTCCTCCACCTAACACTTTTCAGATCAATATGATATCTTGATCCGATGACCTATATATTATCCCTTCACCTGAATAGATCGATTCTTTCGAAGATTCGATGCCGTTGAGTCCGATTGAGATTGACTATTGTGAACTCATTGCAACTTCGAAAACTCCGTCCTCTGAGCATGTCTCTTGATAGTTATTCTCAATCCCCCTGGCTTGGTGATTCACATTCGCTTGATCTTTTGAAAGAAGTGTTTCCCTCTGATGAAGCCATCATGGAAACTATGTCTCTCGAAGATCTATAGTGGGGCAATGGTCATCATCATTCCTCGTTCATGCCTGGCCTTGGGGCCATGTCTACGTGTCTTGAGCGATTTTCATCTTAGTTTCCTTCTCCTTCGCTTCAAACACCTGTTCTGACACATGAAATTTTTACGGAAGGTAACTTGAGTAATATTACACAAACGATGCCTATTGACATTTCCGTGAAACCAGGAATCGTTGAGAACATCCATATCGGGGTCACTTATTCTTCGGATGAAGTACAAGTTTAGACTAGCCTTTTTCGCGAGTTCCGTGATGTCTTTGCATGGTCCTACGAAGAAATGCCCATCATTGATCCTAGTATAGTGGTGCATGAAATTCATACTTACCCTGGTTCAAAACATGTTCGCCAGCGTCTTCGTCCTATGCACCCTAGAAAAGTTTTTGCCATTAAAGGTGAAGTCGAAAAGCTTCTCAGAGCTAGTTTCATTTATCCGATTCCCTTGAAAAAATGGGTCTCTAATATTGTTCCTGTATATAAGAAGTAGGGAACCATTCAGGTCTGTGTTGATTACCGTGATATCAATCGGGCTTGTCCCAAGGATAATTATCCTACTCCCTTTATCGATCAAATCATTGACGACTGTACCGGGAGTGAGATTTTTTCCCTCATGGATGGTTTTTCTGGTTATAATCAGATTAAAATTCTCCTGACTAATCAACATAAGACTACCTTCATTTTTCCTTGGGGTACTTTCGCATATAAGAAGCTCCCTTTTGGATTAAAGAATGTTGGGGCCACATTTCAGCGAGCGATGTCATACGCTTTTCACGATATTCGTCACATCGTTCAACCTTATTTAGAAGACCTTCCGGCTCATTCATCTAAGCAGATGGACCATCCTGACCACCTTCGTCAGATTTTTCTTCATTGTCGATGCTAAAACATTCGGCTTAATCCACAAAAGTGCGTCTTCTGCGTTGATTCCGGT
Organism: Pinus albicaulis; assembly: GCA_034641835.2. Classification (NCBI taxonomy): domain Eukaryota; kingdom Viridiplantae; phylum Streptophyta; class Pinopsida; order Pinales; family Pinaceae; genus Pinus; species Pinus albicaulis. Next base: position 14,215,407 of record MU968493.1, read on the forward strand.
AGAATCTTTGGGTTTATCATGTCCAAAGATGGAATTCACCTCGATTCTCTCAAGGTTGATGCTATTATCAATCTCCCCTCTCCCTCCTCACTGCATCAATTGCAAATTTTACAAGGGAAGGCTAATTTTCTACACCGTTTCATACCTAACTATGCCGAAGTGGCTAAAGGATTCACATTATTATTAAAGCAGGGCATCCCATTCTGTTGGGATGAGATTGCTCAGAATTCTTTTGATGCGCTGAAGACGTTGCTTGTCAACGCTCCTCTGTTGCACCCTCCAAACTATCATCGTGATTTTTCCCTCTATTTAGCCACCGCTTTTAGCATGATTTCCATGGTTTTGGTAAAGACGATGATGACAGTAAAGAGCATGTTATCTATTGCCTATCTTGTAACCTTCTCGATCCTGAGACCCACTATTCCCATGTAGAGAAGTTAACATTAGCTACAGTTTAGGCAGTTCAGTGTTTTTGTCATTATATTCTTTTGCGTACTGTGAATGTGATTTTTTATTGCAACCCTATGACCTATATATTATCTCGACAATTGCTGGGGGGGAAATACTCAAAGTGGATTGTCATCCTCCAAGAGTTCGATTTGGAATTCACTGCTGCCAAGTCAAAGAAATCATTAGTCTTTATCGATTTGATTTGTTCTCTCCCTTCAGACTCTGCTCCATCTCGTTCTGAGGAATACATTCCAAACAACACGCTTTTCTTGATCAACACCCTCGATCCATGGTACAGTGATATCATCATCTATCTCCATACTTATACTTTTAGATCTGAGTTGATGAAGGATGCCCGCCGACGCATCCAACATCAATCACAACCTTATCATATATTCGAAGATATGCTCTATCGCATTGGAGTGGATTCCATACTCTGCCAATGTTTGACTCTCAAGGAAGCTGAGAAAGCCCTGAATGATTGTCACAGTGGCGCCTATGGCGATCCCATGTCTGGTTATGCCACTGCACAGAAGATTCTTTATGCTGGTTATTTCTGGCCTTTTATCTTCAAGGACTGCATTGTCATGGTTCGCAAATGTCATGAGTGCCAGATTTATCAGCGCAAGATGCGTGCACCACCTGTACCTCTACATCTTGTCATTACCGTTGGTCCCTTTGTGAAGTGGGGAATCGATTTTATGACGTGCAACCCTCACTCGGTTGGGGGGTGTTGTGGAGGTAAATCCCCTCTGCAGACAGAGGCGATCCCTACTAGCCCAGACCGGGTCTAGTAACAATCGTCACATGCTATAGTGCAGGTTCCTAATTGCAAATAAACCAAATAGTGATGAAGGCTTACCTAGAATCCAACGCTATCGCTTGTAGAGAAAGTAGCACTCCCGTTCCTTAGCTCCGACAGATCATGATCCTCATGATCTCCGTGATCGGACACCTGCACACGCAAGAATCAAAACAAACGCAAGTGTAAAATCCAGTATATGCAACTATATGTCAGTCAGAGAAGACATAACTCATCATCATAATCAACAACAAGAGTGGAACCATTACCAATAGTCATTTATCATTAATCAATCAAAGGAGGATACAACCTGGCTCTGACGCTGAATTCTCCTTCGGAGGGTCGCCAGTGGAACACGCCTGGAAAAATCCTATCGAGGATGGGACAAGCCTCTCTCTTCGGATGTCTTCACAATAATCTCCTTGCTTGGATTTGGCTTTAAGGGAATGAATCAAGGCTCTTGCAGCATTAGGCTCTAATGGCTCTTGGGAACTAGCTTGCAAAGGAGATGAGCAAGCTTTTATAGATGGAGGAAGGGGAGTTGGGATCCCTATAATCATGGGATTGGCCCTATCGTCAAGGAAGCTTCCATGAGAGGTGGCAAACCACTTCCTCTACATGGAGATCCGGAGCCAAACCTCCCAAGTCAAGATAGATACCAGTTTAGGAATTAGTTAGGACGAAAATTCTGCCATTTATTTTTAAAAAACACTCCTTAAAATGGCTGGCGTGAGTGCGACTCTGAGACAGAGCGCCAATTGGCACGCCCTCTTTGAAGTATTTCCCCCATTGGCGCGGGTAATGAACTTGCTACCCGCGGCAATGCAAAAAGGGGTGTTTTTAGGGTTTTTCACAAGGAATTGTCTTCAGGGCAATGAAAGTACATGTTAAGGGGAATGCCATGAAAGTATTTTCAAGTCTTGTCTCTGCTCACAGGTCACGAAATGAGCCCTCCAATGTGTGGGATGGGGAATGGCAGGGACGGTGACAAATTGCTGTGTAACAGATGCCCCCTAAAGCATGAGGCCCGAAAGAGAGAGAGAGGGGTGAAATGATTTACAAGAACGCGTCCAACTGAAAACACCGCCATCGGAAAACCTGCGTAGAGAAGTACAACCGATATCTCAAATACATGATATATATGCGGTATGGGCGCAGCCATCCATAATAGAGTATACAATAATCCAGATCCGAGGCATGGATGCAACCATCCAGTGAGGATCGATAAATAGACTCAGGTATGGTCGCATCCATCCAGTGAATGAGTCATGTAACCAATCATAATAATCCACAAAATCGCAGCCTGGATTCCAACAGACAAAATCCAGGGTCTTGCGCTCCATCTCGACCCGAAAAAAGTACAAGTTCAAGCATGCGAATAAGTGAGCTGAAGTCGAACATGCAAGAACATCGTCTTATTACCAGCCAGTGATGAAAGCTGTTAACAGACACGAGAGGTACCACCAATGATGACAATGGCCCTCAAGGTACTATAGGTACAATCTACGGCATGTGAATCAATGAGCTGGCGTCAAACACCCGTAGAATCACTCGATCAGAGGCCAATGATGAAAACCTCACGTCGAACGCGAATAACCTACCATTGAGGCATGCAGGCTCCAAGGTACCAGAAGGGAGTCTCTAGATCAGCTTCCTGGATAATGAGCTGAAGTCGACAGGAAGTGACCTTGATCGAAGGTGGGCCATAGTGTTTCCCACATCATCGACACGAGACAGAGGAACATAATGTCTTTGTGAATTAGGATCAGATGAGAATCAGAGGAAGGTTGATATTTACAGAGGTCAAATTCTCTTGAACATATTGGCGGCACGATAGTGGATTTGGAAGTATTTGACATCAACAGATCAAAGGTCATGATGAAGAGGCAAAGAGAAGATGAGAGGTCAAAAGGGATCACCCAAACCCACAGAGGCAAGTGAAAAAAAATGAGATGAGACATCCCCAACCTGACACGAATGCAGACAAGTGCCATGTTCAAGAGCAACGTACTGCCGACACGACAATGATGTTGGTTCCATTTTCCCCAGCATTTCTGGCAAGTACCTCTTTATTTTTACACAAGCTTGAAGAGGATACCATATGCTTGTTGTATAAGCCCATCCTAGTACATTTAACGAGCCCTAGGAAGGAGAGACTTGAATAGCGTCATTACGACTGAATCCGATGTCATCAGGGTTTAACGAGTATGGAAAAGGAAGAACTCAGCGTCTTTTCATATTTAGAGAGTTTAAAAAGAAAATAGAAAAGTAAACTCCAACGGTCCCTTTTCGTAAATAGTTCCTCAGATCTGAAAAGGTAGAAAACTATCTCTGAGAAAACCTCCTAGTCATGATAGGCCAGGGTATTCCTTTTTCGTAAATAATCTATCCCAGCCCGAAAAAGGGGTAAATGTATACTAGGTAGATGTCGTTTCGTAGCCACTTTAACGAGATCAAAACGACAAGCGACTCAGCAATCTTTTCATTTTTAGGGAGTCAGAAAAGAGCCGAAAGGTGACTCCTCCTGGAGGAACGAGTGGTATCAAGGGTAGCAACTGGTTCCGGTAATGGTGGAACTGCTCAAAACAAGATAAAGGTCAAGAGGCTGGCTAACAAGACCACTCATCACAGCAGTTCCTCAAGAATGGGTAAAACATCCAAGTGAAGGCATATGATCGGCCAAGCAGATAATAACGACGGAGTGAGAAAACCAAGGCTCATCTGGCAAAAATAGGCTGATAATATGGCAATCACGAGAGGTAAAATGGGAAAGGTTTCATTTTTACACAAGATTGAAATCAGGAAACTCTGCTTGAAGTTGGTTTCATTTTTACAGAAGTTTGAAACAAAGATAAACTATGCTTGAAACTGGTTTCATTTTTACACAAGCTTGAAATCAGAAACAAACTATGCTTGAAGTAGTAAGCATGCCCCCGAGCATGGTGACTCAATTCGAGGTGCATGCCCCCCAAGCTTCAATCCATATGAAAGGCAGATGGAGTGAAGGTTCAAATTGTGAGAGTAAGGAAAAGACTCGACTGGTATTTTACGAGATCTAAACAAAGACTAGAATTGAACGGGAACGTGTTTCATTTTCTTAATGAGGTTGACACATTAAAAGAACTATCCTTAGAACACCTTGTTTCATGGTTTAAGGAGCTTGACACAAGACAAGGAACTCTACTTCGAAGACCTTGTTTTATTTTTTAAGGAGCTTGACACAAGACAAGGAACCCTGCTTCGAGAACCTTGTTTCATTTTTTAAAGAGCTTGACACAAGACAAGGAACTCTGCTCCAACAACCTTGTTTCATTTTTTAAGGAGCTTGACACAAGACAAGGAACTTTGCTCTGACAACCTTGTTTCATTTTTTAAAGAGCTTGACACAAGAAAAGAACCATGCTCCGAAGACAACACATCATGATGAACAAGAATTCATCGCTTCCAAGAGTTCCACTTCCGATGGAAGGAAAACATCTTGGAAGTCTGGACCCAATGCCCCTAGCACACTATGCATGACGACATCATCACTGAGTACAGGCACGGGGTAGGTAGCCACATAGTTGACCTGCGGTGGGGCAGATACAATGGGTGGATAAAAACTAGGAAGGGATGATGGCGGGCCAGCTGCCACATCAGAACCAAATAATGAAAGCTGATCAATGGTCACGATCCATCCTTCATGTGGAAAAAATACCACACGGAAAAGGGAAGAGACAAGCGCTCCCATGGCATAGGTGTAATCACGCCCCAAAATCATATTGAAATACAAGGGGCCTGGAACAACCATCACATCCATATGGACAGTTTTACCTCCCAAAGTAACAGGTAACCTTGGAAGGATCTCCAATGGTTGACTAGTTCTTCTGTTAAATGCCAACATATTCTGCATAACAAGCGCAAGCGGTGGCGAGCCAAAAGCTTGCCAAGTAGTTGAGGATAGAACACTAACATACGCGCCTTCGTCTATAATGGTGCTAGGTACGACCAGACCAAAAGCCTGTACTGTGATCTTGAAACGCCCATAAGGTGGAAGGCGGTATCCTGAAAATCGATTCCAATCAAAGGAAGTGACCAAACTACTCGGAGGGGCCACCATCAAACCAAGATGGTCTTCCCTTGGTGTTACAGAAGAAGAAGGAGCATCCTCCACGACCTCCATCTCGAAGGTGGGAGGGGAATCCTCTAGGACCTCCATCACGGGAGGGAGAGGAGCAGCTTCTTGAGATATAGGGACAGGAGAATATTTCTCCAAGTTCGAGGAATCTGAAGAAACAAGAAGAACCTGAGGGATGTGAGGTCCACTCTCGACGGAAAAGACCTGTTGCACCGTAGAAGGGGCCATCTCAACCGATCTCACGACCAATGGTTGGTCGGGAATGGATTCCTGAATTTGAATTTTCGAGGGAGCGGGATCGACCAAGGATGACTCTTGACCAATCGTAGGATCAGCTGGTGGAGGACTCAAAGAAAGTTGTTTGTAAACAACTGGAAGGCATGGTGTAGAACCGGTTAAGTTGTCCAAAACTCGTTTGGCTTCATCCATGTAGGGAAAAGGTGAATGGCATGGTGCCCTTCACACAACTTACAGGGATTGGTAATCTTACCTTGCTTCTTAAGAGCTTTACCAACACCAGTTGAAGACTTTCCCCCAACTTGACTCCCGGAAGCCAAAGGCAACGGCGGAAAATCGCTGGACCACTCTTCAAGCACCTTGGGAATGCCAGGGTAGTCTCGAAGAAGATGGTCTCCCGTGCACAACATGCAAGGGAACTGGACTTTCCGCGAAGGGTTGGAAGGTTTATCAAGAGGAGATGTTTCAGAAGCAGTAGTTGCAGCCTTAGCCTCTCCCTTATCAGACTTCTTCTTCTTTGTATTCTTCTTCTTCTTCTTATCCACCTGGTTACTCGAATCCAGACTTTCACCAGGCGAAGTAGAAGAGGAGGATGCAGAAATAGGCGAAGAAGGGGAGAGGTCCACCTTGGAATCAACATGATGTTGCTCAGGCGGAGGAACTGATTGAATAGTAGCCGAGACATCGGGGACCACAGAGGTTGAAAACAACCAAACAGGCGACCCAATAGTTAACCCAAGAAGGGACAACGTTGCCATATAAGGAGCACCAACATTTCCAAGAGGAGGAAAAGGACTAGGATTCCCATTGGAGGGGATTCCTTGGTTGGTGAACTCCGGAAAAGTTGCCATCGAAACGACTTAAAACCTCACACGGGCTAAAAACCAAGGCACACATTCAAACGGCCAACAAGAAAATTCTAAAAGGGCGTGTGATCGCAGGTGATTTATTTTATCACATTGAAACTTAGAAACTTCACCGTTTCATGTTTTAAGAGTTGAGAAATGGATGAAAGGTGACTCTATCTCTTTCAGTTTTGAAGCAAGCGTGAAAGGACAAGCACTTGATGATCTTTTCAAATTTAAGGAGTCAGATAACATCAAAATGACTGCTTAGGAATACTAGGCAAAGGGTGTACCAAATAACCGTGAACTGCAATATACACCTTGGTTTCAAAATGAAAGAGAAATCAACCAAGGACTTAACGTACGTGCAGGCAATCTCCCCGAATGCTGTGTCCGGTGTATCACAGGTATAGGGTAGCAGACTCAGCTTCCTATGGATAAAGGATAGAAACCTAGTGGGGTCTCCCTTTATATACGCGACGATACGGGGAGCACAAGTCCGTACTAGTGTTGTCTAAAGCCAAGAGGCGAACGACAACTACTAGGTTTAAATACGCCGAAACACGTCTCTAGCCTAGACCACTAAATGTTGTGTTAATGTTTCAATGTTGCCTTAGTGTAAATTGAGTAAATTTTAATGTTTATCTTCAATTACGTTTCAGTTTTCAGGCCCTAGCGAGTGTTATGTCTCGAAATCTCCTAAATGCACACTATATGCCACCGTATATCATTTCATTCGATGAAAGCTAATTACGAAAGAGTTAAGAGCTTTTCACACAATAATAAAATGATCAAAGAACAACCAGCAAAGTCTCTAATGTAGCTAATGGAAACCAAAAACTTTTCTCTCAAAGTCACTAATCACTAATAACACCAAAAAGATTTTAATTTGCACTAACTAATCGAAAGAAAAAGAGATTTTTTTTTTTTGTATTTTCAATGTTTAATAGCAAAGTGCACTAAACAAAATGAAAACTAATGAAAAGAAAAATTTGAGAAGTGATGAGGAAAGAGCAAAAAAAACAAATTTCACTCAATGCAAACACACAATCAGATCTTCAAATTGACAAAACAGTCCCTCAACCAAGACTCAAATGGGCTGTGTAATCTAGGCCTAAAGCGAGACAAAGCGAAATTCGAATGAAGAAGAGAACAATCACTCAAATAACGCAATAAAATGATAAACAGCCACTAAACGAATGCAGAGGAGCAATCAAAAGGTTGACTGAACAAATAGAAACCAAAAACTCCCAAGGGAGGCTCGACACACAAAAGCACCTAGATGCCCTAGGGCTAGAATGTGAAATCGATGGAAACGGGAAAACAACCAAAGGATGAAGGTCATAGCTAGTCAAACAAGGCTCCAGAACACTCAAGCAGTTGAAAAAACAAAACCAAACACACTGATCAAGCTCAGGAAGCTCAGAAAAGAGAAAACCCTAGTACCTCATAGGATTGGCGTGACTGTGAGGCTGAAACTAGCGCCAGAAACGAATTGGCGCGGGTAATACACTAGCAACCTACGCCAATAGGCGTGACTGTCAGGCTGTAAAGCGTGCCAGTCGAGTTTGCTATGGAAAAATAAAAAAATCAATCCAACAAGCAGACCAGTGATGATCAAGCTAACCAAAAGCCAAAATCAAAGAAAGAGCCAGCCAAAAGAGCTGATCAAGCAAGTAGAATCGAGAAACAATCGAAAAGACAAGACAATACTCCAAGTGTTTGGTTTACAAACTAAACCAGAGATTGACTGAAGCAGCTTTGATCTACTTTGAAATTGCAGAGCAAGAGCGTTTCGAAGGCTATCTGGCTAACTTCAAGCTCCGTCTATAGCTTATAAAACAAACAACAACAAGCTAGACGATCCCCAGTGGAGTCGCCAAATTGTTATGGAGGTAAATCCCCTCTGCGGACAGAGGCGATCCCTACTAGCCCAGACCGGGTCTAGCAACAATCGTCACACGCTATAGTGCAGGGTTCTAATTGCAAATAAACCTACTAGCGATGAAGGCTTACCTGGAATCCAACGCTGTCGCTTGTAGAGAAAGTAGCGCTCCCGTTCCTTAGCTCCGGCAGATCACGATCCTCACGATCTCCGTGATCGGACACCTGCACATGCAAGAAAAAAAACAAACGCAAGTGTAAAATCCCGTATATGCAACTATATGTCAGTCAGAGAAGACATAACTCATCATCATAATCAACAACAAGAGTGGAACCATAACCAATAGTCATTTATCATTAATCAATCAAAGGAGGATACAACTTGGCTCTGACGCTGAATTCTCCTTCGGAGGGTCGCCAGCGGAACACGTCTGGAAAAAGCCTGTCGGGGATGGAACAAGCCTCTCTCTTCAGATGTCTCGACAATAATATCCTTGCTTGGATTTGGCCTTAAAGGAATGAATCAAGGCTCTTGCAACATTAGGCTCTAATGGCTCTTGGGAACTAGCTTGCAAAGGAGATGAGCAAGCTTTTATAGATGGAGGAAGGGGAGTTGGGATCCCTATAATCATGGGATTGGCCCTATCCTCAAGGAAGCTTCCATGAGAGGTTGCAAACCACTTCCTCTACATCGAGATCCGGAGCCAAACCTCCCAACTCAAGATAGATACCAGTTTAGGAATTGGTTAGGACGAAACTTCCACAATTTATTTAAAAAAAAAACTCCTTAAAATGGCTGGCGTGAGTGTGACTCTGAGACAGAGCGCCAATTGGCGCGCCCTCTTTGAAGTATTTCCCCCATTGGTGCAGGTAATGAACTGGCTGCCCACGCCAATGCAAAAAGGGGTGTTTTTAGGGTTTTTCACAAGGAATTGTCTTCAGGGCAATGAAAGTACATGTTCAGGGGAATGCCATGAAAGTATTTTCAATTCTTGTCTCTGCTCACAGGTCACAGAATGAGCCCTCCAATGTGCGAGATGGGGAATGGCAGGGACAGTGACAAATTGCTGTGTAACAGATGCCCCCTAAAGCATGAGGCCCGAAAGAGAGAGAGGGGTGAAATGCTTTACAAGAACGTGTCCAACCGAAAACACCGCCGTCGGAAAACCTGCATAGAGAAGTACAACCGATATCTCAAATACATGATATATATGCGGTATGGGCGCAACCATCCATAATAGAGTATACAATAATCCCGATTCGAGGCATGGACGCAGCCATCCAGTGAGGATCGATAAATAGACTCAGGTATGGTCGCAGCCATCCAGTGAATGAGTCATGTAACCAATCATAATAATCCACAAAATCACAGCCTGGATTCCAACAGACAAAATCCAGGGTCTTGCACTCCATCTCGACCCGAACAAAGTACAAGTTCAAGCATGCGAATAAGTGAGCTGAAGTCGAACATGCAAGAACATCGTCTGATTACCAGCCAGTGATGAAAGCTGTTAACAAACACGAGAGGTACCACCAATGATGACCATGGCCCTCGAGGTACTATAGGTACAATCTATGGCATGTGAATCAATGAGCTGGCGTCGAACACCCGTAGAATCACTCGATCGGAGGCCAATGATGAAAACCTCACGTCGAACACGAAGAACCTTCCATTGAGGCATGCAGGCTCCAAGGTACCAGAAGGGAGTCTCTAGATCAGCTTCCTGGATAATGAGCTGAAGTCGACAGAAAGTGACCTTGATCAAAGGTGGGCCATAGTGTTTCCCACATCATCGACACAAGACAGAGGAACATAATGTCTTTGTGAATTAGGATCAGATGAGAATCAGAGGAAGGTTGATATTTGCAGAGGTCAACTTCTCTTGAACATATTGGTGGCACGACAGTGGATTTGGCAGTATTTGACATCAACAGATCAAAGGTCATGATGACAAGGCAAAGAGAAGATGAGAGGTCAAAAGGGATCACCCAAACCCACGGAGGCAAGTGAAAAAAAACGAGATGAGATATCCCCAACCCGACACGAATGAAGACAAGTGCCATGTTCAAGAGCGACATACTGCCGACACGACAATGATGTTGGTTCCATTTTCCCCACCATTTCTGGCGAGTACCTCTTTATTTTTACACAAGATTGAAGAGGATACCATATGCTTGTTGTATAAGCCCATCCTAGTACATTTAACGAGCCCTAGGAAGGAGAGACTTGAATAGCGTCATTACGACTGAATCTGATGTCATCAAGGTTTAGCGAGTCTGACAAAGGAAGAACTCATCGTCTTTTCATATTTAGAGAGTTTGAAAAGACAGCAGAAAAGTAGACTCCAACGGTCCCCTTTCATAAATAGTTCCTCAAATCTGAAAAGGTAGAAAACTGTGTCTGAGAAAACTTCCTAGTCATGATAGGCTAGGGTATTCCTTTTTCGTAAATAATCTATCCCAGCCCGAAAAAGGGTAAACATATACTGGGTAGATGTCGTTTCGTAGCCACTTTAACGAGATCAAAACGACAAGCGACTCGGAAATATTTTCATTTTTAGGGAGTCAGAAAAGAGCTGAAAGGTGACTCCTCCTGGAGGAACGAGTGGTATCAAGGGTAGCAACTGGTTCCAGTAATGGTGGAACTGCTCAAAACAAGATAAAGGTCAAGAGGCTGGCTAACAAGACCACTCATCACAGTGGTTCCTCAAGAATGGGTAAAACAACCAAGTGAAGGCATATGATCGGCCAAGCAGATAATAACGATGGAGTGAGAAAACCAAGGCTCATCTGGCAAAAAAAGGCTGATAATATGGCAATCATGAGAGGTAAAATGGGAAAGGTTTCATTTTTACACAAGCTTGAAATCAGAAAACTCTGCTTGAAGTTGGTTTCATTTTTACACAAGCTAGATGGCTGTGTCGATACCTCAGATCTCAGTTTTTATGTACTCTATTAATGATGGTTGTGCCCATACCACATGTTCATGTATCAGAGATATTAGTTGTATTTGTAATTGCAGGTTTTCCGACAATGGTATTTGGTTTGAACGCATTCTCGTAAAGAATTTCACCCCTCCCTCTCCCTCGGACCTCATGCTTTAGGGGGCATCTGTTACACAACATTTTGTCACTGTCCCTGCAATCCCCATCTCACACATTGTAGGTTCATTTCTGTGACTAATAAGAAGTGTCATGCTTTGCAAAGACCATCATTGCACCTCTTTACATGAGAAGAATATTCCTTCTGTTGACAATTCCCTGAGTAGAGCTTCAGAAACCCTTGTTTTTGCCTTGGCGCGAGTAGTCAGTTCTGCCCTCACACCGATGAGGAATATTAACATTAGGCCCCGCGCCAGTTGGTGCTCTATCTTAGTTAGCCAACTGCGCCGAGCTATTTATGGAATGTTTTTTAAAAATAGAGGTGGATATTCCACTCTAACAACTTCGAGGATGAGTCATTGGGAGTGGTTGGAATGAATAACCACGTACTCCCTCCTTTAGTTTATGGTTTCCACCTCTTGTGGGAACCTCCTAAAGGATAGGCCTCCCTTCCACCTTTGTAGGGATCCTAACCTCCTCCTTTTCATATATAAAAATAAGCTATCTCTCCTTGCATAAGCTAGCTGAACATGGAGAATTGAATATAATATAGCTGAATTTTTGAAGAGATAGAAAAATAAGGAACTTCGTTGAGAGAGCTTAATTCCATGCCCTCATCCCATCTGAATCCCTTGACGAGCATCTGAGACGTGCTTCGGTTGAACCCTGCTGGAGGAGACTATGATGTCAAAGCTTTGGTTGTAACTCTTCCTTCAATCAATTCATATACATGACTATTGCTTGGTTCCCATTTTGCATTATGTCGTTTGTTTAATGAAATAAGCTTAGCCCTCTTTGACTGGCTAGTAGTTATGAATGAAGTTAATATGTCGTATGCTATTCTTGTTTGCTGATCTGTGTGCAGGTATCCGAGCATGACTGCAGAAGGATTGGGACTTGCCGAGGCAGGAGTGAGATGCCACGACCAATATAGTCGTGATGACAGCGTTGGAATCCAGGTAGGTCGATCTACCATGTCCTCTTTTCATTCAGTAATTAGGAACCTACACTCTAGCATGTCTCTTTGTTTCTAGACCCACTCTAGGGCTAGAGGGATCATCTCTGTCCACAGAGAAGATTTACCTGCTTAACAATTGTGTAGATAGAATATGCTTCCAATTTTTGAGTTATATGTTCATTGATTTGCACATAATAGAAGGCCATCACATGAGAGTAGAACTTGTTCTCAATAAATTGCATTAAATGGGATTAAGGAATATTTTTTCTAGGAGGAAGGTTGATTGCTTGGGGAGGGAATATCTATCACGTGGATATGGTAAGCATGGGATATAATTGTGGATAGAGGAGGGTTAACAAAAGACAACTACATCCCCTATAATTATTGATAATGGATACATTAGAATTAATAGTACAAGAATATTTGAAAGAATAGGGATAAAGGCCCCTTTTCAATTTTTGAATAATTTTTACTTCAAATGATAACCAATATAGTTGGATTCACAAGGATCTCTTTGTTGGTTCAATTTACTGGGTAAACTAACACAAGTATTTAATTATCAATCGGGGTTTGTAAAAATTGGAAGCATGTCCAAAATATATGGATTTCAACTACAGTCAATTTTAGAAGTCAAATTATAGAACTTGAAGGAAATGCATATTACAAATATAAAATTTAACTAAATAATTTCTAATTCAATATGTAATAAGTAGAAGAAGAGGTTCCTAACTTAGGAGGACCAAGGTGACCTTGTATACAATACTACTTCATGAACAAAAATCAAAATCACTGATGAAAAATAGCTTAAGATGCATAAAAGAATAAGAGAAGAGGCTCCTAACTAACAAGGTCAATGTTGTCTTTATTTATAAGTTTATTCATCATTAATACCATTGTATGAAAACTAGAAATTCTATTTTATATTCTTTAATCAGATAGAAGGAGAGTTTTAACTTAAACACCGTTACCACCCTTCATATGCAGATTATAATTTAGACTAATATTCATCAGAAAACATAATAAATCATCATACATATAATTAAATGATTTAAGCATGAAACAAAACTAGTTTATGAAATTTTAGCTAAATTAACCAGAATGTGCACTTAGCTCGGTGTGGGGGCCCTCCACCCTTGCCTCGCACACTGAAAGTATTTCTTAGCTACTGGAACTCAATCAATCATTCACCACATTGAAAAACAGAAAGAATATAGAATTGGTTTCTTCAATTAACTCACAATATTCAGAAATCTCAAAGTGAAATCATACAAATTCTACATGTTCACGCCTTTAATGTTCTTGGCTTAAATAGAAAAATATGAAACAAACTTGACTAAAATGTCTCTAATAGTCATATCTATCCTTATCCCATCTATCTTGGTTGATTTCATCCATCCAATCACTCAAAATATGGAAAATCCGACAAAATACTAATTTTGGCCTATTTCCTAGGGATTTCCTGAATGACAGGCCTTGTTTGACCAGCTTTGACTGGGCTTGTTTAAACTCGGTTTGACCGAACCAATAGGTACACGTCCATCCTTGGTTCCCAAGCTCTCTAAATATGTGGTTAGCTCATGCTCAGGTGTCCTACAAGTATGACTTCAATGTAGCCATTACGAGAATTTTTAGTCCTGTCCAAAAGTGCACTTAAAATCCAATTTTTGTAAAAACATATAAAAATTGAAAACATAATTTATATACATGAATATGCATAAATTGGTCAAAATAAGGTATATATGTATGGTATATGGTTGGATATAATGGAAATTAGGTGTATTTAATAATCAAAATTTGATAAAAAAAAATGAGGGCCAACATCCCCCCCTTGTTGATTTGCAAGCATGTCCTCATGCTTACTTCCTCCTCTTGGACCTTCTGAGCTCTGATGTACTAATAGTTCCTAATCCTGATTACTCTTGTTGTGTTGCTTGTAGAAGACAATCAATTCCTTTGTACTGTTCTCCCTTGTAAATTGTAGCCATGACTTTTTGTCTCTCATACTTGTACTTCCATGTGTTTGGTCATTAAGCCACCTATAAGCTTGCTTGGAAAGAAGAGTATTATCTGTTTCTAGTTTCTCAACTTTCTCATTCAACTTTTCATTTTCTTTGATCAGTTTTTCATTATTTTTCTTGTACATCTTGTTTTCCTTTTTCAAATGCCTTTCTGGAATTCTGCTGACCTCCAATTTCTCTGTTAACTCTTTTATCTTATCAAGGTGCAGCTCTTTCTCCTCTTCTCTTGTATATTTGGAAAATGAGGTGGCTCCTACTTCAACATTGTCAAAGTATGAATCCTTCTCCATAGGTTCCTCATAGAATTCTCTTCACATTTTCTCAATGATTTCATCAACTTGTTTTGTTATGGTAGGTGGTTCAACAACTTGTACTTCATGATATTTTTCTTTGATACTTGTTTCTTCTTCACTTTTCCTCCTATGCCTCCTAGGAATATATAGAAAATATGTTTCCATTTCATCCATGATAATATCCTGTTGTTTCTTGGACCTTGTCCTAGGATATAAGGGAGAGTTCATTATACTTCTTATCTCATGATCTGGCTTCAATTTCTCCTCTATTACTTATTCCTCAAAATGATGTTGGGCTAAAAATTGCTTCCACACTAAACCCTTTCTTTTCATTTGATATTATAAAAGAATTTTAATAAACCCCTTGTGGTAGATCTATGTTTCTTTAGTTTTAGTCACATTTTTCACACTCTCTATCATTTTAACCAAGTTCTTGGAGAAGAAGTATGGTAGATTGATTTTTTACTTCTCCCTTTATGTGTTGGAGTAGTATGATGTGGTAAAGGTGTACTATACTGCACCTCATGTCACATGTGAAAAATATTTGTATGACTAACACCAATTCTGCCCGTGGTTCATTGAACCACTCCCTTGGGATGCCATTTTTCCTATGAAATGATCATTTTATAGGTTTTTCCAAGAATAAAGTCCACCCTTTGTCTTCGAAGTGTAAGCCCTTACGGTATTGTTCTCTTGAAAGTGGTAGATCTAGAGCTTATGAGATGAATTTTGGGCTTAATGTAATAGATAGGTTCCCCACCTTGGTTTTTTCCTGTGCATAATTGTTTATGAATTCCTTAGTGATACTTTCATTGTGCCCATTAAATTTTTGTAGGAAGCCTATCAGTCCAACTTGATATAGTTTTTCTATAGTATCCTTTTCCTAATTCTCTATCTGGAATTCATTTGGTTCTATTCTGGTGGCCATGTGCTCTGTAAACCAATTTATATACCCTTGCACTGTCAACATTCTCATCATAAATAAAAATCCATGCACACATATATATCTTTATTGATTTATTCATGACAATTATGCTTAGCTCTTCTCTGATGCTCCTCAAAAGAAATGAAATTATTTGACTTGTGAATCTTCTTCAACCTCTATTCTACTGCAAGAATGAGTCCACTGCTTTCAAAATCTGATAAAAAAAAATTCCGTTATGTATAAATTTCATAAAAATATTGTTAAAATGTTTTTATTACTCTTATCTCCCATTTTTTAATCTCTGTTTTATCAAATTTTCAAAAAAAAATCCTCCTCTGTTTTTGGTGTAGAAATGAATCCTTTGTCGCTAAAACGAAATTCACTGTGTAATAATCATCAAAAACCATCCTATAGTGTCCTACTGCTCACAAATTCATACTCGATTCCTCTTCTACAGAGATAAATTATCACTATGCATTTGAAATTGAAACAAATTTTGCTCACTGTTTGTATAAAATAACAACAAATAGCTCACTATGTTTTTCAAAAATCACACACTGTGTAAAACTCTATTTTTTTATGTGACAATTTCATGGCTATGTGTGGAGGATTTCGATTTCGTTTTGCCTGATCTGGAGCAATCCCATGGATTTATTTGAGTTCAACCTTTTGCTCCTGCGTTTACACAATACTACTTTTGTTAAAACTCCTCTTTGACATCTAAAGATCCACATGTTTCATAGGTGGCAGAGTCGGGCTTAATGTTGGAAAAGACCCGAATTTATAACTGGAGTTTTGACTCATTGTTAAAAAACATGGTCCCGAGCTTCACTATCCCTAAAATCCGTTCAACAATGAAGAAAATCTGGAGTTAATCCTTACCTATTCTCTTCATGAGGTTTCTGCAGTTTGTTGTAGCGTTCAATCAACTCAACATATAGAGATCTCAACCTTTAATCTTCATTAAAATCAATGCACATCCTTCTTATTTCTCCACACTTTTTTTCTATTTCTTATGCTGCTCTCTCTCGGCTCAAGTTTTTATGTCTTTTCCACAACTTCTTTTATGTGTTTTCTCAATGATTTCCGTCTTTCATGAGGTGTTAAACGTGTGCATGTGGTTTTCACAGCGTCGTTCTCTTCTCTCTGAGCCTGATTATGGCCATGATGGTGAAATAAAACATAAACATAGAGCTTTGTTTGTTTTAATGGCGAAGGCTTACAATAGTTTTCACAGGGTTTGAATTGTGGCACTACACAATGTTTTTGACGTTTCATATGCTGACTTCCTGACTCACATACCTCTGTGGCTACATTCCTCTGTCTTGTACACTGTCCTTTCTCCATGGTGTCTATACACGTCTTGTCACCACATCCCACGTTCTCTGTCATTTCATTTTTCATTCATAGCCACCCTCATTACGCTACATGCTAGTTTGTATACATCATAATTTCATGTCCTTCGTTGCATTGCATTTTCATTTGCACACTTAGGTTTTGTCATATTTTCATATTGCGCTTCATACCTTAGGTTTTATAATATGACATATTTTCATATTGCGCTTCATTCCATACCTTAGGTTTTGTTATTTTTATGCACTTTTCTTAATTTAATTTTAAAATTTGACCATAGGATAGGTCATTTTAAAATTAAAAATTTCCATTAGAATACTAACCTTGTGTGGTTTTTGTAGGTCGACCAAAATTTCTTAAGGGAAGAATATCAAGTCATTTATTTTTATCAAAATGCTTCTAAAATGTTTGGGATTAATGTAATGGTATATGGAATGATGAATAGGAATGGATTTAATGTAGGAGGGTTAATGTTGGAAAGGATAATGAATAGGAATAGGATTATAATGAATATGATTATGATGGGTAGAATAATGAAGATAGTGTTTTGTTTTATGTGGAATGTAGGTAGGATATAGGTAAAATGTAATGTGGTAAGTGTAATCGAATGCATATCAAGATAAATTAGTTTTAACAATTTCTATATATATATATATACTGAGATTTTAAGAGAAAATTTATACACTTACTATACTTGTATGCCCGTAAAATAGCTTGATGCCAATAATATTTGATGATGTACTTTGATCAAAATACTGGTTGATGGTTGACGATGTCCTCATTATCATAATGATGGTTCTTCCAAGATAAATTCTGATGGAATGTAGAGACTTATTTTTTCTTTCATGTTTTCGCATCTGATATTGATTCAGGATCCTTGAATGTTGATGTTGTTCAGGTCCCTTCTGCAATTTGTAAATGATGTTTCAGATCCCTTCTGACATGTACTTCAGGCTTGAATGTTGATGTTGTTGAGGTCCCTTCTATAGTGATTTTATAAATAATGTTTCAGGTCCCCTCTGTATGATATTTTCAACAATATTTTTTCATGTTACTTCTGTCATGTAATTTTGATCCCTTCTGCATAATATTTTCAATGATGTCTTAAGTCCCTTCTGACAGGTAATTTAGTTCCCTTCTGCAATACAACATCTCAAACTATTTGCATAGTTGTATTATGAAATTCCCCCTTGTTTATGTTAAGACTTGTCCTCAAGTCTTGCATTTATTGGAGGAATAATTCTGCAAAATCAAACTGAAGTAAAAACAAAAAAAAACAGAGAATTCATATTGGCTAAACAAGTTGGTTTTCCGATATGATTTTGAGTTTGTATTGTGCCAGTCTCTTGGATTTTCACAACCAAAATCTTTTATTATATATATATATATATATTTTATATTTTTTATTCGGGATGTAAGGAAGGAATATTACTATGTTGTTCCATTATTTCCATATTAGTTTCTATTGAAACTATTTCCAGAAAGTCCTCTTTATTGATAGGCTTATTGTAGACCTTAAGCCTATGTCGCTTAACTAAAAATGAAATTGATGCTTCATCTATTGTTTTTATTTTGATTGCCCCATTGTAAAAAATACCAACTCATATGACTGAATCTAGGTGTGTTCTTCCATGTGATCCTGTATGCCCATAGTGCATCTCTTAACTTTTTTGACTAGTCCTTTCTATTCATTTGCATAGTTTTTGTCATGATATTCTCCAAAAACTTTGTTAGTGGACTCCACTTGTCCTTTTTCTTAGGGATGGTACGGAGTATATTTTATGTGTTTGATTTTATACTTTTTCGTAAGATCTCTTACAATTTTGGAGGTGAATTGTACTCCTTGATCTGTAACAATTTGTCTCAGAACTCCAAACCTTACAAATAATTCCTCAAATAGAAGAGAAACCACAGTTTCTTCTGTTGCTCTTGCCACTACCTTTTCCTCCACCCACTTAGTAACATAACCTATACTTACTAGAATGTACTTTTTCACGTTTGAAGGTGGGTTTATTGGTCCCACAAAGTCTACATCCCATTGCTCAAATGGTTCTATGAGTACTTGTGGCTTTAATGGAATTTCATCTGATACCACAGGTCTTCCAGTTCTTTGGCAGCTATCACATCTCTTAACATAGGCTTTGGAATCCTTGAAGATTGTTGGCCAGTAGTAGCCAAGTTTGAGCACCTTTTATGTTGTCTGCTTGTCTTCAAAATGACCACCACATGGCTCGTCATGCCATGCTTTCAAAATATCTATAATATCGTATTCTCTAACACATTTTCTTATTAATAGATCAGAACTAGTATAAAAGAGGTCACCATTGACCCAACTATATCTAGCACTTTCTCTAATTATCTTTCTTTTCTGTTTATTTGTGTAATGATATGGTAGTATTCTAGATGATAAATAGTTGGCTACATCTACAAACCATGGAGTTTTAACAGTTATAGCAAATAAATGTTCATATGGAAAATTATCTAAAACAAGACTTGGATCACCAGGTGAATGAAGCCTTGATAGAAAGTCTGCTACTTGATTATCCGTACCTGGTCGATCTTGTACAGTGATGTTAAATTCTTGCATCAATAACAACCATTTAGTAATTCTTCCATTTCTAATTGCTTTTTTCATTAAATATCTTATAGCTAAATGATCTGTGTGAATGAATACTTGATAACCTGTTATGTAATGCCTAAACTTATTAACTACATGCACTACAACTAACATTTCTTTTTCTGTGACTGTATAGTTCAATTATGTTGGTGTTAAATTTTTTCTTATGAAGTATATGGCATAATTGAACTAATTTTCCTTCTGTCCAAGTGATGATCCTATAGCTGTGTCAGATGCATCAGTAGATATATGAAATGGAAATGACCAATTTGATCCTCAAAGAATGGGTGCAACTGACAATTTTTCTTTTAATATCTGAAATGCATTTTGACAATTATTTGTCTGTTGGAACTCAACATATTTTGCAAGTAAATTGAATAGAGGTAGAGCTATTTTACTGACTCCTATAATAGCCTGCATATCCGAAGAAACTTCTTACTTCCTTTTTTGTTGTGGGTGGCATTAAATTCACAATGACTTGTATTTTTGCTGGATCTACCTTGATTCTCGAAGAAGAAATATGGTGTCCCAACACTATCCCTTCAGTTAACATCATAAAACATTTTTCATTACTGAGGGATAGATTTGTATCTATGCGTCTTTTTAAAACTTTTTCAAGATTTTTCAAACAATCATCAAATGTTCCACCCTATATAGTGAAATCATCCATATAGACCTATACACATTCATGGATTAGATCAGGAAATAGTGAAGGGAATGCTCTCTAAAAATTAGTAGGTGCATTACATAACCCAAAGGGAAAAAAATTATATGCATATGTTCCCCTTGGACAAGAAAATGTGGTTTTATCATGGTCTTCCAATATTATCTTAATCTGATTGTATCCACTAAATCCATCAAGAAAAGAAAATAATTTATTTCCAGCGAATGAATCTAGTACTTGGTCAATAAATGGTAATGGGAAATGATCTTTTAATGTGGCTTTATTCAACTCCCTATAGTCTACACATATCCTCCAGTTTCCATTTTTCTTTGTGAGCTTAAAGGATTGTATTAGTTTTGTTGTGCTAAGTGTCTTTTCAGTTATAAAAACATGCGCATACTTGTCTCATTAGTTTGCTTAAGTATTGAGGATTTTAACCATGAATTGAAGATGATTTTAGTGAATTAGAAGCATGAAATAAACACAAATAACACTAAACAACAATGTAAAATAGAGAAATAAAACACCACATAACATTTAGACAACATGCATGATGAAGCAGTTCACCCCTCCTGGGCTACATCTGCTATTCCAGCTCCCAATGGCATGTCCATATTTCATTATGCTCAAAATTTTACAAATACATGTAGTTACAGACCTCTAATGGTTGTTTTCTCTACACCAATGGCTCTAGAATGCTCCAATTAGTCTATAATGACTCTTCATTCACTCAGAATGGGTGAAAATTGAGTCTCCCACTCATTTTCCCAGTAACACCTAGAAAAGCTCCACCAAATGTGGATAACTCCACTTAACTGGAGTTAGTTTAGTACAATCCGCAAAAATTTAGGGCGCCTCCAAGAATCCCGCCGAAAATACCGCAAAAATAAAATGGGCAATTAGGGGTGGCCACATGCCAACCCCAGTCCTGTGGTTACCGCGACGGTTGGTGGAACCATAACATAAACCATGGTGGAAGTTCCAAAACTAGAGTTAAAGTCGGAGTTTACAAAACCGTTTGTTTAAACAACATGGAAAAATCGCAATATACCGTGGCATGTGATAAGTCGAAACTGTTATAATAAATGTCGCGGAGTTTTGCAAACTGTCGGAGGTTACATTAAAGGTTTTCAATGTAAACGTATGTTGCGGGAACGCTGGTGGGTTACGACCATCTACAATCCCCATTCCCCAAACGCCATCAAACTAAACTTTAAATTTATGCCAAGAACTATAAGGTTAACTCTCATGTGTAGCTCGAGCGCTGTGGTGGGTGGTTGCTCTGCCGGAGGTTGCGGTGTTGAGCCTTGTGGACCTCTATAAAAATTTTAATACAACACTAAGGGGACACGTGGCGACCTCAGGAATTAGGGGAATTTTGAGGTCTAAAATGGGCCTCCTAAGGAAAATGTACAATCAAAATTCACTTTATGAGAACCAATCACATTTTAGGGGGTGACATCATCCTTAATGGTTGAGGTGGCATTGCTTGAGTTAACGGTACTTACTTGTCACATTCTCAATGGTAGATAAAAACTCATGGTTAACCATGGTAGCGCTCTAAGTACTTTTAAAGTCATAAATTAAAGTACTCATAATAAATGTCATTTCACACTTTTTGAATAAAATATTATTATTGTCATTTCAAAGTTTTTGAAAGAAACAATGCATATCCCTACACAATCTTCAGGTATTTGCACAGTTTTCAATAAATATTATATTTGTATATTTTCAAATATTTATTTATAAATCAAATCAATTCAATATGTAAAATAAAATTCATATATAAAACAATATATTATATTATATTATTTTTATATCGTATATTAATTACATGTTATTATATAATTTAAATAATATAAATTTTAATTAATAGTATATTCTATAATTAAGAATTTATGAATTTATATTTATATTTCATTTTAAGTTATTTAAGTACAAAGCACAAATCCATTAGTTGTGCAATGATAATGACTTTTTTCTTGAAAATCTCATTCTTATTTATTGTCGCATCAATACAATTTTTTATTATTTTATTTTGGTACAACTTTTGAATTGAATTTAACTATGGTTACATGGATTTTGGTGCAAAAAGTGAATTGCAAATTCATAAATATTATTTTATTGGTTTAGATATTATTTTATTATTTCCTTAGGAGGCCCATTTTAGACCTCAAAATTTCCCTAATGGCTGGCCACGTGTCACCCTCCGATTGGCCCATAAAAAAAAATGTACAACCCATCCAACAAATAAAATCATGCCACTTGTCAGCCTGGGATTGGTTCTGAGGAAATGAATATTCCTTAGAATATTCTTTTTGATGACTATGCATCCTCCATGCTAACTGGGCATCCCAGTCAACCCTATCAGAAAATTTCGCTGTTTGGGAGTTCAATCAGAGCACGATATCTCCCTCATACGACAACGGTTTTTCCAACCATTTGTGGTGTCGAAATCAAGAAGACGAGATCTACGCAACCATATTGGTTTAAACCCAATCCTGTAACTTTAAATTTTGAGCAAAATTTATGAACTCCTAATCACTCCTCCTCATTGGGAAGCTTTTGGACCCCAAAAGACTTGATTACATGTTCAGTAGATGAGGGTACAACTCCCTCGCCTTTCCAACTTCCATCCACTTTTCCTTGCTTGGTTTAGTGCCTTTGAGTCCAACTCGAAGGTAGTAAACACTTCCCCTCTTGGATACTCTTGTCCTCCTGTCAAGAATTGTATCTTCCTTGAGCTCATCCAAAAATTCTCGCGAGAATTATTCAATAGAAGGTAGCTGAACATCACTTCCTTGATCATCGATCAAAGGTGGCTCATACAAACGTAAGTTTTCAACATTAACAACTGAATACATTTGCATATATGAAGGCAAGTCAAGTTGAAATTCATTATTACCAACTTACTTTATGATCTTGAATGGACCATAGCGAATGGGTTTGGGCCTTTTACCTTCCCCTTGCATCCTTTCTTTGCTAATGTGCAACTATACCTCATCTCCCTCTTGAAACTTGTGATCAACTCTATGGTTTTCACGCCTCTCCTTGTATTTGCTTTGAATTTTCTCAAGTTGTTCTTGAACTTGTTGATGTATAATCTGATTTTTCTAAATGAACTTTCGAGCCTTGTCGATATCACTATGACCATCAATTTAAACATCCTTTCCAAAGATGAATTCTAATAGAGATTTTGGAAAATATATAAAGCATACTTCAAAAGGTGATATTTGAGTTGAAGAGTGCTTTTCCTGGTTGTAAGCATGCTGAATGTAATGCAATTCGTCATCCGACAACTTAGGATGTTTGCTACAATATCCTCTCAATATATGCACAACGATTATGTTCACCACCTTGTTTTGTCCATCGGTTTGCGAATAAAAATAAATACTCTTTTTCAACTTTGTGTCCATCATCTTCTATAGATTGGACCAAAAATTCCCAATGAACCTAGAATCCCTGTCACTAACAATAGAAGTTGGCAATCCAAAATGAACCCAATCGTGTTGAAAATAAAGTTCATTAGTTTGTTCAACAGTAATGGTATTCTTACATGACATAATTATACACAATTTACTGAATCTATCCACAACTACATAAAGATAATCATGTTGTTTTCTTAACATAAGTAGACCTCCAACAAAGTCCATGGAGACACTCTCCCATGGCCTTGATGGTACCGATAGTGGCGTGTACAACCCAAGCTTCCTATTACTAGGCTTACTATCTATCATGCGATGCCAATATCAATACTTTTGTAGATGCGCCATTGTTTTGCTTACCCCAAAGTGTCCAACAATAAGAGATGAATGAGATTCTCTCATGACACTTGGCCTCTCTCCTTGTGGTATACACAGCTTTCCCGAATGAAACGACAAATTGTTATGCATGTGATAATATTTTTCTTCAACTTGATTCCCTTCACTCAAACTAGCATACACATCTTGAAAATCAACATCATGTGCATATTGTTCTATGTAACTCTCATGTACAATAGAATCATTTTTTAGTAAAGTAGATGCACTAATGATTGGTCTTGAAAGCATATCAACAAATTTATTGAAAATACCTTTCTTGTACCTTATAACCAAGTGAAACTGTTGAAGAAATCCCATCCACCTGAAATGTCTTGATTGCTGCAATTTTGTTTGCGACGTCAAGTACTGTAATGGTTGGTGATTGCTATGCACAATCTTCTCTTTACCCATCAAGTAGTGTTTCCACTTCTTGACACTTTGTACCAACGCATATAGTTCTTTGTCATATGTAGGATAATTATTTACAGCACCATTAAATTTTTCAGAATGAAAAGCGATAGGCTTACCATGCTGCAAAAGAACTGTGCCCATGGCATAATCACTAGCATCGGTTTCAATCTTGAATGGTTGTCTCAAATTTGGTAATGCAAGGACTGGAGTTGAAATAATCTTGTCTTTTAAAGCTTTGAAAGCTTGTTGTTTTTTTCATCCCTATTGGAAGCCTTTCTTCACACTTGTCATGGCATGCATAGGAGCTGTTATGGCAGAAAAGTTAGCAATAAACTTTCTCCAATATTGAGCTGCATTTAAGAAAATTCTTACCTCGGTTACTATTTTCGGTGTGGGCCAATTCACAATGGCTTCCACTTTAGAAGGATCAATTCTAAACTCTCCTCCTCCTACAATGTGTTTCAAATAAACCAAAGAAGTCTTTCCAAACTCACACTTTGACATTTTAAGAAACAATTTCTCTTTATTCAAAACTTCAAGCACTCTATTCACATGCAAGACATGTTCTTCTCTTCTTTCACTGAAAATCAATATGTCATCTAAGTACACAATAACAAAGTCATCAAGGAATGGACACAAAACACTATCCATAACACACATGAAAGTTGCCGGTGCATTACATAAAACAAATGGCATAACTAACCACTCAAAGTCCTTGTTTGGTTTTGAATGCAGTTTTCCATATATCACTTTCTAAAATTCTTACTTGATGATATCCACTTCATAAATCTAACTTAGTGAAAAAATTTGCTTCTTTCAGTTGATCATGCAAGTCATATATCCTTGGGAGTGGGTAACGATTCTTTACCGTAATCTTTTTCAAAGCTCGAAAGTCTACACACATGTGCCATGTCCCATATTTTTTTGGAATCAAGACTATGGGTGAACCGCATGGAGAGGTGCTTCGCCTTAAGATGCCTTTGTCCAAAATATCTTTGATATCCCTCTTTATTTAAACATTCTCCATTATCGACATGCGATACATACCGATGTTTGGAAGAGGACAATCTTGCTGCAACTGAATCTCATGTTGAATCTTTCTTTTTGGAGGCAATCCTGTTGGCTCTTGAAACATCTCATGATGTGCATCAACTACATCATATAAATCTGATTTCAACTTAGGATAACATCCCTCAAATAATTCATGATTAACATAAGCTTTAGGCTTAATCATTAGAAGAACAAAATTCTTACTTGAATTTACCAGCCTCTTTACCTGTCCAGCATTTACCATAACAATGTTTGTCTTCTTGGGATGTGCTCTAACAATGTACTCCTTGCCATATTTGAATAAATGATATTTGTTCTCATTGTGATGGAAGATGTATTTCCTATCATACAAGTAAGGACTCCCCAACACAATACCTGTTATGTCAAGCGGAACCACATATAATTTAACTATGTCAACAAAATGTGCAGTGATTGCAAACCGCAATATGCATTTCTTTGAAACTTGTAAATTTGCATCCTTACACATCCAACCCAATGGATATGGTTTTGGATGTGGAATGGTCTCAAGGTTAAGTTTCTTGACCAAGTCTTCAGAGATTAATTTTTCTTGTGACCCACTGTCAAACAATGTGTCAATCTTGGTATGTTTGGATATGACTCTCACATGAAATAGTTAAATTATTTCTTCTTCATTTGGAGTATGTATGTGACAGTTTGATGTGCTAGTACTTGGTTTAATTTTAATTTCTTTTCCCTTCATGTTCTTCAGTCCCATGGCTGTAATTTTATATTGATCACCTGAATCATCTCCTAAATCATGTTGAGTTGTAGCAGCAATTTTCTGTTTCCCTTTGTTATTGTATTTCTTGGGCCTCATTTCAGGATGTAATGTCCAACAATGAGTTTCATCATGGCCTTCTTTTGAACAATGTTTACAAACCAATTTTTCTCCCTCTTTCTTAACATATGCATTCTTCTTTCTTTTACCTTTTGAGGTCTTCTCTTTTTTTTTACCCTTAAAAGGTTTCTTTCTACCCTCTTCATAAATGTTTTTCCCTCTAGCTTCTAGATGTGTGGCCTAAATACATACTTAATTTAGGCTTGTGAGGTTAAACATGAGAATATTATGTTTTAGGTAGCTATGTAAGCCTCCTATGTACTTGAGAAAAGTATCTTGGCTTTGAAAATCTACCCCTAATAAGAGAGCTCTTCTCCTAAATTCTTGGGTGTATTCTTGCACATTCTATCCCTTCAATTTTCTAAAGTTTTTCCAGTTCATTATGGCTTTCTACATATAAGCTAATGGATAAAAATATTGATTTATTACAGTAATGAAATCAGTCCATGATAGAATAATCTTACCATGTTTCTTGATCTCCTCCTTTGTCTTGGCTTCCCACCAAACAAGTGTTGCACCTTCCATTCTCAATGAAGCTAATTGGATTTTGGTATCATCATCTCAAAGGTTCTCGATTCTCAAATAGACCTCCAATTGCCTAATCCAATTATCAATATTTTCTGCATTGACTTCACCATTAAACATTGGCAATTCAAACTTAACATCAAGTTTTAAAAAAGGACTTTTACCAATGTTCTTTGACTTGTGTGGCTGATGTACTAAAGTAGAAGTAGAGGATGATGAGGATGATGAGGGTGAGGATGATGGCTCTCCATTGCCTCCATTTCATCCATTTTCCTTCTTTGAATTATCTTCATCATTGTGACCTCCCGAAGAGCCCTATCCTTCCTTGTGAAGTTTTGATCCTTCTCCTTCCAGACTCTCATTACTTTCTTAATAAAATATTCAAAACATCTCATTCATGTCAATGAATGCTTTCCTGAACACTCTTTCTTCCTCTTTGGGATCAAATTCTTCATGGTTTTCTCCTTCTCTATGATACATGATTAATTCGGCTTCTGATTCCTTAAGAGGTGAACTAGGTGGTGGAGATTGTGGCAATCCTGCTGTCCTTTTCTTTGGCTCTTCTTGAGATCCTTCTGCTCCCACCAATTTTCCTTCTCCTATTTTGAGCATGAGCCTTGTAAGAATCTAAAACTTGCAAACACTTAAACGAATCTTTGCACTAAACAACACCAGAGAATAAACTCTAGCTCTGATACCAATTTGAGCTAAAAGGAATGTATTAGGTTTGTTGTGCTAAGTGTCTTTTCAGTTATAAAAACATGTGCATACTTGTCTCATTAGTTTTCTTAAGTATTGAGGATTTTAACCATGAATTGAAGATGATTTTAGTGAATTAGAAGCATGAAATAATCAAAAATAACACTAAACAATAGTGTAAAATAGAGAAATAAAACACCACATAACATTTATACAGCAAGCATGACAAAGAAGTTCACCCCTCCTGGGCTACATCTATTGGTCTAGCTCCCAATGGCATGTCCATCTTTCATTATGTTCAAAATTTTGCAAATACATGTAGTTTCATGCCTCTAATGGTTGTTTTCTCTACACCAATGGATTCATAACGCTCCAATTAGTCTAGAATGACTCTTCATTCACTCAAATGGGTGAAAATTGAGCCTCCTACTCATTTTTCTAGTAACACCTAGAAAATCTCCACTAAATGTGGAGAACTCCACTTAACTAGAGTTAGTTTAGTGCAATCCAGACAAATTTAGGGTGCCCCCAAGAATCCTGCCGAAAAGACCACAAAAATAAAATGGGCGGTTAGGGGTGTGTAGAAATTATATAACTAATATGTTATATGTCTAATATTCTCCTGATCATACACTATTTGACTTCATGCATGATATAGAATCTATTCCACCATTGATCATCATATGCGGAAATTAAATCATTTGCATGCACAGATTAAAACCATAAAAATTCACACACATTAACACAGTGATTTATGGGAAAGCCTGAAGCTAGAAACCCCAACTATCTGTATATAATATATGTCATAGAGATCATGTAACAATTCTCATACAAATCTTCTCACAAGCTCTCAGTACAATCCAATCGCTACACGCTAATCAGGCTAGATCTTGCAAATCCATGCACCGATCTTTGCCACCTACTAGCCTTCCTCTACTACGTAATACCTGCTGAAGAATGGCTCTGAATGAACTCTAATTGGTCCAGAATTTCTCATGCAATCCTCATTGGCATATCCATCAATGTGTGGTGCAAAATCATGCAACACTATAGTCACAACTGATAGTCAACTTGCCCTTTCACCTATCTCTCCACTGGTCTCCACTGAAACTGTCCATGCACTATAGTTAACGAATGTATTCTTCAGTTGATTAATGAGTTAATATTTAGTGAATTAATTATTAATTAATTCACACCACTCTCACAAGTGTATCAATCAGTTAGACTAGATACAACTAGCTCAACTGTGTCTAACTGAGTTAAACTAAACACAACTCCACCAAACTCTGTCACATGAGTTCTAACTGAAGTCTCCATGAAATAGCTCCACTTAACCCTTAGGAATAGCGTAATTCCTTCTGTCAGCTCCTGTGCCACATCTGTGCACTTAACTGAAGTGCTCCAAGAGAATAAGTTAATTTTTATAGTCCAAATATTATTAAGAGCTAATAATATTCGACATATCTATTTTTAGACTAGAAATCTAAAAATAGATTTCACCCAATATGTCTAAAAATAGAAGTCCATATATTTTTCCAACTTGACCAACCATCCACAAATAGCATCCTGCAACTCATAGAATATGATCGACATGTCTAAAAATAGGCTTGCGCCAAAAATAGCCTACGGGCCCACTTAGTGAAGGCGACTCTTTTCACTAAGCTCATCATCTTGTTGCAATCTCAATACTCCCTCTCAACAAGATAGGGATTATCTGCCACCCTGATCCTACCTCTATGGTATTCGAATTTGCTCCTAGTGAGCGCCTTCGTCAAGATATCAACATCTTGATCCTCCGTAGGAATGTAAGAAAGTAACATGATCTTCCGTTGCACACAATCTCTGATATGATGATACTGGATGTCAATGTGTTTAGATCTATCATGAAATACTAGATTAACCGAGATTTTGATGCAACTCTGATTATCACAATATATTACAGTAGGATCTAAGTGTGAACCGAACAACCCTACCAGGATCTTCCTCATCCATATAGCCTCGCATGCAGCCAAACTTGCTGCCATGTACTTGGCCTTCGCTGAACTGAGTGCCATGGATATATGTTTCCTGCTGTACCAAGAAATTGCTGTAGACCCGATACTAAAAATCTCTCCAGATGTGCTCTTTCTATCCGTTGGGCTCCCTTCCCAATCCGCATCCGTGAAGCCATGCAGCCTCACCTCATCCGACTGTCTGTACCATAATCCATATCCCGATGTGCCTTTGATATATCTCAATACATGCTTCCTTGCCTTCCAAAAGAGCTTGGTAGGCTTAATCATAGCTTGTGAAAGCTGGTTAACAACATAGCATATGTCTGGTCGTGTATTGACTAGATACCTGAGCGAACCAACCAACTATCGATAAATAGTGGCATCCACTACCTCTGTCGATGTAGCATCCTCTTTCCTCCAACCACCAGGAAGAGGAGTGTCGATAGGCTTGCAGCCTTGCATGTTGAAATTCTCCAGTATCTCCCGAGCACACTTGCCTTGAGACACAAACAATCCATCACTGCACTGCCAAATTTCCAATCCCAGGAAATAATGAAGGAGGCCCAAGTCCTTCATCTCAAACTCTATTGCAAGATCAACCTAGCATGAGAGTATCAACTATTCATCACCCGTCAAAATCAAATCATCTACATAAAGTACAATGATGAGCAACTTACCCTCCACCACAATCTGGTATAGGTTTGGATCTGCCTCACTCTTGGTGAATCCAAGACCGGTCAAATAACTGTCTATCCATGTGTACAAAGCACGAGGTGCTTGTTTCAACCCATACAATTCTATTTTGAGCCTGCACACATGCGACTCACTGCTGAAGATCTTGAAACCTTAGGGCTGCTCTATATACACCTCCTCCTTAATTACTCCGTTGAGGAATGCAGTATTCACATCCATCTGATGAATGTGCCAACCCATCTGCGCTGAGAGAGCTAGGATGCTCCGTATGGAGGAATACCTTGCGACAGGTGCAAAGGTTTCCTCATAGTCCGTCCCCTCAATCTGTGAGAAGCCTCGAGCAACAAATCTTGCCTTGTACTTCTCGACACTCCCATCAGCTGCTTGCTTCACTTTGTAGATCCATCTCGAACCTACCACTGATTTCCCTTCTGGCTTTGGGACAATCTCCCATGCATTGTTTCTGACAATCGAATCATACTCTTCCACCATGGCATCTACCCATGCAGGGTCCTTGACAGCTTCCCCGAAAGAGGATGGTTTTGTCTCGATACACTCACTCATCAGAGCCATGTATCTAGTATATCGGTCAAGTGACTGTCTCTATCTGCGTTGTGATGTAGGTGCTCCTACAATATTCTTTGCATCAAGATTTAGTCGCTCAACTTCTGTAGTGTGCTTCCGCCCTCTGATTTTTGGTGCTGCATGAGTGGTTTCTTCCACTCCATGAACCTTCTCTTATGGCTGATCCACATCCTAAGGCTCATCCTTAGGAACTAATAGCTCCTCATATGCATGCAAGTGTGGCTCCCTCTCAAGCGAACACTTCATGGCTTTCTCCTAATGAAATTTGATATCTCGTCGCACAATAGTCTTCCGACTGTCTGGAAAATACACACGATAGTTGTGGGGTGTTTCTGTGTACCCCAAAAATATCCCAACCTCTACAGTCGGCTCTAGATTCTTCCTGGAATCCTTCGTCACATGAATGTAAACAAGTGAGCCAAAAATCTTCAAATGAGAAATATCAGGCTTCTTACCAGAAAACGCCTCTTCTGGTGTACTCATGCCAAGTACTCTATGAGGACAACGGTTTTGCACATAAACCACAGTGTTGCAAGCTTCAGCCCACAAGTGTATGGGAAGGCCCTGATCATGCAACATTGCATGTGCAGCACCCACGATCATTCTGTTATTTCGCTCCACGACCGCATTCTGTTGTGGGTTATGAGGCGCTATGAGCTCTCTTCGAATTCCTTCTACGCTGCAAAAGTCTTTGAATTCGCCAGAGATGAATTCACCACCATTACCACTCCTAAGAGCCTTCACCTACTTCCCCGAATATTTCTCCACTAGTGCCTTAAACTCACAGAACTTTGAGAATGTCTCGCTCTTCTTCTGCATGAAGAAGATCCAGCACTTACGAGAAAAGTCATCAACAAAGATCACATAATACCTGTGCTTTGTTGTCGAAGCTACTAAGAAAGGTCCACACACATTTTTGTGAATTCTCTCAAGGATCGTCATGGCGCGACTATCCTTCTCATGAAAGGTGGCTTTCACAAATTTTCCCAAAGTACATCCCTTGCACTGATCTGACTGCGCAAGTGTACCTTTGGGAAGCCTGGTAGAAATCTACTGCAAAACTTTCAAAGCGCCATGGTGAAGATAGCCCAATCTCCTGTGCCATAGTTCGCCCTCATCCCAGCTCACCACTCCTTTTGTTTTGCCTGCCATTGCTGCGCAGCCATCTACCTGCAATTGATAAAGGTTCTTAACTCAAACCCATATCCTCTGGGTTTCACGAGTTGCCTTACTGTGCAAGAAAGCCTTTCCCTCGCTAAAGACAACATCATATCCCTTGTCTTCCAACATCGCCACAGAGATAAGATTCTTCTTCAATCTTGGAACATGCATGACATCCTTCAAGATGAAAGGTTTTCCAGACTCCCTCTCAAAGGAAATGGTCTCGATACCAGTCGCACTATATCTACCATCATCGCCCATCTCGATGTGCACTCCAAGATCCTTCTCATCCAGATCAGTAAACAAATCTTTGTCTCCGGTCATATGGAAAGGGCACATACTAGCAAAGAAAACCACACTAAACCCATCACACTTGAGACCAAGCATGCGATCAGTGAAAAATCCAGATCAAACTGCAAGGCTAAGGCCTCTCCAGCTGTAGATCCAGCAGCCTGCTTATTTTTCTTCCTCTGTGGACAATTAGTGGCGTAATGTCCGTGTTGGTGATAGTGAAAGCACTTCACCTTGGACATGTCCTACTTCTTTCCTTTCACACCGGATTGAGAAGTATTTTTCTTGCCCTTCCCCTTCCTTGATTTGGTAGCCAAAGCACAATTTTCTTCATCTTCATTCTTTGATGAAGATCCATCTCTGGTACTCCGCCTTATCTCCTCTTGCATAAGATCCGACCAAAGTCTCTCCCATCCCTGCAGTTTCTCCCAACCATTGATAGAGTCCTCATAGGAATTCCAACTCTTTGGAAGCCCAAGGAGAGCCAAGCTCACCAAGTCATCTTCATCTATAGTAACCCCCACACTTCCCAGCTCATCCCTGCACTGGAAAAACTTCGTGAGGTACTTGGGTATACTTTCGCCCTTCTCCATTTTTATTTTCCTGAGTTTATCCTTGAGCGCCAAATTCCTCTGGTTGCTCTTGCTTTGGAACAAGTTTGTCAAAGCTTTCCACATCAAGAATGGAGAATATTTACCATGAAGGCTGGACACTATGTGATCCTTCACACCTTCCAACAAAATCCTTCGACATTTTGCTGTCTTCTTTTGCCATGCGTCAAGTGCGGCAACATCGCTAGAAGCAGGTTTCATAATTTCTACATCTATGAACTCCTTCAACCCATTATCCTCCAGCACCGCCTCCATCCTGTCCTTCCATGCAATATAATTCGAGCTTCCCTCAAGGGCATACTCCAATCGCAATCCGTTGAAAGACATCTCAACTTCGACACCAAGAAAACACTGATGAAAATTCGAATTCCACCAGCACAAAACTCAACCGCTTCAATGCTTTGCAATTTCTCCAAT
This sequence comes from Pinus albicaulis, assembly GCA_034641835.2. Taxonomy (NCBI): domain Eukaryota; kingdom Viridiplantae; phylum Streptophyta; class Pinopsida; order Pinales; family Pinaceae; genus Pinus; species Pinus albicaulis. The sequence continues at coordinate 14,248,767 of MU968493.1, forward strand.
GATCAATGCTCTGATACCATGTAGAAATTATATAACTGATATGTTATATGTTTAAGATTCTCCTGATCATACACTATTTGACTTCATGCATAATACAAAATCTATTCCACCATTGATCATAATATGCGGAAATTAAATCAATTGCATGCACACATTAAAACCATAAAAATTCACACACATTAACATAGTGATTTACGGGAAAGCCTGAAGCTAAAAACCCCAACTATATTTATATAATATATGTCATAGAGATCATGTAACAATCCTCATACAAAGCTTCTCACAAGCTCTCAGTACAATCCAATCGCTACACACTAATCAGGCTAGATCTTGCAAATCCATGCACCGATCTTTACCACCTGCTAGCCTTCCTCTATTGTGCAATCCCTGCTGAAGAATGGATCTGAGTGAACTTGAATTGGTCCAGCCTTTCTCATGCAATCCTCATTGGCATCTCCATCAATGTGTGGTGCAAAATCATGCAACACTATAGTCACAACTGATAGTCAGCACTCACCCCCTGTCTCTCCTTTCCCCTCCTTTGGCCCCGTCCATCCCTCCCTGGTCCTTTGATGTATTCTTCAGTTGATTAATGAGTTAATATTTAGTGAATTAATTATTAATCAATTCACACCACTCTCACTAGTGTATCAATCAGTTAGACTAGATACAACTAGCTCAACTGTGTCTAACTGAGTTAAACTGAACACAACTCCACCAACTACTTCTACAACTCCACCAAACTCTGTCACATGAGTTCTAATTGAAGTCTCCATGCAATAGCTCCACTTAACCCTCAGGAATAGCGTAATTCCTTCTGTCAGCTCCTGTGCCACATCTATGCACTTAACTGAAGTGCTCCAAGAGAATAAGTTAATGTTTATAGTCCAAATATTATTAAGAGCTAATAATATTCGACATATCTATTTTTAGACTGGCAATCTAAAAATATATTCCACCCAATATGTCTAAAAATAGAAGTCCATCTAATTTTCCAACTTGACCAACCATACACAAATAGCATCCTGCAACTTATAGAATATGATCGACATGTCTAAAAATAGACTTGCGACAAAAATAGCATGCGGACCCACTTAGTGAAGGCGACTCTTTTCACTAAGCTCATCATCTTGTTGCAATATCAACAGGGTGGCCACATGCCAACCCTATTCCCACGGTCACTACGATGGTTTCCAAAACCATAGCATAAACCTTGGTGGAAGTTCCAAAACTGGAATTAAAGTCGTAGTTTACGAAACCGTTTGTTTAAACTGCACGGAAACATCACAATAGACCGTGGCATGTGATAAGTCGAAATAGTTATAATAAATTTCACAAAGTTATGCGAACTATCAGTGATTACATTAGATGTTTGCAATGTGAATGTATGTTGCGGGACTGTTGGCGAGTTGGGACTACCGACGGTCCCCAACCCCCAAACGCCATCAAACTAAAATTTAAATTTATGTCAAGAACTATAAGGTTAAGTCTCATGTGTAGCTTGGACGGTGTGGTGGGTGGTTTCTCTGTTGGAGGTCATGGGGTCGAGCCCTGCGGACCTCTATAAAAATTTAATACAATGCTAAGAGGACACGTGGCGGCCTTAGGACTGGCCACATGTCACCCTCTGATTGGCCCATAAAAAAAAACGTACAACCCATCCAACAAATAAAATCATGCCACTTGTCATCCTGGGATTGGTTATGAAGAAAGGAATATTCATAAAAATATTCCTTTTTCTGATTGTGCATCCTCCATGCTGATTGGGCATCCTAGTCAACGCTGTCGCAAAATTTAGCAGTTTGGGATTAGATCAGAACACGATATCTCCCTCATACAACATCAGTTTTTTGAACCATTCACGGTGCCAGAATCATGAAGACGAGATCTACGCAACCATCCTAGTTTCAACCCAATCCTGTAACTTTTAATTTTGAGCAAAATTTATGAACTCTTGATCACTTTGGCACCACAACTAAGGGAGAAACCCATTGACTATTAGAAACAAGAAATATGAATCCAACTTGTAACAATTTCTGCAATTCCTCTTTTACTATTTCTTTCATCATAGGATTCATTCTTCCTTGCGGTTGTCTCACTGGTTTGATATGATCATCAATGTAGATGTGGTGAATACATGTTTTTGGATGAATCCCCTGCATGTCTGTGTAATCCCAGGTAAAAGCTTTTGAATATTTCTGTAACAGTGTTATTACCTCTTGTTCTTGTTATTATTGTAAATTATTACCAATATTCAAATACCTTCCAGGAATGATTTCGATGATTTTTCTCTGTGAATTGGTAATTGAGTTAATAGGAAAAATACTTTCAAATTAATTTTTTAATGAATTAATAGTACAATTTTCCTGAAAACATTGATTTAAAATATGACTTGCAACTTCATATTGTGTTATTCTAAGTTGCTCCGAAATATCAGGTTCTGAGATGAAAAGGTCTAATAGATCCTCACTTTCTTCCTCTTCTCTAAAATTATAGACTTGATTAATACTGAGAACAAATTGAGTTTCTTGTTACTGTTGTTCATCAAGCCACGATAATAAAGAAGAAGATTGTGCTTGAGGATAGAGTGTAACATGCTTCCTTTCATCCCCATGTGCTATAATCATACTTCTTGATCTACATCCAATGAAGGAATTTGTTGTGGCTAACCATGGTCTACCTAGAATTAAAGGATGGCCTCCTAAATTTGTTTTTGGATGCAAAATGAGAAAGTCTATAGGATACTCCCATGAATCTAGAGAAACAATGAAATCTTCTAATATTCCCTCTAGTACAACTTTAGATCTATTTGCAAGCTCTAAAATTGTAGTAGTAGGTCTAATGTTGTGCAATTTCAAGTGTTTCACATTTTATGTAGTCATAACATTTATAGCTGCTCCCAAGTCTATTAAAGTGTTTGGAACTAAAAACATATTGTTCGAGATGGTAACCATAGAGATCCCAGGGTCAATATATTTTTCAATTGTTGTTTTTGTAGACATGAGACTAGCTAATCTGCCAATGACCTGGATTGTGGGTGGATCTATTTTCCTTCTGCCAATTTTATTGATGCATAACTCCTTTATTGTTTTTGCATAAATTGGAATATTTTTTATTTCCTATAACAAAGGAATTTTTAAATAAGCATTGTTCAATTCATCCAAAATATCAAATTCAGGCAGAGACATTGGAATTTTCTGTTTTACTAACCTCTCTAGATAAGGTGGTGTTTGAGTCATAATAGCTTTTCCTTTCTGAATTTGATTTCATGGATGAGATTTTTCATTCTATTCTCCTTGTTCAATTTTTTCTTCTATGATTGGTGGAGAATATTTGTGTAACACTTTCCCAGACCTTAAGTGGACATCTTGTATGGGAAGAATAGAGGGTGTAGGAAAGTATGTTTCTTCTTCCACATTGTATGCTGGTTTATCGACTTTGTTACTTGGATTAGCTACACGCTGAGCTGGAAGTTGAGTTGGTATAGGAGGTGGTTGGTTAGAAGGCAGCTGAAGTTACTGAGGTTGAGTTAGCAATGGTGCAGGATTTTGTGGTGGAAATGGTATTGATTAAGGATGTTGCTAGAATTGTTAGTATTGATATGGTTGTTGAGGATATGACTGTTGGTATGGTAGTTGATATGGCTGTTGATATTGCTAAGGATAAATTTGTTGAGGTGGATGGTTTCCATAACTATATCCTCTCCAACCTTGTGCAGGTTGGTTTTGATATTATTGTGGAGGCCAAGCCTGCCATGGCATTGGAGTATTCCATGAATTCTGAGGAGGATATTGAAAATTTTGTGGGTTTTTTTGAGGGAACTATTGAGGCATCATTGGTTGCCAAGGTCTCCTTTGTGCCATATAATAAAGAGAATCTATCCCTTGTACTTCTTCCATTTGCAATTATTTCAGTTTTGGACAGTTTTCAGTTGCATGATTCTCTGTACGAATTCCACACACTTGTATACTATCCAAAGGACATTCTTTAAGTGAATGTTTCTTCCTACAATTTGGACAAAAGATTGATAAGATTTGATATTGTTCTTCTTTCTTCTTATTTGTTTTTAGGATATCAAATTGTGTTCCTAAAGTGCTCAAAAGATCAGTTTTAAAATTTTCTAGCAAACTTCATATTTCTGTTCTTGTTACTCCTCCAGTTGCAGATTTGGAAGCTCTTGATGTAACATCCCTTTTTCCACTTTTTTCTCTTCCCCTAGAATATTGTTGACATAATTAAGAAATCTCTTCAAATGGTAGGTTTGAGATATCTCATTTTCCCATCACATTGAGAATATATAAGTATTCATCTCTAATACCTTTAAGAAATATTGTGCGGATGGTATCGAGATTTAGAGAATGTTGTTTGGATTTTTGTAGATTAGAGAGAAATCTTTTTAAGTGTTCTTCCAAACTTTCATCTTCTTGTTGTGTCATTCTAAAAATATCTCCTTTTGAGTCTCTAGCCCTGCAATAGGCTTGATAATTTTTAAGAAAATTTCTTTTCATGTCATCCCAAGAAGCAATGTTATTTTCTCTTAAACCCATAAACCATTTTAGTGTTGTTTCTATCAAAGTAGTAAGAAAGAGACAAAGTTTGTGTGTGTCATCTTTGTATCCATAATTTCGACATAAGATATCAAATTCAAACATAAATGAATTAGGATCTTCTGTTGAATTCCATAAAAATTGGGCAAAACAGAAGGTGGAATGTTTTTCATTTTCACTTCTTCTCTTAGTATTTCTATTGTATCTAATATTGGGAAGCCAAAGGTAGCTTCCTGATCATTGTATTGTTTGATATCATGTAGTCTTTTGTTATCATACTCTCTTTTTGTTTCTTCTTCTCTTCTTATTTCTGCTTCTATTCTTCTGTCTTCTTCTCTTTTTCTCTCTGCTTCTATTCTCCTTTCTTCCTCTCTCTTTTTATGCCATTCTTTCTGTTGTCTTTCATATTGAAGTCTTTGTTCTGGAGTAAATGGAATATTAGATCCTTCTCCTTCTTCAGCCATTTCCTATTCAGAAATTTGTAATGTTTCAATATGAGGTTGATTTGGTGTTTCCTTAACTATATGAATTTGTTCAAGAACTAGTTGCTTTAATATTTTAACCACTGGTCTCCTTATTTCCTTTTGTTTTTCTATGAAAATGTTTCTTTTGGTGATTTCTTCCTTTTAACCTCCAAGGCCAACAAGGTATGTCTTTCAATTAGAGTCAATATTTGTACTGATCTTTGCTTTTCTTCTAATTCCTCTAGATTTGGTCTCCCAATAACTAGTGTTGTTAGTCCTGTGGATGGTTGAATTGTTGGGGGGTTTTGTTTACCAAATCTACCCTTCTGATCTCTATGTCTAAGCATAAATAAACATACTAAAAGAAAAACAAAGTTCTTTTTTGTTTTTGTTGTTTTTTTTTAGATTTAGTTTTTATCTCCTAATTGACTCTATTGATGTATGCTTCCCCGATAACAACACCAAAAATTTTGGCTCAATTTACTGGGTAAAATAACACAAGTATTTAATTATCAATCCGGGTTTGTAAAACTTGCAAGTATGTCCAAAATATATGGATTTCAACTACAATCAATTTTGGAAGTCAAATTATAGAAATTGAAGGAAATGCACATTACAAATATAAAATTTAACTAAATAATTTCTAATTCAATATGTAATAAGCAAAAGAAGAGGCTCCTAACTTAGGAAAACCAGGGTAACCTTCTCTACAATACTACTTCATGAACAAAAATCAAAATCATTGATGAAAAATAGCTTAAGATGCATAAAATAATAAGAGAAGAGGCTCCTAACTAAGGAGGTCCATGTTGTCCTTCTTTATAAGTTTATTCATCATTAATACCATTGTATGAAAACTGGAAATTCGGAAAATAACTTAAACAAAGGAAAGGAAGATGAATTCTAGTTTATATTCTTTGATCAGATAGAAGGAGAGTTTAAATCAAACATTGGTTTGACCCTTCATATGCAGATCAGAATTTAGACTAATATTCATCAGAAAAAATAATAAATCATCATACATCTAATTAACTGATTTAAACATGAAACAAAACTAGTTTATGAAATTTTAGCTAAATTAACCAAAAAGTGCACTTAGCTTGGTGTGGGGGCCCTCCACCCTTGCCTCGCACACTGAAAGTAATTCTCAGCCACTGGGACTCAATCAATAATTCACCACATTTAACAACAGAAATAATATAGAATCAATTTCTTCAATTAACTCACAATATTCAAAAATCTCAAAGTGAAATCATATAAATTCTACATGTTCATGCCTTCAATGTTCTTGGCTTAAATAGAAAAATATGAAACAAACTTGACTAAAATGTCTCTAACAGTCATATTTATCCTTATCCCGTCTATCTTAATTGAGCTCATCCATCCAATCACTCAAAATATGGAAAATCCCACAAAATACTAATTTTGGCCTATTTCCTAGGGATTTCCTGAATGATAGGTCTTGTTTGACCAGCTTTGACCGGGCTTGTTTTAGCTCGGTTTGACCGAACCAATAGGTAAAATTCCATCCTTGGTTCCCAAGCTTTCTAAATATGTGCTCATGTCGTGCCCGAGTGTCCTACAAGTATGACTTCAATGAAGTCATTACGGGAATTTTTAGTCCTATCCAGAAATGCACTTAAAATCCAATTTTTGTAAAAACATCTAAAAATTTAAAAACATAATTATATACCTGAGTATGCATAAATTGGTCAAAATAAGGTGTATATGGATGGTATATGGGTGGATATAATGGAAATTAGGTGTATTTAATAAGCAAAATTTGATAAAAAATGAGGGCCAACACTCTTAAACAATGGAATGCGTGCACACATGTGACCTTTTGTAGTTCAATTGATAAGGTCTCTTATAGTTGCAAAAAATAACTATAGAAACCACCATGAAATAAACATGAAACATTGCAAAAACCACCCTTAAATTGTTTATCATAGTGTACAAAATACCACACTAAATTTAAAAGAAACATGCATTAAGATTTGTGCCATTCTATCCATACCAAAAAATAATAGCATTTGGTGAAAATAAAACTATACTAAAATATTATTGATCTCTTTTTCTTGCATAGAAGGATTAACATTGAGTGAACTCTTCATGGAAACAAAGAGTGTTCTTCATTTTTAAAGAGGTGTTACTCTTATATCTTAAAGATAATCAATATTTATTAAAATAGTCAAGAATCATAAAAAATAATGATAGTGTGAGAGAAATATAGAATTTAATATGATATTTAAAAACAATGCCCCATCTCCCACTCACATTCAAAGTGAGAAAGGAATATAAAATCTAAAATTATTGAATATTAACATAATGGTTAGAAACACTTCAATTTTCTCCATTTAAACTCACTTAATAATTAGATTATGCAATTTAAAAATTTATAAGGTAATTCAATGGTAAAAAGAATGCCTCATAAATCCCTTAAACATGAAAAAGAAATACCTTCCTTGTATTTATGAAAAAAATAAAATAAGATTATGGCAATGTTCACCAGAAGATATTTTAAACAACTTCTTCGTAAATTTTCAAGGAGAGTACGAGAGAAATGCATGTTGAAGGTTACACACCACCCTAGATCCATTTTAACTCAATAGCTACCAAGAGTCCAGAGGGATAAAATCTCTTTTCACTCTATAAGAGGTTTGCATTACAATAAATTTGATCCCTCTCGACGTTTGGTAGATCCGGAGTTCAACGGATCTAGGTTGGTTTTATTATTAGTTATAATTATTAATTTTATGTTTTTTATTTTTATTTTTTGTTTTTATGTAATTAGAACAAGTCAAAATGTTTTAATGTTTCATTGATACTTATAATTATTAATTAATTAATATTATTCATTTTGTTTTCATCCACTCAAAAAATGTTTACGAGACATTTCAACATCTCCCCAATACTTGTTTTCTTTTAGATTTATGGTTTTTGGGCATGTGGTATTGATAAGGTATGGTATTGGCCCATACTATATTTACAAGTTAATAATATCCATGGTAAAATGGGGGTGAATATAAATGGTTAAGAATCTTTTTATATTGTAAGTGTTAATTTTTTATGTGCTTATTAATTAAATTTAAATATAGTTAGGGAATCATTATTTTACACCACTACATCTCTCCTATACCTTTTTAATTTGAGATTTAATTTTTAAAAAATGTTATAAACTAGCAATTGCTGCTAAAGGTGTAAAGATACACTGCAGGAATTGAACAAGCCTATGATGTTACAGCAAAAATGTTGCAGCAAAGGAAAGATAACAACCTAAAGGGTGGAGGATGGAGGGGAGGAAACATTTTAAGGATTGCAATAGTCTCACACTTGTGTCAATGATTGTCTGACAAATGTTGCTCGAACCACCTGGCTAAATCATTTTTTTCCAATCATACCACTATGTCAAAATCTTATATACATATTATATCTAAGTTGTAACATGCAAGGTAATGAGGAGAAACATTAGCATATGTCCTCGTGGGTGTGTCGAAATTATATGTAGTGTCATGCCTTGCAAAAAGAGTCATTGCATCCCTGGCCATGAGGAGAACATTTCCTCTGTTGACTATTCCTGGAATAGACCATAAAAAACAAACGGATTTGGGTCGGCACTGGCAGGTAGTTAAGGCCTCGCACTGATATAGAAATTAACACTGGGGCTGGTTCCCATTGGTGCTCTGTCTCAGTGGACTGCCCGCTGCTCTGAGCTGTTTTTGGAAAGTTTTTTAAATATAGAAGCAAAGTTTCCATTCCAACCACTTCGTGAGCGGAGTCAGCATGAGTTGTTCAACTGAATAACGTTGAGCATCTTCCTTTGGCCTCTTGTTCCCTACATTCGAGCAACCTCCCAAAGGATAAGGCCTCCCTTCCACCATTTGAGGGATCCCAACCTCCTCCTCTTCTCCTATAAATACATCTCTCTCACATAGATGTGGCTAGCTGAAAGGGTTAAATAGATGAATATTTTGGAGAATAGCTAAAAAAATATGATATAGCTCGTGTGAGATAGAGCAGAGAGAGACCCCTCTCGAGAGAGAGTCTAGGCTGATTGCCTCACCAAATCTGATTCCCCAAAGAATGCTTGAGACATGTTTCGATTGGACCCGCTGAAGGAGGCTGTGACGTCAAGGCTCATTTGGTTGTAATATGTTTCTCTCTTAATTAATACATGATTGATGTTTTGGTTCTTGTCTTGTGTTTGGTATGATTAATATTTTGTAACACGTTTAATTATCCTTGACCAATTAGATAGTTATGAATGAAAATATTGTTTCATATCCTACTATCGTTCTCTGATCCTTGTGTAGGCGCTTGGGTATCACTGTTGAAGGACTGCGACGTCTCACGATGAAGATCAGGAGACTACCGCCACAACTACAACAACTGCGTTGGAACCAAGGTAGGATATCTACCCCAACTCAATTTCATTCATTAACTAGGAATCGACACATTAGCATGTCCTCTTGCTACTAGACCCACCCTAGGGATAGAGGGATTGCCTCTGTCCATAGAGGGGATTTACCTACACAACAATTTGGCGACCACAGTGGGAGTCAGTGTGTGTTTTTCGTCTCTAGTTGTTTGTCGAGTGTTTGGCTTGTCGGGTTGACTTTGGTCGTTTCATCGTTTCTACGATTTTCTTGACTTGTCTACCTATTTTCAACAATCCTATTTAGTTCCAGAGTGTCAATTCTGACCTCTACTCAATGGTTTTATTTTTCTCCCATAGTTTTCTAGCTCGACGCAGTTTTTCTTTGAATAGTCGAGCCGATTGGCGCATGTTGCTTTTGTCATGGGTGCGACAACTCCTGTTAAGTGTGAATTATAGCTTAGCAGTCGCGCCGAATCTTGTAGGGTTTGATTTGACCTCTTTTCTGAGTTTTGGTTAGTGTTTCTTGGCTCTGGGTTGGTATTTTGCCTTGTAATTGGTCTACTAAGATTTTTTTGGCTCTATAGTCTCGGTCTTCTCAGCTGTTTGTCCATCATATTATCAGTGGAGTTTGTAGCCCTAGGGTTTCTAGGTGCCTTGCGCTGTTTTTCTAGCCCACACCTCACTAAGCCTTCTGAGTTAGGTTCGAGTCACTTTTGATCTTTGTCATTTCAATTCCCTGACTGATTGCATTAGTATTTCTTTTTTTTCTTCGTGTCTTTGGTCTGCTGAATGATCACTTTTGTTTTCGTTTAACTCTCCATTCATCACTTTGAGCATAAATTACGTTGCTCATTGGATCGTTTCGAAAGCCCTTTGTTTGCTTGGAAGAGTGCACCTCTGTTTTGAATGTGTTTTATGTTTGTATTAAATTGATCTCTTTGATTAGATCATTACATTCATAGTGCTCAAAATTAGTATTTGTTTTGTTTTTAGTGTAATAGTTCATTGTATGCCTCATTCATCTAAAAAGACAAAAAATTGCATTCTTTCATTTAATTTGAAAATGAAAATGTTCTTTTGCATTACTAGCTCTTAGCGAACTAGGAGAAAGATTTTCGTTTTCTTATTTGGTTGTATTAGATGCATTAGTGGAATTCTTCTTATGTTTCATTGATTGCTACTTTGTCATAGATTCTGATCCTTCTCTTAGCTAGCATTCATTGAATGGAAATGATGTTCTTTTGCATGTAGTGTGCATTTAGGAATTCGAGATCACGTTCGGTAAGGCCTTAAAATCACAACATTAATTCAAGATCAACCTTAAAATGAATTCAATCAACCTAAGGAAACATTGAAACTTAACGTACATATTTTAGAGGTCTAGGCCAGTGACGTTTTCCGGCGTCGTTAAACCTAGTAGCTGTCGTTCGTTGTCTGGCATTAGACAGCACTAGCACGGACTTGTGCTCCCTGTACCTTCACGTATATAAAGGGAGAACCTCATAGGTTGCAATCCTTTATCCATAAGAAGCCAAGTTTGCCGCCCTGTATCCATGATACATCAAACACAACTTTCAGGGAGACAACCTACACGTCGTCAAGTCCTTGGTCATTTCTCTTTCATTTGATCACCAAGGTGTATATTGAATTTCACGGAAACTTGGTACACCCTCTGGCTTAGATTACCTGAGTAGTCATTTTGATCTTTTCGTGACTCTATAAAAGTGAAAATATCATCGAGCACTTTCCCTTTCACACTTGTACAACCTGAAAGTGACTAGAGTCATATTTTTCCTGTTTCTCAACTCTTAAAACATGAAACGAAAAAGTTTTGTTTCAATGTCATAAAATTAACTATCTATGATCACATGCCCGTTAAATATTTTCTTTGCTTGTTTTGCAGTAATTACTTGGTCTTTGGTCTTGAAGCCTCGAGTCGGCTATCTCGTTTCCTTCCTGTTTTGAAACAAATTCAAGGTGGCAGAACAACCCGTTTTTTCGTCCTCTTCATTTTCTGCTAGTGGAGATCCTTCTCTTGACGTTTCTTCAGAAACCCCTCAGTCCCCTAGGTTTGTCGAGTTTTGGCAGTCTGTCCTTCCGAGTATCTTGCCTCTTGCGACCCAATCTCATCCTGAAGGGTCAATTGATATCAATTGGAAACCTCAGGGTGCTTGGTCTGGTTTTGTGAGCGAGGAAGAATTCCCTCCTCTTACTTCGGGGTCACTGCTATTAGCTGCTGCTTTGTCTGCTAGTCCTCGTCGTCTTTTCGATGATCTTACATTGTAATATTCCCAATTAGCCATGAGCTAGTTGGAATATTCAATTTTGTTTTATTGTTTTGTTTAAAGAATAAGAGGACAAAGGGAGTCCATAATTCTCCTTAATAATGAATAAATAAATTCCAAATGTGAAAGAGATAAATCTTGGCAGCTTAATTAAGCACCCTTGGTGTGAAAAGGGGCTAGATCACTTTTACTGGGTCAACTTTGACCAAATCAACAACGCTGTCATGGAGGAGTGGTCATCAATGAGGGACATCGCAGTTTTAGATGGAGATGATTTGTGTGAATGTAGTGCTTTTGTTGGATGGGGCTTAGGGTTTTCAAGCTCATATCTTATTTAAGATAGACGATGGCAGCCATATTGATATGTATGGGTTTATTATATTTCTGAATATATGGTTTGTTTAGACATATATCTCTCTCATGTTGTTTAGCTGAGATATAGTGTTATTTAGCACAAGGTGTTCCTGATCGGGAATCCCACCTCTTCCATTGAGGAGCTCTTACAGGAGCCTTGTACTAAATTTTCCACTATCAGGCTTAAGGCCAAGCTTCATCTTTCATTTACAGCGCAGATCCTATTGAGGGTTTGGTTTTTTTGTAGGTTGCATCAAGTGGAGACTAGATCTCTAGATCTAGGCCATTTCAGTGGTCATTTTTAGTGGAGGAGGCTTCCTTTCCATTGGGAGGATAATATTGAAGGCTATTGAGTATATTTTCAGATCTTTGCATCCAGAAAACCATATATTCACTACAACATAATTTTCTTCCAGATCTACGTTATTTCTGTAGGAGGAGTTGCAAGGTGGTTTAGCACACCATTTGGAGAGCTGATTTTCTAGTGAAGGGGATCTGCCTTTCACTTAGAGGATCTATTGGAGGAGGCTATTGTATTTATCATATCAGATCAGCCACACTTTCCAAATCTATATTTTGCAGTAGATCTGCAGTCTTAGAAATCAGATCTACAACTTGTATATGGTGTTTTGCTGAAAACCCTTAAGGGGTTGTTTAAAGGAGCTTGTATAGTGCTCAGATCGGATATAGATCTATCTTTTGAGGCACATATCAGCCCTAGATCTGATGTATTATAATTTTCTATAGCAGAGCTAATAAAATAACGCTGTAAGGATCTTCCAAGATTTCTATATAGTTGCAGCACCTCATCTTGAGGATTTTTTCCATTGGAGGCTTGTACTTTCTTGTTGGCTATGTTATGGGCCATTTCTTATACATATTTTGTTGCTATTATAACACATGAAATGTCTTGATATTGGCCTCTTGCTTTTAAATTATTATTTACAATTTTTTTCCAGCATTTTGCACTATATTCCTGCTTTTCCTATTTGGGAATATTATAGTGGTATCAGAGCATAATCTTGGCACAGCCTGTGCATATTGAAAAGCCAATATGTCATCTGAAGGAGGAGAGCCTCTTACTGATAGAGAGAGGAGGTATCAAAGAATAATAAATCAGAAATTTGGTTATACAAATGGCAAAGAAGACAAGGGTAAAAACCCTTTATTTGGAGGAGAAGATGAAGAGAAGGAGTTCCCTAAGATCCTTCTTAGAGCCATGCAAGACATTGCTAGAGAGATCAAGGAGATGAGAATGGATATATTCAAGGAATCCCCTAAAGGATTTCATCATGGTGAAGGCTCTGGAATGTCTCATCACTATAATGATCAACCAGTGCATCAACCACAAGTTTCCCAATGCTCTACTATGCCTACATTTTTGGCTGTGTGAAATGAAGGGTTTCAAGAGCACGAATCCCTTGAAGACTATTTTATGGAGTATGAGTCTCAAACTCAGAGATTCAAGGATCACTTGAGTTTTTAGGAGTTTTGTCAAATCAAGGACAATAGAAGACCAAGGCATCACAATAGAAGTGGTGGATTCATTGATAATCATGATCGACACCACACTATGTGCAGATTTTTCTTACCCAAATTTGATGGGTCATCCAAGTGCACTGCCAAATCATGGGTAGAGAAAATTGACATCTACTTTCAGTTGAAAAAGGTTCCAGAAATGGAGGCCATTAAGATTTCAAAGCTGCACCTTAAGGGTGAAGCACATGACTGGTGGTTCCATGGCTTGACTACGTTGGGTCATTCCAATATAACTGCATATTCAGAGTTCACTAGAATGCTAGTGGAAAGATTTTATAGAAGAGATACTGAAGCACCATTCATGGGGCTTGAAAAGATAAAATAATCAGGTAATGCAGAAACTTACATCTCTGAATTTTTAAGACTTTCTGTTATGGTTCCTGATTCATCTGCCGCAAGAAGGGTGTATATGTTCATTGATGGGTTAGATGAACCTCTTCATGGGTTGTTTAAGTCTACCAAACCCACTACCCTACAAGATACCATTAAAAGGGCTAGATACCTTCAAGATTCCTTTCCAAAAGAAAAGGAAACTTTTCAGCATAATCCCTTTTTTCCACCAAAGGGAAAAGAAGAGAAGGCTCCTCCTTTAAAGGAGAGTCAATATAAAAAACCTCTTGATGATGATGTCCAAAGATATTTTAGGAGGAAGCTTTGCTTCATATGCCAAGAAGCTTGGGCACCCATACATAGATGTGTAGTTGGAAAAGAACATTACATAGAGGTATTCTCAGATGATGAGGAGGAAGAAGAAGATGAACCAAGAAGAGGTCACGGCGCTGACACTGCAAGAGATGAACCAACACCATCAGGAGATGGGAATGGAGCATTTTCTCCTATTGGAGGGTCTCTTGCATCATTTAGAGGAGTACCTAAGTACTTGACCTTAAGATTTCAATGTTCCATATTGAATCAGAGGGTTTTTGTTTTGGTTGATAGTGGGGCCACCCACAATTTTATTGATTCCCAACCAGTGCAAAGGAGGGTAATACCCACTGATGCTTTTGAGGGGTTTTATGTTTTTGTCCCAGGAGATAGAACTATGCAATGCATGCATTATGTTCCATCATTATTAGTCACCATGGGAGCATATACATTGACTGATCATTTCTTTTTGGTTGACATACCTGACACCAATGTGATATTGGGTGTTCAATGGTTGATTACTTTGGGGAAAGTCACCACTGATTGGGAGACTTTTTAGATGGAATGGGTGGATAGAAATAGTGGAAAAACTCAAATGATCAAAGGCATGCACACATATCCCTCACATACAACTTCCACATAGAAATCAGAGATTGATTTTCGCAGTGGAAGTAAGGACCTTACAATCCCATCTATTATGCTTATGGGATTGCTGCATGGGACACTATTATTTAGTGGAAAACCACCTGGGATGCCACCTGATTCAGATTTGGTGAGAGATATCTCACAACATGATGCTCCAAGCATAGATACAGGAGGTATGGGAGCATTAGAATACCATGATAGAACACTGGGAGTCTTGGGTAGGCTCAAGGAGGAGGGAGACATTCTCCCAACATCATCATTACCCACTCTCATTTCTGATTTTACGACGTGGGAGGAGAAGCATGGAAGGAATGAACTTCTAACATGTACCTTTGGCATGGGAGATGTCAAGGAGGAGAGCATCCATATGACAAATGTTCTTTTTGATAGATCATCAGCGTTGTCACTATGCAAGATTGATCCATATTGGAAATCCAAACTGTTGGTGGATTATTCCAAGGATCTTTTCACATGCATGATACTTGATGACCAGCTACATGAAGAGGGCTATTTAGTCCAAGGAGGAGTCATATACTATCATGGTAGTATCTTATTATCTAGAACCTCCAAGCTTAAGGAGAAGTTTCTACAAAGAGCTTATGAAGAGTTCTTTTTCAGCCACACATATTCCATGAGATTCTACAACATAATCATGAGGAGCTACACTTGGAAGAGATTTGAAGAGGAAATATATCAAAATTTTCAAAGATGCATGAACCATGTGGAGTTGGGAGAGAAACATAACTCTATGAAGGAGTTAATTCAGCCACCTCTTTCCTCTTTGGGAATAAGAGGGAATATATCTATGCACCACTCCATTTGTTTGAGGAAAAATTCTGGTGAAGAATATGATTGTGAACCTAATGCTTTATTTGATGAACATATGCATTATTTTACCATGTGTATGCAGGCCATAGCTCCAAGAAGGAGTATCATTCCATATAAACTTCATGGCCAACATTGGGCCACAAAAATTTATGAACATGGCCACTCCCTTGGAGTTCAAAGGAAGATTTTGTATCATTGTGGGTGCATTCCAAAAGCACCAAATATATCTCACAATTTCATCCATGGTGAGATGACTTGGGCAACAAGTAAGTGGTGGGGAAACCAATTACCACATCATGATCTGATGCAGTCAGTAGATTTATTGCGCTGGTTCCATATGTGGGACTATGATCCACCTCCATATGCACAAATTTCTGTTTGTATGTACTTATTTTTTATCCCATACATTGATTATGTACTTATACTTTTTATGGGAATGTTTGGAGGGAGGATGGGAGGTATGTATTGTTGAACCCTTAGTTAAACTGAGAGGGGGGGGGGTGAATCAGTTTAACATATACATGTACTTTTAATACTTTTCTTTTAAATCTTATTTACACCTTCATTTCATGGTCAACTTAATATGTGAGCAATCTTAATCTGTGAGCAACAAGTATTACTATCAAACAGATTTGTTAATGTAATAGCAGATTGAATATGAGAGCAGCAAGTATTAAGCAGATGAGATAAACCACATCAACACATAAAAATCATGCACAGAGACACCAGATATAAGTGGAAACCCATAAAGGGAGAAAACCACATCTTATTATTGTTGTGATGCAAAGGCAAGCTCCAACTCCCTCTCACCACTATTTTCTACAGGCACCAACCTACAGGAGGCTCTATCCTCAATTCTGCAAGCTACAACTTGCAAGGAAGCTCTAACTCCCATCAATTTTCTGCAGGCACCAACCTACAGGAGGCTCCAACCTCAGTCAGCTACAACTGACATTTTATCAAGCTACAACTTGATGTGGAAGCACCAACTCCCATCTATTTTCTGCAGGCACCAAACTACAGGAGGCTCCTACCTCAGTCAGCTACAACTGACATCTATCAAGCTACAACTTGATAGGAAGCTCCAACTTCCTTACTCTTTCAAAAGAAAAACACTTGCTGATTTACCTTGGATATCAGCTCTGTTTTGTACCTTCTTCTCTGCTGTTCATCAACTCTTATATCAGACCTGCATCATCTCTGCTCAGCTCCTTCTTCTTCTTTGCTCAGCTCCTCCTTATTCACATTCTTCTTGCAATTTGCTTATTTTCTTCAACTCTCTTTAATTCTGCTGCATACTCTCTTCTTCTCTCACTCCTTTTTCGTCAACCTCTCCTCTTGGATATTACCCCCTTATATACAAGATAGCTTCATGACTATTTGTATTCTACTGGGAAGTCGAAATGGACAGTCATGTCTCTTTGCCTTCTGCCTTCTCATCTCTTTTCGGCTTACTCAGAAAAATGTAACTGTAGGTGCTTATTTTAATATTACAGTGGGATATTTGCTTTCTTCCGGAGACTTTCCAATGCATCACAAACAATAAAAACAATTAAAACATTTACATTACAATTTGAACTCCAACTCACTCATTTTGTCTCTTGGCTTGCTGCGCATTTGTCTTTTCTTTGGCTGTCTTTGTCTTTTCTGTGACTGTGTTTTATCTTCTTTCGGATCTGTTTTCTCTTCTGTCCTCTGCTGTGGTGTAACTACTGCATATGTGTAAATGTGCCTTTTATATCCGCTGACTGTAAATCTGGAGGAATTCCAATCCCTTTTATGCCGTTAGTGTCTTGTTGATGTGGCAGGTTCCGCAGGCCGGAACATACATATATTACAATTGTATTACATTAATAATCGCCCTCCTGTTAAGCTGAGGCCCGTGGGTCTACAGACCACGCGGCATGTTTTAATACAACCGCAACAATGTAATATATATATACATATAACAGCGCCTTTTGATACAACTTAAATCAACTCTCGACATCCTTATATAAGGTTTTAACAAACCACTGCTGCTTCTACTATAATCAATGAATAATCTTGATAATACTTAACAAATGCTCTTTCGGTCCCACCTGACATGTTTTCTGATGCATTGGTTCTCCTCCGATTGCGATTGATCGCTCCTGCTCCGATTCCGATTCAATCGGAAATCGCCAATCGATTTAATTGATATCACTCAACTATTGCAGCTCCAATGTGCTCCGATTTCGATTCAATCGGAAATCGCCAATCGATTGAATTTATATCACTCAACTATTGCAGCTCCAATGTGCTCTGATTTCGATTCAATCAGAAATCGCCAATCGATAATTGCAATGCGCTTCCACCTTTGGACTCTTCACAATTTCTGATCCGATTGGGGAGGGGTCCCACCTTATAAAACTTTGTTTTATGCGCTCCATAATATATATGCTTTGGACCATTGGTTCTTTTGCTTTCAGGATTAATAATATGAAACTATTTCAATGTGTTAAACTTTCCCAACTCCACTAACTTCGACACTGCCCGATTTGCATCAATCACTGGAATTCTTATAATTTAAAACAGAGTTGCTGCTGCGTCAATTCTTATATATTTATACTTTGCCGCTGGAGTCAAGCGATTCCCGGAATAATATTTGTGTTATATTAAATGTATAACGCCGGTTGGAGTATGCGATTCCCGGAATGTGGTTCTGTATTGTATGTGTAACGCCCGGCTTGAGTATGATTCTCGGAATTTATAACTATTCTACCTCTGTCTCTGCCTCTGCTGCTTCTGTCGTTCTGCCTCTGCCTCTGCTTCTTCTGTCGCTCTGCCTCTGTATTCGACTGTTATAATTTTACCCTGTCTCCTTTGCCTGTTTCTGCTGCTCGACCTTTGCCTCTACTGCATGTATGTTTCATCTCTGCCTCTGCTGCTCAACAACTGCTCTGCCTCTGCCTGTCTCTTTTATCTTTGCTTCCACTGCCTCTGCTTCTCTTTGCTGCCCTGCTTCTTCTTTTTGCTTCTTCTGCTACCTCTTCTTATGCTTTCTCTGCTCCTTGGCTGATGTTTCAAGTGCTCCTCCTTTGTCTGTCTCTGCTTAAACACTGCCTCCTTTGTTTCCTTCATTTTCTTCTTTGCTGTCTTCATTTCCATGATAACAGCTCTGTCTCTGTAGCTATTTGTCTTACGCTCTCTCTTTTAATTCATCTGCTCCTTGACTGATGTTACTCCTTAATTCTCCTTTTGCTGCCTTTGCTTCTTTAAATGAACTTATCTCTACTGCTCGACCCTCTCTACATCTTGCTGCTTTGCTGCTCTCTTTGCCTTGTTGCTTCCTCAGATGTTCCTCCTTTTCCATCTCCGTTGCCATCAATGACAACATTTCCAACAGTCTCCCCCTTTGGCATTGATGGCAACACATCCACCAATAATCCAATGCTTCCTCCAATTTTTTCTCTGCCTGGCTTCTTTTAGAAGATCCTATCTTCTGCTACTTGCTTTTCCTCCCCCTTTGACATCAATGGCAAAGGGTTGCACATTTCTCAGTGTAGATTCTGTCTTTGCATTTCTTCTCTCTTATATGTGTTTAGGCCTTCTTCTTCTGACTGTGTATCTTGCTGCTCCAAACTGGTGTATAAGGGTTGTTGAGAGAACACTTTTGAGATTATTTGAACTTGTATATACACATTAAGTCGATATCATTTCAAAGCATAGACTTCTTGCACTTGTATAGAGAGTAGGTGATGACAGCCATATATAATCAGACTTGTATAATGCGAACTGCATTATTGGATCAAGACTTAAGGATTTTGAATGCTCCATGTGACATATAAATCTTGCTTCAGCTATATTATAATCTTCATTTGAAATCCATATCTGTTGAGGAAATTGTAGTTGGAGTATGTCTTCTTCTACAATACTCATCTGCAGTACAGTATTTGTTCATTTGTGATGAAGCTAATATGTCTTTTATAGCTGCGGTTCACTTTCCTTGCCTGTTGGTGATGATTTGATCTAGGATGCTGATAATAATCTTGCATTAAATAGCTGCAGATCCTTGTTACTGATATGAATCAACCAAAATTTGATCTAAGAAATCAACTCCCTTTACTGCTTCCATAATGTACTTTCACAACAAAACCTTGAGGCTAGATACACTCAATTTATTGTTTAGACTTACTTATCAACCAAGCACTTTTCTTTATGACATAAGGGGTTATGTATGTCAGTGATCAATCTCTTTTCAATGGTGAGATGTTAGCAAATCCTTTCTGCTGAAGTATGTTCGTGATAAATCAATAACAGATTTTTGAGCTTCAGCTGTCACAACTCATCCTTCATACTTTCGATACCTTAATTGTTCGATCATGATGATCTTTCAAACGAATATATTCAAGTTGTTTACTTGAGATTTTAGCCAACAGGCTTCACCCAGTTTGTGAACAATTTTCAAAAAGAGGTCTTGAAGATATATGTACTAACTTCAGGAGGGCATTAAATTATATATAGAGAGACAGATGCTGCTTCAATGCATAATATATTTCTTCAAATGTAAACCTAACGCTGATCATTTAGCACTGCTGCTGACCTTTTCATGCTGAATGCAGATAATACTGGGAATATTACCTTGAGGTTCTTTTGCCATAGTTCTTTGATCTTGAGGACCTGTATCATATTGCTGTTCCATGATAACTCTTGATATTCTATTGATAGATATGCGACCTGTACCTAGTACCAATTGATATTACCTTGATAAACCATGCAGAGATTTCATTTTAGCTTGCACATGAACCCATAGTTTCCGCTATTGATCTTCCCACTGTTCACACCAACAATCATCAATATACTAAATCTGATCTTGGCATCATTAACCTGCTACTTATTCTGTCATCCTGATTTGAAAGAATGTCACAACATTTTATTTTCTATGACAGTTCCAGAATCACTATTGCTTTATACACTGCTTTATATGCCAATTCAACTGTTATCATGGCTTCTTGATGCCTTTTTAATAATTGAAACCAGACCTCATAACAAACCTTTGAAGATTTGAATATACCGCTCGCTTTATAGTTCGCCGCCCGACCTTGTATTAATACTCCATGCTTTGAAAAACAAACTTTATAATAAGACTTTCGGACTGGCCCACCTATGCACCGTACCTCCTCTATCTTCCGCGCACTTTTATTAAACTTCGCGTATCTTCATCGAATAGTCACCGCCGGTTGTCCCCTTTTCAAATCAACGGTCCTGAGAAATTCCGCTCGGTGTCCCGGTACTGACGTTAACTTGCGAAATCACAGGTTAAACGGTGGCTTCCAATACCACCTATGCCACGTGTCAACAATCTTATGGAATCGCTAGCCCTCTAGATAATACCGCCTCCGTACCAAAAGTGGTGCGAAATAATCCGGAAACCATAAGTGGTTTTGCTACAGTGTTTCACCAAAGTTTCATTCTTCTTTATTAAAAAGTCGTTTTTCAGTATATTATAATGATTCGAACCCGCTCACGAATGGTTTCGCTCCACTATTGACATTGCGCATTTGACTATGGTTCCGCTCCACCATTCACAACCTTTGCACCTTACATAACCTTTGCAGAGTTCCACATTATCAAACATTCTTCTTTCTGAATATATAGGCAGATTCTTAGCTTGATTTACTAGGTTCGACTTCACAGGGTTTTAGTCTTCAATCAAAGCCTATGCCACTCAATTAATGAATAATTGCTCAATAATTCATCCATAAACTACATTACACCCCTAATTCATGAATAAACCTATTCTGCTTCAATTCTTCTGTTTCTTCTGCAGAGTGCACACACAGACACTCATTCACAGAGAGTATGGTTCATTAGTCTTCTGAGTGGAACAGGAAATTCGCACAAACCGATGCTACAAGGTTCTTCACCACAGAATTGCCACACAATCACTCTAATTTCCACACCCTGCTTATTGGACTCGGCTCAATTACATAGGATCATTCATCAAGAACTCATGTGTTCACACAGGAATTAACTAGTCAAATGCCTTTGCTGCCTTTTTTCTCCTTCTAACAATTTTTCTGGCTATTGTGAGTTTTATATGGTCTTCTTCCTCCATAGATCTCTGTTAGAGGAACTTCCTTTCCCTTACTGATCTCATAGCTATTATCATTCCAAGGAGCTCTTCTTAGACTACTTTCATGGGGTCTATATATGAACTGCTCTCCCCCTGGGATGCTGCTTCATATCTATAACTGGTTAGATATTTGCTTTGTTTCGTAGAGCAGCTCCCCCTGAGACTATGCTCGATTCATTATGTTATGGAGATAGTAGGCTCCCCCTTTCTCTTTTCCTTCCAAACTTTATTGAGGTTCTTCATAATGTCTGCACTTCTTTTAAATTCATAGTTTTGTTTGATTTGCTTTGATCCCATCATCTGTCTAGAGTTCTTTAATGTATATAGCAGATTACAGTCTTTAGCTTTGTGACCACGCTTGAGGCATACATAACATCTTATTTGACCAAGGTGCATTTGAGCTGATGTATAATATTTCATTCCCATTTTTTAACATAATTTACAATCAACATATTTATGTCCAAATTCATTGCATGCATAACAGTAGCCATAGAAATGATTTGTGTACCTGGTGGAAGATTGTCTTTTCCCTTTGCTTGCTTGAGGGGTTCTTCTCTTTTGTTGCATCCTTTGCTGGTTGGACTGGATTGGCTTTGTCTTACAATATGCTGCATTATGTCCTGGTTTATGACAAGATAAACATGTGCTAATTTTCATAGGAGGGAGGAACCTCCTTTGACATCTTCCGAATTTGTTCAATTCATCCCTAGGAGCATATGAGCCTTTAGTAGTTGATTGTTTCATCCTCTCATTCTCTGATCTTTCATGTTGTTGCTTGATTATGTTTGTTTCTTTACAACTCATGTTCCTGCTGGTTTTTGCTTCTGTAGGAATTTGCTGAGCTGTTTCACAGTTCTTTACAGCTTTTACAAAAATGATTTTCTTGTTATCTTCAACCTTGGACTTACTGGTTTCACCTTCATATCCTATCCCAGCCTTTATGAGAGGTGACCTTTGAGCCTTTATAATTTGGTCCAACTGTCCGGAGCTTTTCATTTGAGGAGTATTCATTAATAAATCTCTTTGGGCCTTTTCTAATTTCTTTCTTAGGTTCACTACTTCTTCCTCCAATTTTTCACATTCCAGATTTTTCTCTCTCATTTGTTGCAACAAAGTGTCTTCTATTTTCCTTGCTTCTTCAAGGTGTGTCTTCAGGCCAACAATTTCTTTCTTATCTTCATATTCTCTCTCATCACATATTTGCACCACTATCTTAAGGTCTTTGTTTTCATTTTTCAATTTTTCTATTTCAGTCAAAGCAGTGTCAAGCTTGGCTTTTTCTTCAGCTGTAATTTCTTCATGGTTCTTATCTCCATTCACACTAGCAGGTACTTCATTTGATTGAATATTTTCTTGTTGACATGAATTTTTCTTCTTCTTAATTCTCTTATCCTTCTTGTCAGTGCCGTCCTTAGTGTTTACTTCATGCATGCAGTGCAATCTATCCCAGATTTCTTTTGCAGAGGTTAAATCCATTATCAACTCAAGGTCCTTGTTATGAAGATTGTCATATATCACACATTTTGTCTTAGCATTCCTCTGTTGTTCTTTCACTGTGGGTGAGTCTGTGCAGTAACCATCACAAACAAGCTTCCATACCTCTGGATCATCAGCCATAAATCTTGTCTTAACCTTATCTCTCCATTCAGGAAAGTTAGTTGTATTTAGCACAGGTACATTTTGATAGTCCATGACTCAACCAGATCTCCTTCAAGCTATTAAGCTTACACCAAAGGAACTGGCTCCGATACCAATTGTTGAACCCTTAGTTAAACTGAGAGGGGGGGGGGGGTGAATCAGTTTAACACATACATGGACTTTTAATACTTTTCTTTTTAAATCTTATTTACACCTTCATTTCATGGTCAACTTAATATGTGAGAAATCTTATTCTGTGAGCAACAAGTATTACTATCAAACAGATTTGTTAATGTAATAGCAGATTGAATATGAGAGCAACAAGTATTAAGCAGATGAGATAAACCACATCAACACATAAACATCATGCACAGATACACCAGATATAAGTGGAAACCCATAAAGGGAGAAAACCACATCTTATTATTGTTGTGATGCAAAGGCAAGCTCCAACTCCCTCTCACCACTGATTTTCTATAGGCACCAACCTACAGGAGGCTCCTACCTCAATTCTGCAAGATACAACTTGCAAGGAAGCTCCAACTCCCATCAATTTTCTGCAGGCACCAACCTACAGGAGGCTCCAACCTCAGTCAGCTACAACTGACATTTTATCAAGTTACAACTTGATGTGGAAGCACCAACTCCCATCTATTTTCTGCAGGCACCAACCTACAGGAGGCTCCTACCTCAGTCAGCTACAACTGACATCTATCAAGCTACAACTTGATAGGGAAGCTCCAACTTCCTTACTCTTTCAAAAGAAAAACACTTGCTGATTTACCTTGGATATCAGCTCTGCTTTGTACCTTCTTCTCTGCTGTTCATCAACTCTTATATCAGACCTGCATCATCTCTGCTCAACCCCTTCTTCTTCTTTGCTCAGCTCCTCCTTATTCACATTCTTCTTGCAGCTTGCTTATTTTCTTCAACTCTCTTTAATTCTGCTGCATACTCTCTTCTTCTCTCACTTCTTTTTCGTCAACCTCTCCTCTTGGATATTACCCCCTTATATACAAGATAGCTTCATGACTATTTGTATTCTACTGGGAAGTCGAAATGGACAGTCATGTCTCTTTGCCTTCTGCCTTCTCATCTCTTTTCAGCTTACTCAGAAAAATGTAACTGTAGGTGCTTATTTTAATATTACAGTGGGATATTTGCTTTCTTCCGGAGACTTTCCAATGCATCACAAACAATAAAAACAATTAAAACATTTACATTACAATTTGAACTCCAGCTCACTCATTTTGTCTCTTGGCTTGCTGCGCATTTGTCTTTTCTTTGGTTGTCTTTGTCTTTTCTGTGACTGTGTTTTATCTTCTTTCGGATATGTTTTCTCTTCTGTCCTCTGCTGTGGTGTAACTGCTGCATATGTGTAAATGTGCCTTTTATATCCGCTGACTGTAAATCTGGAGGAATTCCAATCCCTTTTATGCCGTTAGTGTCTTGTTGATGTGGCAGGTTCCGCAGGCCGGAACATACATATATTACAATTGTATTACATTAATAATCGCCCTCCTGTTAAGCTGAGGCCCGTGGGTCTACAGACCACGCGGCATGTTTTAATACAACCGCAACAATGTAATATATATATACATATAACAGTGCCTTTTAATACAACCGCAACAATGTAATATATATATACATATAACAGTGCCTTTTGATACAACCGCGCCTTGATCGATAAGTACCTTAATTTTCCTTGGTCGCTTGTTTCTTTAAATGAACTTGTCTCTACCGCTCGACCTCTCTACATCTTGTCGTCGTCTTCTTGCCTTGTTGCTTCCTTTGTTCCTGATTTTTCACTCGTTGCTATCATTGACAACATTTCCAACATGTATGTGCCCTATGAGATGGAGATTCTCCATGTTCACTATGCTACATGTTTCAGGAAGAAAATTGGGCAAACCATGTTTGTTTCATTTGAACTATTGTCTCCTTATGGGATGGATTATTTGCATCTCATGAGAACTTTGGAGGAGCAATTCATGGAGGGATGGATTGGTGAAAACTTAGCTTATGAAGGAATATTATCACATTTTGGTGTCACCAATGGAGGAGGAGAAGAGCAACAACACTCACCTTGTCAGGTGCTTGAGGACAAGCAAAATTTGGGAAGGGAGGACTGTAATATTCCCAATTATCCATGAGGTAGTTGGAATATTCAA
Organism: Pinus albicaulis; assembly: GCA_034641835.2. Classification (NCBI taxonomy): domain Eukaryota; kingdom Viridiplantae; phylum Streptophyta; class Pinopsida; order Pinales; family Pinaceae; genus Pinus; species Pinus albicaulis. The sequence goes on from MU968493.1 coordinate 14,274,355, forward strand.
TTTTGTTTTGTTGCTTTGTTTAAAGAATAAGAGGGAAAATGAGGTCCATAATTATCCTTAATAATGAATAAATCAATTCCAAATGTGAAAGAGACAAATACTAGTAGTTTAATTAAAGCACCCTTGGTGTGAAAGGGGTTGGATCACTTTGACTGGGTCAACCTTGACCAAATCAACAACATTGTCATGGAGGAGTGTTCATCAATGAGGGACAACGCAGTTTTAGATGCAGATGCTTTGAGTGAATGTAGTGCTTTTGTTGGATGGGGCTTAGGGCTTGCAAGCTCATATCTTATTTAAGGAAGAGGATGGAAGCCCTATTGATATGTATGGATTTATTATATTTCTGAATATATGGTCTGTTTAGACATATATCCTTCTCTTGTTGTTTAGCTTAGATAGAGTGTTGTTTAGAACAGGGTATTCCTGATCAGGAATCCCACCTCTTCCATTGAGGAGCTCTTGGAAGATTCTTGTACTACATTTTTCACTATCAAGCTTAAGTCCAAGCTTCATCTTTCATTTGCAGTGCATATCCTGTTGAGGGTTTGGTTGTTTTGCAGGTTGCAGCAAGTGGAGACTAGATCTCTAGATCTAAGCTATTTCAGTGCTCATTTTCAATGGAGGAGGATTTCTTTCCATTGGGAGGATAGTATTGAAGGATATTGAGCATATTTTTAGATCTTGGCATCCCGCCAACCATATATTCATCCCTACAATGCATTTTTCTTCTAGTTCTGCGTTATTTCTATAGCAGGAGTTGGAGGGTGGTTTAGCACACCATTTGGAGAGATGATTTTCTAGTGAAGGGGATATGCCTTTCACTTAGAGGATCTATTGGAGGAGGCTATTGTGTTGATCATATCATATCAGCCACACTTTCCAGATCTATATTTTGCAGCAGATCTGCACTCTTAGAACTCAGATATATAACTTGTATATGGTGTTTTGCTGAAAACCCTTAAGGGGTTCTTTAAAGGTGCTTGTATAGTGCTCAGATCTGATATAGATCTATCTTTTGAGGCACATATCAGCCCTAGATCTGATGCATAATCATTTTTTGTAGTAGAGCTAATAAAATAACGTTGTAAGGATCTTCCAACTTTTCTATATAGTTGCAGCACCTCATCTTGAGGATTTTGTCCATTGGAGGCTTGTAATTTCTTGTTGTGTATCTTATGGGCCATTTCTTATACATATTTTGCTGCTTTTATAATACATGAAAGGTCTCCATAATGGCCTCTTTATTTTAAATGATTATTTACAATATTTTTCCAGCATTTTGAACTATATTCCTGCTTTTCCCATTTGGGAATATTACATACATCCTCGTGAGACATGGTTTCTTCGAGTCCTGTGGGCAGTGAAGAGCTTCATGTTTCTACTGGGGATTATCATCTCTTACCATAATATTTCCCGTATGTATCCAGTCAGCCTTCCTCACAATCAGTGTCTCTTCCACCCGGTTATCATACTCTGGGTCAGATCATTTTTGGTGTTTCCTCCATGACACGGTCCAGTACATCGACTCCTACAGGAAGCTCATCCATTCCTGTATCAGGAATGTCACCTTCAATAGCTATCTCGTTGGCCATTGTTACGTCTGTCCCGGTCTGACCCACCATTTGTGTGGCTTCATCTGCACCAGTTGTTAGTACAACTCAATCATCGTCAGGGTTTGCTGTTGTTCGTAGGTCTATCTTTATCAATCCCACACTTCCTGTTAGACTCGTTGTGAGTAGATCGCAACCTTGCGTTGTGGAAATACCACCTAATTGTACAATGCCTATGGTTTCTACTTCGATTCCTAGCGGTTATACGTTTGATGACTATCTATTGGCTATTCAACAATGCTATTCTCCTTCTACGGGTCCTCAGCAGTAGAATTCCACACGTCAAGGTTCTCAACAGCCGCAAGCTTCTAGAAATCCTCCACATCATTATGATGCATACGAAAATCCTGTCTATTTGCCTCTGATTGATCCCAATCAACCTGTTTACCAGCCAGGACAACCCTTGGGCTTACAAGGACAAACCTTTTAGGGCCAACCTACGGTCCAACAGGGACAACCCTCTGGTCCACCGGGACAACCTTATGGTCCGCAAGGACAACCCTTATAGGGAAAACCTTTGGCCCAACAAGGAAAACCCTACGGTCCTTCTGGTCAACCTCAATTTCAACCGGGAGCATCTTATGTTCCTCGGAAGAAAATCTATCCACCACAGGGAAAAAAATTTGTGCAACAACATGAACCTTACGTTCAACAAGGCCAAACTTTTTTAAAACAAGGACAACCCTATTGTCCTGTGTCAGGTCAACCTGGTTTTCAGGGACAACCTATCCCATCCCAACCATTGGGCCAACCTCTTCCACAAGGGCAAACTGGTGGCTCTTAGTATCCAGGCCAACCTGCCCCGCAGGGACAGCCTGTCCAACCTCAGTATCTGGGTCAACCTGCTCCGCAGGGACAACCTGCTCAGCCTCAAGGTGCTACTTACCCTCCTCTAGCTCAATATCAGGTGGTCTATAGTGCGCCCCAAGGTTTTAATTATGTCCCTCAAGGTAAATCTCAGATGGTATACAACGCTCCTCAAAGCACTGTGTATCTTTCGCCAGGTCAAACTCAAGTGTTGTATAATCCACCTCCAGGAAATGCTTACATTCCGTAGAAAAATCCATATGTTGCTCAACAAGGACCTCAGTGGTATGCTCAAAATAAATACCCTGGTCCTCAACCCATGTATGGGCGGAACTTTCAAGCTTATAACCCCTATGGATAGAATCCTCTGGGACAAAAAATATGGGGCAGAATTTCTCTCAACCTAGGTGGAATGCTAATACTGGTCTTTATCAACGGCCTGCAATGCCTTTCAACACTCAATTACCTTTTCTTGCTACCTTGGAACTACCTGATGTGTCAAAGTTGACGAACGATCCAATCCTTCATAATCCATATTGGCCTCCAGTTCCAACCAAAATTCCTGGCAACTGTCCCAAATTTGAGGGTAAGTCTGGAGAAGACCCCCAAGTGCATGTTATAATGTATCATCTTTGGTGTTCCTCTAACTCTTGGGTTTATGATTCTATCCGACTCCGTATTTTTCAACAGACTCTTACTGGTGTCGCTACCAAGTGGTACATCAAATTATCTCATGGTGTCTTCCAAGATTTCAACTCTTTAGCCATGGAATTTCTCAAACACTTTCACTTACCAGTTCGGTATGAAACCGGGACACACCTCCTCACATCCTTGAAACAAGATAGAGATACTCATATCTCAGATCACATTCATGAATGGAGGCATCATCGTTGCTTGATCAAGTTTGAGATTCTTGATCAGTTTCTAACTTTTCAGTTCACTACCTCTTTCATCAGTCCTATTGCTAAGGACATTGCCATGGGGGCATGTGTAACCGAAGAACAAGCCATTTCTCATGCCCAGTACCTTGATATTGTGTACTCTCAGTCTGGAAAGTTGTACAATCTCTTGCCAGATGATCCTCGACCTGGAACCTCCAAAGCACTGTTGACGCCATTCGTCGACAGTATCATCGGTTTCGTGTCTCAGAATTCTTGGAAGTCTCCTCCTCCGATTCCTGGGAAGCAAAAATATACTCCTTCCAATGATATTGCTTCTCAACTGATCCCGAATTCTGGTAAAACTGCGGAAGTGAATGCCATTAGGCCAATCCGGCGGATAAAGATTCCAAAGGAAAAAATAAGGGTAAAGGTAAGGCCAAAGTCAATACCTCGAAATAGGATTCTCATAAATCTCATGTTGATGATGGTTCACAACGTAAACCGAAGTATCCTTGCTTAATTTGCGACGAAGAGCACTACACCAAGAACTGTCCTTGATGGGCCGAAGTGAGTCGATTGTTCAAAGGCACCCAAGGAACTTTGATTGTTTTCAAAGAACTATTTCCGTCTCAGAAAACCCAGTTGGTAGAGAAACCTCAGTCCTTTGCCCCATTTGGCTTTCAGGTTTTCATGATGAATGATCTTGCATCCATTTCTATTGCTAATTGGTTGAAATATTATATCGAACCGCGTCAAGCAGTAGGGAAAGAGATCATTGATGGTCCTCCTTCCCCGCCTGCTTCTAGCCCTCTTCAGATTGAAAGGCCCAGTACTAAGCCCGTTGTACGACCACCTTCCAAAGGTGTACTCCGTAATTCTTCTTACAATCCCAACGCCCGTGCTGCTAAAAATTATAGTATTGTTGAGGATTTGGCTCAGGTGTCGTCTGCTATGTCCACATTAGAAGTACTTCAGAGTTGTCAAATTCAACGGAAGGATTTGTTATCTGCTATCAATGGGGTTGACCCTTCTGATTCGAGCCTTATCACTTTCGACCTAGAGAGTTTCTTCCCATGTCTCCCTCACCAGCTTGCACTCATTATCCAAGTTGGGATTAATGGAATGACTATCCATCGAGCGGTCATGGACGAGGGTGTGTCTACGTGTGTTATGTCATCTTCCTACTAGAAAGCCATTGGTTCTCTAGCTTGTAATTCATCTCCAAATTCTCTAGAAGAATTTGATGGAAGGGAATCTAAACCTCTTGGTGTTCTCGCTAGTTTACCAATTACTCTAGAAGGGAAAACGATCAATGTTGAGGTTGAGGTAGTTGATGCCAAGCTCAATTACAATCTTCTCCTCAGTCGCAATTGGACTCACACCATGTTATGTGTCTCGTCCACTCTCTTTTGTGTTTTACGATTTCCACACAAAGGAAATATTATCACTGTTGATCAGTTGTCTTTTTTCACTTCTTCATCTTCCAAGAGCAACGATCCGTATGTCGATAAAATTCCTATGCCTTACGAGAGAATAGGGCCGGGTCTCTTCAAAGATCCTACCCTCATGGGTATTTTTCCTCTTCCTCCACCCAACATTGTTCAAGTTAATATGATCTCCAGATCTTCTGATCCATGGATCATCCCTGTTGGGGTTCCTATGTTTTGGCCAGATTTGAAAAACCAAAAGATAAGACAACATCAAACCTCTTTGGGATTCAAGGATCTAGCCCTCCTGAATCCAGAGAGGGATCTCTCTATGAATGAGTTTAAAGATGTGATCTTTAAAAGCTGAAATTGTGATATTAGGCTAGTTATGAAGAGCATAGGTTTTTTTTGTTTGTTTTTGGTTGGGAAAAGACATGATGAAGGTGAAGGAAGTTCAAAATAAAGGGTGAAGATGTCTGCAAGTGAAGGAATGATTCGGCTGACAGAAAAGGAAAAGACAGTTTTAACCCATTGGGCTATGGAGTCATAAGAGGATTTTAATTGGACAGCAAGGTTCAAGAAGGATCAATGGGGCATGTCACTTATGTCAAAGGATATCTTAAAGTGATTTTATGGAATGAAACAGAGAGGAAGTGGAAAACAAACAAATGAAGAAACAATGAACAACCTAAGATCAAGTAAGTGCTTTCAAACTATCTTGCTTTCGGCATGTACTTAAGGAAAAACATAAGAGTATTCTGAGATCAAGTAAGTGCTTTTAAACTAGCCTGCATTGAAGTAATTTCAGTTAGAAAACAATTTAAAAACAGTTGGAATAGCTTAAGATCAGGTGAGTGCTTTCAAACTACCATGCTTTCAGCATATTCAATAAGAAAACCATAGATAACAGTCACAAAGAGCGATTTAGATTAGGCAAGTGCTTTTAAACCAACCTTCTTTAATAAACTCTTTAAGGAAAACACAGAAAATACTCGTTTTAAAGAGAAATCTAGATCAGGAAAGTGATTTTAAACCGACCTGCATTAATATACTCTTCAAAGAGAACGTTCAAATGGAGAAAACATAGAAAATAAAGCTTTAAGTAAGAGTAGGGTACTGTTCAGAGTAAATCCTAGCTCTATGTTTGCTGCTCTTTATTAGAGAAAGTGGACAGAGTGAAAACATTAAACAAAATACCAATTGATAGTGAGGAACACATCACCAATGACACAAATAAAGATCCCATAAATCAACAGCTTGTATTTTATGTTCAAACCAGTTATAATCAGCAAGCCCGGTGGGTCTCTACAATTTCGGACTTCTCACATTAGCTTATGTATCTTCAAGTCACAAACAGGGCATCAGTAGCTTCAGAAACTATTACAGGCATTCAGATGTCCAGAGACCAACATTTTCTCATCTTCTATAGAATTATTTATAGAATAAAGAGGAGGTGGGATCTGGTAAAAGATCTCCTAGGTCAATTAATACAGATTGATGACTTCTCGGCCTTGGAGGGCCTCGATGAAGAAAGTTACGTGTGTTTATCTGCATTAATTGATTTACACTTAGGATTAAGCTTGGTGGGAGTTTTTTTTTACTTTTGAGGCTCTGTGTCATGTTGAAGTAACTCTGTTTCTGCTCCCCAAGGTCTAATGATCGAAAATATTTTCTTCTGGGCTATTCTTAATCTTTAAAATGGTTTTGCCGACAATTAGAGATAAGATCTTTGATTCGTATTAATTGTTCGGCTGTCTTTGGGCGAACACCTCTTGTTCAGGTAGTGACTATGCTTTCTTTGATTTCTGTGAGGCCGCAGGTGCCTTTAGGAGATGGAGAGGGTTCAATTGGCCTCTGCTTGGGGCGGTGAAAGTTTTCTCGGATCGATAGTTGTCTTCGTCTCTTCCCAAAACACCTTTAAGTTACTTGAGATTTGTGTTTTAGGTCTAATCAGGCTTATCTTGTGTCTTCCGGTCTTTATGACGATTTTATCCGTGGATTTAGGCTTTTGATTTGCTGAATGTGTGCCTTAATCTTTCAAACCGTGCTAGGAAATCTCAAAACGCTGATACTCTTTGTTTCTTTTATGCATTGCTATGTCTTGTTGATGTGCAGGCAACGTGAGGCTCATATGGCATCAATGCCTCATGAAACATTGACGTCGTGGAGTTTTGAACCCAGAAAATGGTTTCCTTTGATGAATTGAAGGTGCGGGAATCGTCATCCCCGGCCTTCAGCCTTTCTTCATTACAATGGACAAACCATTGAAACCTGCAAAATACAGAACTATATTATAAAATCCTGCGTTTTTGAGTTAAACTGCTTTAGAGGCATGGGAAGAGAGCAAGGCCGTTGGATGGCATCATCCAACGGTTGGGATTCATTGAGAAGAGGTCAAACGAGAATGGAGGAAGAGAATAAATCAGATCCGTCGATCGCGCAGAGATCGACGGTGGGGATTAGTCAAAAGGCATAAGGTGAAAAGGCAATGGAATAATGTGGGAAAGATCTAAGCCATCTGATCTGGACACGTGGATGGTCCAGATCCAATCAGAGGATTGCAATCGGCGGGAGGAGAAGAAAGGTTGCGATGAAAATCACCGATGCGATTGCGCGATCGGGAGGGTCGATGCGATTAAGCGATGACCGTCGATCTGAGGATCAGATCAACGATGGGGAGCAAATCAGAGGGATGACCGATCGAGGGGAACAAACAAACGTGCCTGATGAAACTTTGCGATGCGATTGAGCGCAGGCCGTTTGATCGGCCTTAAATCAACGGTCAATATCGTTTCAGCCCATACACTGGCGGGAAACCTTTATACTTTATAAAAAACCCAAATTTTCAAATAATACAAAGTTTTGGTGGATCGGGGCAGAATATATATATATATATATATATATATATATATATATGAAGTGGTTGGTGCCCAATTGCGGGGCCGCTGGATGTATGGAATATAATGGGCCTGGGGCTTTATATCGCAAGTGCCAATCACATCGGAACTGTAGATTAAGGCTTTTTAATCAACCCATTGTAAAAAATCCCCGATGGGATTAAGCGCCTTGGGACTTCAACACTTGGTCCCGGGGTGAAATTTATATGGGATGAAAGCGAAGGGGGTTTTTCAATCAACCCATTGCGAGTTTCTCCAATTCAATTGCGCTTCGGGTCTTTTTAATCTAACCATTTCATTAAAAAATCGTTGCATGGGCGTGTTAGACCAAACGTTGGATAAAAAGGGTTTTCTGACTTAACAAAGGAAAAAAGGTGATTGGGAGTGGATTTTCAAAATGGTTTAGCACCCAATTGCGGGCCCAAAGGGTTATATGAGATAACAACATGATCGAGGGTTACGAACATAGAGCTAATCGCATCGGGGTTTTTGTTAACACAATGAAATAGACTTGCGTGCTTTGGATTTTCTCCGATGCAATAAGCGCCGAAAGTTTTAGCACTTGGTTCCAACACCAAGGCACATGGTGGTGAAGTGGTTGAGACTTGGCCCAAAGGGGCTTAAATCTGCAATACAAAAAACGGGGTTTTCACATATTTTCAATGGTTTTCAAAGGGTTTTGAGGGTTTCGATATAGTTTAAAAAGGAGTTTTAAACTATGAAAAAATGAGTTTGATGTATGGAAGAAGGGGAAACATGAAAAAGAGGGATTTTATGGAGGAAAAGGGAAACAAATGAAGGTTAATTTCTGAGTGATGGAAGGGGAGAAAAGGGATTTTGAAGCAGTCTTTCTCATGGAATTTTCAGCAGAATTTCTGAGTTGAGAAGGGGAACAGTAGTGAAGATTTTCAGACACAGGCATGAGATCTTCCAGAGGCTTCAAGAAAAACATTTTGGCAATGAAACTGTTTCTTGAAGACTGAACAATGTTTTGGCCACCTTTTGATAGAACAAAATTTATAGGTGGCCAACAGTGGCTCCACTTGGGGATGGTGCCTTCTTGAAGGCATCAAGAACTTCAGACCTGCATTTCTCTGGGAGGCTGATCAGTACCTCACCCATTGGGCTGCCTTCTTTGCTAGGACAATCTTCTTTTTTTCTGAAAACATATTAGCAGCCAGGAAAAACAATGGATCTTTATCAACCAGCTTTCTACCTACCCAATCCTACTGATCTAACATTTTTTCTTCATCAAAGTGCACTTGGACTGGCAAACTCTTTTACAACATTTTATTCTTTTGAAAACAGGAAATCTAATCTATTTCTACTCCTTATTTCTCCGTGGACTCAGATTAAACAGTTGAGCCCATATGATTCTTTACCTAATCTACCATCTGTTGGGATTAAAATGTCCAACAGATTTTATTCTCTAAATTCTACAACAAAAACTTAAAAACGGTCAAGTCAAGATTAAACTATTTGACTTGCTGTGATCTATGGCATAAAAAACAAGCTGCACATAGATATTTATTTTGCAGAACATTTAAATCAAAATGGAAGGCTTAAGATCTGAAAGTTTCAAGTACTTCCTTTATCTTTTTTATAGCTCTGTTTTGACTTTGTTTGAGTTGTTCCTTCTTTGTCAACTGGTTCATATTTTGAGCTGATTAGAACTAGATTTACCTTTGTTTTGACTCAGAATTAAACATAGATTGGAGTCAATTCTTGCTTGGAAACTTAGGTTCAGGTTTTGAGCATGTTTGAACCTTTAATTTCTATCCTAATCTATCTACTGATAAGCCAAGATTAAACAGTTTGGCAAATCGAATTCACTATCCTATCAGCAGTAAATTTAAAACTAATTAGTCAAGATTAGGTTGTTTGACTAACTAGGAGTGTGTTTTTCAAGAGTGGCATTTAAGCTTGCACACTTTCATAATGTATTTCTCTTTTTGTTGGTATGGGGCGGTACCTTTATTTTTTATTTATTTTTTTATTTTTTTTACAATTTGCCCTCTTTTCTTTTTCTATTGTTTTTTATATTTTTCTTCTTGTGAAACTGAACAAAGCAAATGGTATTTACAATGAAAATGAAATCTTTAAAATCAAACTCAGCAGTAGTAATGCTTAAGGACCCTGCCATTGACAGGACCCCCAAACAGATCTGAGCCATCCAACTCTTGCAGAAAAAATGCATTTGGACCAATGGAAGACTGAATAATGTAAGGACCTTGCCACAAACTGTCAAATTTGCCATGTTTACCCTTATCTTATCTTCTGGAGTCCCATTTAAGTACCTTGTCTCCAATGTTGAAGTCACAAGCCTTTTTTCTCTTGTCAAACAACTTCTTTATGTTCTCTTGCACCTTCTGAGCTCTGTTGTAGACCTTTTCCCTTGTCTGCTGGAGATGTATTGTCTGATTGATCCTCCTTATCATGTTGTCCTCTTCTGACTATATTTCTTGGACTAATTTTATCACTGGTACACCTAGGCTGGTAGGAAACACTGCATCTGCTCCATAAACAAGCTGGTAAGGGGACATTCCAATGGATTTCTTTATGGTCAATCTGTCTGCCCACAGAGCATGCACCAACTTGTTATGCCATGATTTTTTATTTTCCTCAAGCAGCTTCTTGATGATGGTCACCAAACTTTTATTTGATGATTCTACTAACCCATTACCTTGAGGGTAATAAGCAGTAGAATGACCGAGTGTAATTTGATACCTGTGACAAAAATCAATCATCCTTTTGGAACCAAAAGCAGCAGCATTATCAGTAATAATCTTCCTAGGGCAACCGAATCTAGACAGGATACGGTCTTCAAGAAATTTTATAATGACAGAATATGTGGCATTCCTAGAAGGTATGGCCTCTATCCACTTTGTGAAGTAGTCAGTGGCTGTGAGAATTCATTTTTGTTGAGCAGATGAAGTAGAATGGATTTCTCCTATGAAATCTAGGCCCCACTGTTGAAAAGGAGCTTCAACAGTGACAGGATGTAATGGTAAAGGAAGGAGTTATCTTTTGCCCTCAAAAACTTGGCACTTGTGGCAGGCTACTATCATCTTATGGACATCTTGGAAGAGGTTGGGCCAGTAATAGCCAGCTCTAAGGATTGTATTGGCTGTAGTTTTCCAGTAGAGATGACCTCCACACTCTCCTTCATGGAATTCATGCTTGATCCTCTCTGCATCAACTTCAAGAAAACATTTAAGCAATAAACTATTAGCATTTTTCCAATATAAACATTCATTCAAAATGTAATAGTTCCTAGCTTTCAACTTTAAAAACCTTGCTTTTTTTTTTGATAAATCAGGAGGAGCATTAAGATTTGTAAGTACATACAAAACATCAGCATACCAAGGTGAGTTTTGGAACTGCTCTTCCACAGTGGGAGTAGGCAATTCTTCCTGTTCATCCAAGGCACCTACCATGTTAATGTCAAGGGCTTGTAAATTAGATTCAGCCATTAATTGAGCCAAGCCCTAACCTTTAATAAGTTTGGTGGGTTTGATTTCCAAATCATATTCTAATATTATAGCAATCCATTTGCCCCTCTTTCCATCCGGGTCTTGTGACAAGATGTCTTTTACCACTATGTTAGGCACATAAGAAATGATGTGGGAATGTAGAATATACACCCTGAAGTCCTTTAAGGCCTTTACCAAAGCATAGGCCTGTTTTTCCATTATGTTATATTTCAAGGGTGCATCCCTTAAAGCCTTGCTGAAAAAAGAAATAGGTTGTTCCTGTCCCTCTGGGTTTTTCTGCAACAGGACTGCAGCCACTGTATGTTCTGAGGCAAAGGAAAAAATAAGTAAATCCTTTGAAAATTCCGGGCTAATCAGGACTGGGGCCCAGGTGAGTGCATGTTTCACCAATTCGAAGGATTTTTTGGCTTCTACAGTCCATTTCACTCCTACTTCTTTTTTGAGCATATTAGTCATGTTTCTAAGGAGCTCTGCTAAATTGGGAATAAACCTCCTTAAGAAGTTAATTTTCCTAATAAAGGAATGTAATTCTTTTATGTTCCTTGGTTGGCTAATCTGTAGTATTCCCTCAACTCTTTTTGGATCTATTTTAATCCCCTTTTCTGATATAATATGGCCAAGGAGTTTACCCTCTTGTAGGCCAAATACTGTCTTTTTGGGATTTAAAGATAGCCCAAATCTTCTGCATTTTTAAAAGACCTTTCTTAGATGTTTAAGGTGTTCTTCATCAGATTTGGAATATACTATTATGTCATCAAGGTAAATTACAATGAAGTGCCCTATTTCCTCTGAAAATGCAATGTCCATGGCCCTTTGGAAAGTGCCCCCAGCATTCATTAGTCCAAAAGGAATTTTCACATACATGAAAGTGCCCCAAGGAGTGGTGAAAGTTGTCTTGAGTTGGTCTTCTGGGAGTACTAAAACTTGGTTATATCCTGAAAAACCATCTAATAGAGAAATCCTCTTTGAAACAACTACCCTTTGTAGGATGTGTTCCATTTTGGGTAAAGGGTAATTGTCCTTTAGGGAGGCTCTGTTAAGGTTTCTGAAATCAATGCACAATCTGATTTCTCCTGTCTTTTTCCTCACAGCTACAAGGTTAGAAACCCAATCTGAAAACCTCATAGGCACAATGATTCCTGCCTCATACATTTTCTTGATTTCCTTTTCCACTAGAGGCAGTTGTATTGGATTAATTCGACGCATTTTTTGCTTAAAGGGTTTTTGGTTTTCTTTCAAAGGGATCTTGTGCTGGATTATTTTTGTGTCGTAGGCTTTTAAATCTTCATAGCTCCAGGCGAACACATCAACAAACTCTTTAAATAAGCCAATGTATTTCTTTTTCATGCCTGCTGGCAAGGAGCTAGCTAATTTAATCATTTTAGGCTGATCTTTGGTGCCTATGTTGCATTCTTCAACCTCAGACTCTGTATATTCTACAGTGGGTTTCTTTGCTACGTCGTTAAAATCAAACAGGTCTTTTAATGGTGCTAGCCCCCTAGGTATGTTCTTGTCCTTTGACGACAATACCTCAATGTCTTCATTTTCTGTGTCCTCGTATTCTTCAATATGAGTTCCAAGTTTTTTAGTTAACATGTTTATTTTTACGGGATCAGATGGTTTCTCTTATTCAGGGGGCTTTTTGTTTAGGCAATTTTCATCGGATTTAGAATCTGAACCAGATAATTCAAACTCGTTTCTGCCAAGAAAAAAATCCTCTATCTGTTTGTCGCCCTCAAAGACCTGTCAATATTTCTCATTATCTGGCACTGTAGGTCTATATTTTGTTCGAATGGTAATATGTTTGTCGCTAGGGGATTCCTGACATGAACTAGCAGCGTAGGCCAATCCGTTTGCAATTATGTTTTGACTCCTTGGGACATACATGAGTTCATATTTTGCAAACATTTTCAAGAAATCTATGGCATTATTCCGGTATACCCTTAGTCTAGGATGCTTAACGACATATTCTCCATTTAGCTGTTTGATGAATAATTCTGAGTCTCCCTAAACAATTATCTTCTTGGCTCCTGGTTCTTTTAATAGACGCAATCCTAGGATGAGAGCCTCATACTTTGCGATGTTGTTAGTGCATTTGAAATCTAACCTGAAAGCATGGCTCTCAGAGTAATCGTTTTCAGTGTCAACCATGCCCCAGGTCCCGCACTCTTTTTAGTGCAAGACCCGTCAAATTTCATGCACCACAAGGGATTGTTTGTAGGGTTAACATCATTTTCATCCATGTTGCTTTGTTCGTCATTATGTTCTGTTCTGAGATTCACAACCTGTCATGATGGGTCTTGTTCCTCAGGATTTTCATGGAGTTCAGCGTGATGGGTAGTCTGTTGTTTTCCGTCTTGGCTTTGTTCACTCTGGTCTGTTGTTTCAATGCACTATTCAAAGGTTTCTCTCTCGTTTTCTTCCATATCTAGAACTGCCATTATTTCTAGATTTGGGGCCTCTAACAGGTTGTCTGAGTCGTTGTCTTATAGCTCTGGCTTATTTGTGGATTCATTATTGTAAAAGATAAATGAATCCAAGTCTGTATGGACAGAGTAAATGGGAGAATTTTCAGGCTTTTCTGGGCTACTGACCATGAATTTCATGTGTGCCTCTCTGTATAGTCTTCTAAGCTGGCTAAAGACAGGGATAGTGGCATATGCACCATCCATCTGCATGGTACCTTGCAGCTTGGCACCCCATGATCTTGACAACAACATGCCATACTTAGGAGGCACATCAGCCACTACCACATCCATAACCATGCACTTGGTTGGGATTTGAGTCAAACTCACACAAAGGTCTTTGATTAGGCCAAGGAATTTTAATCTGCTAGAGTCAAAAGAATATAAATCCTTGTAAGGTCTGGTTATTTCTAGTCCTAGCCTTTCCATTATCACTTTTGGCATAAGGTTGTGTGAGGCTCCCGAGTCATGCATAGTATTATGCAGGATTTTCTCATGGATATTGAGGCTGACATAGAAAGGAGGTACTAACCCTTCCTGAAATTTCCCTTCAATTTTTGGGCCAAACAAGAGAGTTGATTTCTCATCATTCAAATTGACGGTATCACTGTTTTCTCCTAGGTTTAAAGCTTTCAAAATTTGACTCTTATATACATCCTGGGTGGCCAACTCAACGAGAGGGACTGAAATTTTAATTTTGGCAATCTCACTTTCCAAATTAAAAGCAGACTGATTCTTTGAAAGGTTTAATTCTGTTTTGTTGGACATCGTTTTATTGGTAACATCAGATTGCTGATTTTCAGTGTGTACAATGCTTGAAGCTGTTTTATCAGGAGCATTAGCTGTAATGCTAGTGCTACTAGTTTCTTGAATTGATTTGTCACTGGTTTGGATGTCCTTATCTTTGTTTTTACCAGAATTCTTAGCTGTCGGTTTATTGCTTTCAACAGTCACTTTAGGAGTCTTTCTAGATTTTTTCTTAATGGTGATTTCAGAGGGCTTTGGTTTGGGATCATCTATGTTATTTTTGCTCCTGAGTTCATATTGTTCTCAGACCTGCATGATGGCACTTTCGAATCCTAACCTATAGTCCTCAGTTTCCAACCCTTCCTCGTTCCAACGTGAGTACGAGGCTTGGTTTTCTTCTGTGGGGAAGGTATGGTCTAATTCATCCACATCCATCATATTCATGTCAGTTTCCTCTGACTCCTCTATTATTCCTTCATCTTCATCAAAAAATTTCTCTTGGAATGGAGGGATGACCTTTTGATCGGAGTCTCTTTGCCTATTTGGGGGGTTATTTCTCCTAAAGTTCTGGTTTTGATTTTGGTTTTTGTTCCTATTCTGATTGCTGACTTGGATAGTCAAATTTTCTACCATTTTTCCTAGTCTCTCCATAGTTTTGGCTAGACTATCATATTTGGGATCATATGCAGAAGCTGTGTTGTCATCCCTATAGGTTACCTTTTTCTCAGCCCTCATCCTGGCTCTTTTATCAATCAAGTTCGCCTCAACACTCACTGCTCATTTATGCATGTCTTCCAATGTATTATAATCTCTCTCCCTGAGCTGGTAAGCCATATCAGCATCAAAGCCTTCAGGGTATTTTACTAGGGCCATTCCTTGGGGAGGTTTCATGTGTGGTGGAAGAGCATTGTAGATAGTGTTAAATCTTGTAGAATAGTCCTGGACACTCTCTCCTAGATTCCTTTTAAGATTCTTATATTCAGCTAGGATTTGGAGAGGGTTACTTCTAACTTCCCATTTGTTTATGAAAGTTTCATGTAAGGTGGGAAGATCATTAATGCTATTAGGAGGCAAAGCTTTAAACCACTTCTTCACTTATCCTCCTAAACTCTGAGCGAAAATACTCATCTTAATTGTTTCATCCTCTATTTCCATGTAGTGGAAGGCATCTCCCATCGTAACTACATGGTGTTGAGCGGTGGAGGATTATTTGCCAGTGAAATGAGGAATTTTAGACTGATATTCATTGGTTAAAGGAGCTAAAGGTTGGGGCAGCACCAAGGGAGCATACCATGCTACCATGATTAGAGGTGGGGGTGGATTCACAAGAGATGGATTAACAAAAGGGACAGTGGGCTAGAGTGGAGTGGTTTGGACAGTGGATGTTGGATGAACAGATGTGGATGGACCAGGGATAGATTGTTGAGCTGATCTTGGATGAGAGACACCTAAATTAAGAAGGAAATGTAAATCAGGTGGTGTGGTTTCTCTACTACCAGGATGTTCACCTTGTTCAGGGGATGAAGGTGAAGACTGTGAATCTAGCTGATCTAAATCGTCGAGTGACCGAGTTCTAAATGGATTTCTTAGATCTACTTGTGATTTCTGTAGAGCTGCAAGATTTTCAGGAACTGAATTAGCTCTCAAAGGTGATCTAAAAATAGTCGACGATTTAATCCTAGGAGACATCCTAAGTAATCTTTCAGGGTTATCAACTATCTCAGGTGGGTTTGGGTCAGGGTGAGCTCTAGTATGAATCTTTCTAGGAGCCACTATGCTGTGTTTCCAGACCCAACTAAACAAGAAAGGAGTTAATCATATATGACAATCTTTGAGAGGTTAACTGACCTTTTGCTAAGAAAAATTTAATCCTAAAAGCCTCTTACTGATTTTGAATGATTTTATAAATATTAAGGGTCCTCCCAGTCGAGTCTTAAGGTCTGTAGGATTGTGAAGTCGCCAAGTGGAAGTTTTTAGATATTTTGGAGGTAAAAGGTTTTATGGTCCACTACCATGTTTATTGGATACCAATCTGAAATATTTTTGGATTTTCAGAGTTATTGTGGTTGTATGGAAAACTAAAGAGTTTATAAAAGCTAGCCAAGCGACTATTAACTCAAAAACTCCCCAGTGGAGTCGCCATTATGTTGGCGATGACAATGGGACACAAAACCAGGTATTTAGTAATTTAGGGCACTCAGAATTTCCCCAGCGGAGTCGCCATTATGTTGGCGATGACAATGGGACACAAAACCAGGTATTTAGTAATTTAGGGCACTCATACTGTCCCCAGTGGAGTCGCCATTATGTGGGGGTTCCTATGTTTTGGCCAGATTGGCAATTCCTATGTTTTGGCCAGATTGGAAAAACCAAAAGATAAGACAACATCAAACCACTTTAGGATTCAAGGATCTAGCCCTCCTGAATCCAGAGAGGGATCTCTCTATGAATGAGTTTAAAGATGTGATCTTTAAAAGCTGAAATTGTGATATTAGGCTAGTTATGAAGAGCATAGGTTTTGTTTGTTTGTTTTTGGTTGGGAAAAGACATGATGAAGGTGAAGGCAACTCAAAATAAAGGGTGAAGATGTCCACAAGTGAAGGAATGATTCGGCTGACAGAAAAGGCAAAGACAGTTTTAACCCATTGGGCTATGGAGTCATAGGAGGATTTTAATTGGACAACAAGGTTCAAGAAGGATCAATGGGGCATGTCACTTATGTCAAAGGATCTCTTAAAGTGATTTTATGGAATGAAACAGAGAGGAAGTGGAAAACAAGCAAATGAAGAAACAGTGAGCAGCCTAAGATCAAGTAAGTGCTTTCAAACTATCTTGCTTTCAACATGTACTTAAGGAAAAACATAAAAGTATTCTAAGATCAGGTAAGTGCTTTTAAACTATCCTGCATTGAAGTACTTTCAGTTAGAAAACAATTTGAAAACCCTGCTTAAGATCAGGTGAGTGCTTTCAAACTACCCTGCTTTCAGCATATTCAATAAGAAAACCACAGATAACAGTCACAAAGAGAGATTTAGATCAGGCAAGTGATTTTAAACCAACCTACTTTAATACACTCTTTAAGGAAAATGCAGAAAATACTCATTTTAAAGAGAAATCTAGATCAGGCAAGTGCTTTTAAACCGACCTGCATTAATATACTCTTCAAAGAGAACGTTTGAATGGAGAAAACATAGAAAATAAAGCTTTCAGTAAGAGTAGGGTATTGTTCAGAGTAAATCCTAGCTCTAAGTTTGCTGCTCTTAATCAGAGAAAGTGGACAGAGTGAAAACATTAAACAAAATAACAATTGACAGTGAGGAACACATCACCATTGACACAAATTAGGATCCCATAAATCAGCGGCTTGTATTTGATGTTCAAACCAGTTATAATCAGCAAGCCCGGTGGGTCTCTACAATTTCGGACTTCTCATATCATCTTATGTATCTTCAAGTCGCAAACAGGGCATCAGTAGCTTCAGAAACTATTACAAGCATTCAGATGTCCAGAGACCAACATTTTCTCATCTTCTACAGAATTATTTATAGAAGAAAGAGGAGGTGGGATCTGGTAAAAGATGTCCTGGGTCAATTAATACAGATTGATGACTTCTCGGCCTTTGAGGGCCTCGATGAAGAAATTTACAGGTGTTTATCTGCATTAATTGATTTACACTTAGGATTAAGCTTGGTGGGAGCTTTTGTTGACTTTTGAGGCTCTTTTTCATGTTGAAGTAACTCTGTTTCTGCTCCCCGAGGTCTAATGATCGAAAAGATTTGCTTCTGGGTTGTTCTTAATCTTTAAAATGGTTTTGCCGGCAATTAGAGATAAGATCTTTGATTCGTATTAATTGTTCGGATGTATTTGGGCGAACACCTCTTGTTCAGGTAGTGACTATGCTTTCTTTGATTTCTGTGAGGCCGCAGGTGCCTTTAGGAGCTGGAGAGGGTTCAATTGGCCTCTTCTTGGGGCGGTGAAATTTTTCTCGGATCGACAGTTGTCTTCATCTCTTCCCAAAACACCTTTAAGTTACTTGAGATCTGTGTTTTAGGTCTGATCAGGCTTATCTTGTGTCTTCCAGTCTTTATGATGCTTTTATCCATGGATTTAGGCTTTTGATTTGCTGAATTTGTGCCTTAATCTTTCAAACTGTGCTAGGAAATCTCAAAACGCTGATACTCTTTGTTTCTTTTATGCATTGATGTGTCTTGTTGATGTGCAGGCCGCGCGAGGCTCATATCGCATCAATGCCTCATGAAACATTGACGTCGTGGAGTTTTGAGCCCAGCAAATGGTTTCCTTTGATGAATCGAAGGCACCAGAATCGTCATCCCCGACCTTCAGCCTTTCTTCATTACAATGGAAAAACCATTGAAACCTGCAAAATACAGAACTATATTATAAAATCCTGCGTTTTTGGGTTAAATTGCTTCAGAGGCATGGGAAGAGAGCAGGGTCGTTGGATGGCATCATCCAACGATTGGGATTCATTGAGAAGAGGTCAAACGAGAATGGAGGAAGAGAACAAATCAGATCCGTCGATCGCGCGGAGAACGACAGTGGGGATTAGTCAAAAGGCATAAGGTGAAAAGGTAATGGAATAACGCGGGAAAGATCTGGCCCGTCCGATCTGGACATGTGGACGGTCCAGATCCAATCAGAGGATCGCAATCGGCGGGAGGAGAAGAAAGGTTGTGATGAAAATCACCGATGCAATTGCGCGATCGGAGACTCGATGTGATTAAGCGATGACCGTCGATCTGAGGATCAGACCAATGGTGGGGAGCGAATAAGAGGGATGACCGATCGGGGGGAACAAACAAACACGCCCGATGAAACTTTGCGATGCGATTTAGCGCGGGCCGTTTTATCGGCCTTAAATCAACGGTTAATATCGTTTCAGCCCATACACCGGCGGGAAACCTTTATACTTTATAAAAAACCCAAATTTTCAAATAATACAAAGTTTTGGTGGATCGGGGCGGAATATATATATATATATATATGAAGTGGTTGGCGCCCGATTGCGGGGCCGCTGGATGTATGGAATATAATGGGCCCGGGGCTTTATATCGCAAGGGCCAATCGAATCAGAACTGCAGAGTAAGGCTTTTCAATCAACCCATTGTAAAAAATCCCCGATGTGATTAAGCGCCTCAGGACTTCAACACTTGGTCCCGGGGTGAAAGTTATATGGGATGAAAGCGAAGGGGGCGGGGTTTGTATATATGGGACATAATCGCATCGGAAGTTTGATGCGGTTTTTCAATCAACCCATTGCGAGTTTCTCCGATGTGATTGCGCTTCGGGTCTTTTTAATCTAACCATTTCATTAAAAAATCGTTGCATGGGCGCGTTAGACCAAAATTTGGATAAAAAGGGTTTTTTGACTTTAAAAAGGAAAAAAGGTGATAGGGAGTGGATTTTCAAAATGGTTTAGCGCCCGATTGTGGGCCCAAAGGGTTATATGAGATAACAACATGATTGGGGGTTACGAACAGAGAGCTAATCGCATCGGGGCTTTTGTTAACACAATGAAACAGACTTGCGTGCTTTGGATTTTCTCCGATGCGATAAGCGCCGAAAGTTTTAGCGCTTGTTTCCAGCACCAAGGCGCATGGTGGTGAAGTGGTTGAGACTTGGCCCAAAGGGGCTTAAATCTGCAATACAAAAAAACGGGTTTTTCACATATTTTCAATGGTTTTCAAAGGGTTTTGAGGGTTTTGATATAGTTTAAAAAGGAGTTTTAAACTATGAAAAAATGAGTTTGATGGATGGAAGAAGGGGAAACATGAAAAAAGAGGGATTTTATGGAGGAAAAGGGAAACAAATGAAGGTTAATTTCTGAGTGACGGAAGGGGAGAAAAGGGATTTTGAAGTAGTCTTTCTCATGGAATTTTCAGCAGAATTTCTGAGTTGAGAAGGGGAACAACAGTGAAGATTTTCAGACACGGGCATGAGATATTCCAGAGGCTTCAAGAAAAACATTTTGGCAATGAAACTGTTTCTTGAAGACTGAACAATGTTTTGGCCACCTTTTGATAGAACAAATTTTATAGGTGGCCAACAATCCCTTCACCCGAGAAGATTAATTCATTTGGAGATTTGATGCCTTTAATTCTAATCGAGATTGATTATTGTGAACTTATTTCGGCTTTGAATCCTCTGCCTCCTGATCATGCTCCTTTGAGTATGTCTCTTGACACTTATTCTCAATCCCCTTGGCTTAGCGATTCAAATTCGCCCGATCCCTTAAGAGATATATTTCCTTCCGATGAGGCCATCATGGAAACTATGTCTCTTGAGGATCCTCCTTGGGATGATAGTCATCATCGTTCCTCGTTCATGCCTAGCCTTGGGGCCATGTCTACTTGTCTTGAGAGCTTCGCTTCTCAGGTTCCTTCTCCTCTGCTTCAAATGCCCATCTTGACACACAAATTCTTTGTGGAAGGTAACTTGGGTAACATCAAACAGACGATGCCTATCAACGTCTACATTAAAATAGGGGTTGTCGAGAACATCCATATTGGGGTGAACTGTTCTCCTGATGAGATACTGGTTTATACTAGTCTCTTTTGTGAGTTTCGTGACATTTTCACATGGTCTTATGAAGAAATGCCTGATATCGATCCAAGTATAGTGGTGCATGAGATTCCTACCTATCCAGGTGCGAAGCCTGTTCGCCAGCATCTTCATCCTGTGCACCCTAGAAAGGCAACCTCTATTAAGGGAGAAGTTGAAAAACTTCTTAAAGTTGGTTTCATCTATTTGATTCCCTTGACAGACTGGGTTTCCAATATTGTTCCTGTAGATAAGAAATAGGGTACCATTCGTGTCTGTGTTGATTACCGTAACATTAACTCTGCTTTCCCTAAGCATAATTATCCCACTCCTTTTATTGATCAGATCATTGATGACTGTGTCGGGAGTGAGATTTTTTCCCTTATGGACGGGTTTTCTCTATACAACTAGATTAACATTCTTTCGTCCAATCAGCATAATACCGCCTTTATCTATCCTTGGGGTACTTTCACTTATAAGAAGCTCCCTTTCGGTCTTAAAAAAGTTGGGGCTAAATTTCAGCGAGCAATGTCATATGATTTCTACGATATCAAGTGCATTGTTCAGCCTTATCTGGATGACCTTCCGGTGCATTCAACTAAGCGTAAAGACCATCCTGATCATCTCCGCCAGATTTTTCTTCGTTGTCGATGCTATAACATCTGGCTTAATCCACACAAGTGTGTCTTCTGCATTGATTCCATTAGACTCTTAGGTTTTATTGTTTCAAAAGACGGGATTCATCTCGACACACTCAAAGTTGAAGCTATTGTGAATCTCTCCTCTCCTTCCTCCTTACATCAACTACAAAGTCTGCAGGGGAAAGCTAACTTCTTGTACCGTTTTATACCTAACTATGCTGAAGTGGCCAAAGGGTTTACCCAATTAATGAAGCAAGGCGTCTCGTTCCTCTGGGATGAGATTGCCCAAAATTCCTTTGATGCACTGAAGACGTTGCTGGTCAAAGCTCCTTTGTTGTGTCCTCCAAATTATCATCGCGATTACTCCCTCTATTTGGTCGCCGTGTTTAGCACGATTCCCATGGTTTTGGTACAAGTCGATGATGATGGTGAAAAGCATGTCATTTACTATTTGTCTCACAATATTCTCGATACTGAGACGCGATATGCACATGTAGAGAAGTTGGCGTTGGTTGCTGTTCAAGTTGTTCAAAGTTTTCGTCACTATATTCTATTGTGCATAGTGATTGTGATTTCTAATTGCGACCCTATGACTTACATATTGACTCGTCAATTGCTGGGGATCAAGTACTCGAAGTGGATTTTCATCCTCCAAGAGTTTGGTTTGGATTTCACTACCGCCAAGTCGAAGAATTCATTGGTCTTCACCGATTTGATACGCTCTCTCCCTTCTGATTCCGATCCATCTGGTTTTGAGGAATGCATTCCAGACGACACGCTTTTTTGATAAGCACCCTCGATCCTTAGTACGGTGATATCATTATATATCTTCAAACTTCCACCTTTCGATCTGAGTTGACAAAAGATGCTTGTCGACGCATCTGCCATCAATCGCAACCCTATTGCATAGTCGGAGATACACTCTACCACATCGATGTTGATTCCATTCTCCGCTGGTGTTTGACTCTTGAGGAATATGAAAATGTCCTGAATGATTGTCACATTGACACTTGTGGCAGTCACATATCTGGATATGCTACTGCACAGAAGATTCTTCGTGATGGGTATTTCTGGCCCACCATCTTTAAAGACTACATTATTGATTTTCGTAAGTGCCATGCTTGCCAGATCCATCAGCGCAAGATGTGCACGCCGCCTTCTCATCTTCACCCTGTCATTACCATTAGTCCCTTTGTGAAGTGGGGCATCGATTTTATGACATGTAACCCTCACTCAGCTAGGGGGCATGCTTATATCATCATAGCGGTGGACTACTTCACCAAATGGGCCGAAGAAATGCCTACAGTTACGGCTTACGGTAAGAAAACAACTCAATTTCTATTCAATCATGTCATTTCTAGGTTTGGTGTCCCTCAGGCCATTATTACTGATCATGGTTCCCATTTTTGGCATTACATGGTGGCAGCGTTGACTTCCAAGTTGGTTCTGCAGCACGACAGCTCAACGCCGTACTACCCTTAGGCCAATGGCGAGGTTGAAGCCATGAATAAATTTCTCGTCACTATGCTTCAATGTACGATTGGGATGCACAAATAAAACTGGCATCTCATGTTGTTTTTAGCTCTCTGGGCTTACCAGACCTTAGTGAAGGATGCAACTATATTCACTCGATTCCAGCTCGTCTATGGTTTGGAATCCACCCTTCTGATTGAATATGAAATACCTTCACTCAAGCTAGTTGTTGAATTGCTGCCAAATACTTCGCCAAAAGAGGAGTGTCTTCTATATTTAGAGAGGCTGGATGAAACTCGCCGCTTTGCTGCTCTGGTCATAGAAACACAGAAAAAGTGGGTCAAAGCTCATTTTGACCAGTCGGTTTCCCCTCGTTCCTTTATAGAAGGAGACCTTGTCCTCCTATATGACCAAGCTCACGATAAGCTACGGGAAGGAAAATTTCAACCCATGTGGCATGGGCCCTACATTGTTAAACACTTTTTACAGAATGGGGCTTATGAGATTATTGATTATGAAGGTCATCCTTTAGATCAACCTAGAAATGGGTTGTATCTGAAGAAGTACTATGCATGAGTCATTCGTGCATGATTTTTGTACATAGGTATTTTTTCATTTTTGTACATTTTGGGCTTGGTGTGATTTGCGCACATTTTCCTACTTATTGGATTGTTGCTTGTTGGGCAAATTTCCATTACCACTTATGTCAGTTTCGCAGATGGTGCTTCCCGTAGTACCCGGAATCTCTCTTCAGCAGCTTGGGTGATTTATGATCCTGCTGGTGAGTTGATAGATCTTCAAGGTATCTGTTTAGGACAAACCACATAAAATTTCGCTGAATAGAGTGTTGTAATTGAACTATTAAACGAGGTCGTTGCTCTCAGCATTCGTGCATTGATTTTTAACCTAGACTCACATCTTGTTGTTATTCAACTTAATGGGAATTATTCTGTTATAAATCCTTATATCTCAAGGTTGTATTTGCGTGTTCGTTTACTGGAGAGACATTTTGATTATATTACATATCAACATATTCCAAGACGAATGAACACGTTAACTGATATAGTAGCCAATATTGTATTAGACATACATTTGCATAATTTGTAAAAAAAAAAATCATCATCACATGACAAGATCCATACAGGAAAATAGACGTATATATATATATCATGTGTTTACATCCATGTGCATCATAAGTTCAAAAAATATGTATGTTTCAGTTACATCTGGAGACATCATGTCTCTCAAAAATATGCAAAAATAAAAGCCTAGGTATCTAGTTGGTGTGATGATCATGATAACATGTCACCGCCCGTACAAGCCGCCTCAATAAGCAGTGCATGCAATTTGACACCCCTGTAGTGTGTCTCTGGTAGGCCGGAGGAACATCATCAAATCATGCATAGTCCGGGATCCCACGGGAGATTCCTTCCAAGTTGCGTATTTCCTCCTCCTCGCCTCCCTCACCATGAGGGGCCACATGAAAGTCGTGAGGAATCCTCCACACTATTGGTGACATGCCTACAGGCCTTTCTGGGCCAACATCTGCAATTACATGGATTAATTTCAGAATATGCATCACAAAAAATCATAATACTTATCAAAATTAAAAATGAGTCTTACCCAATGCTTCATCCTAGTCTTCTCCCTATGGAAGTGGAAGATCTGGATCACCAGTAAAATCTGTGCTAGAGTAGGGCCAGTCCTCCACGATGATCAGCTGTTGGTGGATCCACTCAAAGAACTCCAGCCTCTAGGACATCTATTGACTGCCCCCTGACCCTGGCATCAAAGCTACCCAATGAACCATCTGTGGCTCATAGGCTGGTGGTGTCGGAACTATCACCTCCTGGCATTGGAATATTGGTAACCTTTCCAAGATGAAAGGTACCAATATGGACCCAGAGTCGAACTGCTTCAGTTTCCCATTCTTACATTTTGTCAACTGGTGCTTAATGGTGATTGTTACTGCCTCTGCCCAGTTGTAGAGTGTCGATGCTATGCAATCCACTGCAAGAAGTAATTATGTTTTTATGGCCTCGAGAGGAGCTTGAACTCCTGCAGCTCGTGTGATGGTGTGTAGCACTACTTTGATTGCCAGATCGTGAATGGTTTGAATATCCAAATTCCCACTTTTGGATCCTTTCCATGCTCCTCGACACACCCTGTCAATAACCATACTCATGTTTTCCATGGCGGGCCAAGTACCGGTCAGAATTGGTACTGCCCCCCTCTGTGACAATCTGGTTATGAAGTAAATATATGAAACTTCAATCTCAAGTTCTTGATCGCGAATAATGAATCTTTCCTAATCAATGTCCCAGACACTGATCAAGTACTGCAAAAGCTCTGGTTGAGCTCTGAGACATGGTGCCATAACGAATTTCTTGAGCCTGCAATCTCTTAGAACTTCCACGCATCTTTCATTTTCCATGGAAATTTCATCTTCTTCGCTATGTTCGCGTTCTTTCCACTCAATCACCATTTTGTCCTTTCACACCTACAAAAACATCCATAGGGTAATCATTAGCCAAATAAAATGCTTTTGAAATAGCTAAACTGAGCTCATTGCTTGCATATCCAAGCTAAAATGGTCGTCGCGGTCAACGCGGCTATTTTAAAAACACCCACGCCAATTGGCGCCCCCTAGTTCAATTTTTAGGGCAGTCGGCACGACTGTGTTCCTGAAACCTGCACCAACTGCCAAGCCCTAGGTTTTACAAAATTCCCCCCATAGATCCACAAAAATGGGTTGCGGGAAATAAAACTACTATCAAAATAAAGGGAAAGGTGTGAGTTCTTACCTAGAATAGACAAATTCACGATTGGATTTCTGGATTGCCCGTTGTCAGCTCTACAAAATCACAGTTAAAAAGGGGTAACAAATTTCTCACAAGAGGTAAAAGTGAAAATTAATTTATTTTTTACCATTTTTGGCATTTTATAACTTTTCAGAACCCTAATTAGGTTTTAAAGCATATTTTTCGATTATTGTGCTTCGGAAAATGTGTTTTACATGCGTCTCTTGTGTAGCGACATGTCCTGAACGTGATGGCAATGAAGTAACGAGTTGTATTTTATACTTTTTTGGACTCGGTAAAAACACGAAAAAGTCACTCTTGGAGTCATCTTTCATCTCTTTTCAGACTCTTGAAAATTGAAAAGATTTCTGAGACTCTTGTCATTTTTAACTCATTAAATGGCTGTGAAACGATATCTACCCAGTATATGTTTACCCCTTTTTCAAGCTGGGATAGATTATATACGAAAAAGGAATGACTTAGCCTATTCTGACTAAGAGGCTCTCTCAGACATAGTTTTCTACCTTTTCGGATCTATGAGACTACCTACGAAAAGGGACATGCTAGAGTTTTCTTTTCCGCTTCTTTTCAAACTCTCTAAACATGAAAAGATGTCGAGTTCTTCCTTTTTTAGACTCGTTAAAACCTAAATGACATCGGAAACCGTCATCATGACATCACCGAGTTCCTCCTTCCTAAGGATCGTAAAATGTACTAGGATGGATTTGTCCGAAGGAAAAACTTACATGACAAGCATATGCTATCCCCTTCAAGCTTGTTTTTCAAACATAATTGGGGTACTTGCCAGCAATGTTGGGGGAAAATGGAACCAGTTCTCAATCATGTCGGCAGTATGTCACTCTTAAACATGGCACTCATCTGCATTCGTTTCGAGTTGGGGATATCTGACTTTGTCATTTTTTGCCTCCATGGGTTTGGGTAATCTGTTTTGGCCTCTCATATGTTATTTTCCATGTCACCATGACCTCAGATCCTTTAATGTCAAATATTTCCAAATCCGGAGTCGTGTTATTGATATGTTCAAGAGAAGTTTCCATTTGCATTTTTCAACCTCCCTCTGATCCTCTTTTTTGGTCCTGATCCACTATCATCATGTTCCTCTGTCTCATGTCGATGATGTGGGAAACATTATGGCCCTCCTTCGACCAAGTCACTTCCTGTCGACTTAAACTCATTATCCAGGAAGCTGATCCAGAGACTCCCTTCCGGTAGCTTGGAGCTTGCATACCTCAATGGAAATTTCTTCGCATTCAAAGACAGTTCCACATCATTGGCCTTCGATCGAGTGATTCTATGGGTGTTCGACGCCATATCACTTTTCACACTCTATAGATTGTAGTCATTGTACATTGAGATCCATTATCATTATTAGTGGTTTCTCTCATGCATTTTAATAGCTTTCATCATTGGTTGGTAATCAGGTGACTTTCTTGCATGTTCGACTTCAGCTCACATATTCACATGCTTGAATTTGTACTTGTTCAGGTCGAGATGGAGCACAAGACCCTGGGTTTTGTGTGATAATATCCAGGCTGCAGGATATTTTGGTTTATCATGACTGTATTGATGAATCTTTTGATTGGATGGTTGCGACCATACCTGAGTCTATTTATTGATCCTTATTGTTGGATGGTTGCATCCATACCTCAGATCTTGTTTATATATGTACTCTATTATGGATGGTTGTGCCCATACCACATGTTCATGTATTAAAGATATCAGTTGTATTTGTACTTGCAGGTCTTCCGACGACGGTGTTTGGTTTGAACGCGTTTTCGTAAAGAATTTCAATCCTACCTCTCTCTCGGACCTCATGCTTTAGGGGGCACCTGTTACACAACATTTTGGCACCATTCCTGCAATCCCCATCCCACACATTGGAGGAACATTTCTGTGACTTATATGTAGTTTCATGCCTTGCAAAAAGTGTCATTGCATCCATTTCCATGAGGAGAAAATTTCCTCTGTTGACTATTCCTGGAAGAGACTATCAAAAACACATGGATTTGAGTCAGCACTGGCAGGCAGTTAAGGCCTCGCGCCGATATAGAAATTAACACTGGGGCCCGCTCCCATTGGTGCTATGTCTCAGTGGACTACCCGCCCTAAGCTATTTTTGGAAAGTTTTTTAAATATAGAAGTAAGGTTTCTATTCCAACCACCTCGTGAGTGGAGTTAGCATAAGTTCTTCGACTGAATAACGTTGATCATCTTCCTTTGGCATCTTTTTCCCTACATTCGAGCAACCTCCCAAAGGATAAGGCCTCCCTTCCATAATTTGAGGGATCCCAACCTCCTCCTCCTCTCTTATAAATACATATCTCTCACATAGATGCAGCTAGATGAAAGGGTTGAATAGCTAAAACAGTCTGATATAGCTAGTGTGAGATAGAGCAGAGAGAGACCCCTGTCAAGAGAGATTCTATGTTGATTGGCTCGCCAAGTCCCATTCCATGACGAATGCTTGAGATGTGTTTCGACTGGACCCGTTGAAGGAGGCTGCGACGTCAAGGCTCATTTGGTTGTAATCTCTTTATTTCTCTTAATTAATACATGACTAATGTTTTGGTTCCCATCTTGCATTTGATATGATTAATATTGTGTAATACTTTTAATTCTCCTTGACCAATTAGATAGTTATGACTGCAAATATTGTTTCGTATGCCGCTATCCTTCTCTGATCCTTATGCAGGAACTTGGGTATCACTGCTGAAGAACTACAACATGTTAGGACGAAGATCAGGAGACTACCACCACAGCTACGACAACTGCATTGGAACCAAGGTAGGAAATCTACCTCGACTCAGTTTCATTCATTAACTAGGAATTGACACATTAGCATGTCCTCTTGCTGCTAGACCCACCCTAGGGCTAGAGGGATCACCTCTATCCGTAGAGGGGATTTACCTACACAATACTCTCCTGGGAAGCATTGAGGCTCACTAATGACTGGTACCAGTGGGGGGAATGCTGCTCCCCCCATCACAGGCCAACCTCCCATAGGGGCGGTGACAGAGGCTGATACCGTCGATCAGTAAAACTTTTTCTCGTCTCATGACATCTCAGGGGAAACTCCCACAGCGCAACAGACAAATACATCAGCAACAAAATAATCAAACATCAAGTCAGCAACATGCATTCCGAAGAACCCCAAACAAGCAATGATCGAGCTTCCAGCGCATTGCATCAATGGAAGAATCTAGTTCATGAGGGATCATGTGCTGATAGGCAAGTTCATGGGCTTCTGGCCCACAAAAAAAGCTTTTCGTGGATGGATAGATTTGAAGTGGAAACCCAAAGGCCACATTGACCTACATTTGTGTGCTAAGGGCTTCTTCAATGAGATATTTACATGAATTGAAGACAAAAATAGGATCATGGATGGAGGACCCTATTTTTTAGCTCTGCAGGTTTATACCTCCGACCCTGGACAGAGCGGTTCAACCCCGACAAAAAAGATCCAACATGGGCTCCAGTCTAGATCTGGCTCTACTCCCTCCCCCAGGACTACTGGGATGAGTTGACCCTTAGAGATATAGGCAATTCCCTATGGTAATTTTTCAAGATAGTAGAGGAGACAAAGATCAACCACTACGTAGCATATGCTCGAACCTGCGTCTACATGAACTTGGAAGATTTGATACCAGGAGAGGTAAGTCTGCTACACGAAGATTTTGAATGGATAAAAACTGTAGATTATGAGAATATTCCTTTTAGATGCAGGAGGTGTCACCAAAATGGGCACCTCTTTAGAGATTGTCCTCTAAAAAAAAAATCGGATACTGAAAATGAATCTAATGATCAGGCGTCAGAAGGATTCATAAAGGTAGCAAGTAATAAAAGGCACAACAAGAGAACTACCTCTCACCAAAATAAAAAAGGACCTGCGACCAACGCCTTAAATTAGCTAAATGAGAGCAATAATGAACCAGATAACGAAGTCGGGCGCACCTCGACAGAGCAGCCCCAGTCCTCCAAAGAAAAATAGAACAAGGTCCCACCTGAGACCTTTCTGAAACCTCAAACCGCTATCTTCGCAGGGGAAAACCTTGCGTCGAAGGGAAAAGAACAAGCGATGGAGACAATCCCAGAAGCTATGGAGGAAGAGCCAGAGAGCATTAACCTTGAGGGCCTAAATCTCATAGGGTTATAGGATGCTTGCAATAAGAAGGATTTCAGATTAATACCTGAGCAGCAAGTCCAAAATATGGAATAAATCTTTACCCGAGCACTGCATCTCCCCTCTCTGGGCATTCAATCATAGACACAAAATACTTCATGAAAGAGCCTTGTAAAAGGGGTAGGAAGACATCGTTGCAAAGAACAATAGAAATAGGTAAAGAAATCATGGATTATGGGTGATTCCCCAAGTTAACAAGATTCTACGCCTATACCACCTACCCCACCCTCCCTAATGAATATTATCTCATGTAATATAAGAGGGCTCAACAGCCCCACCAATCATAGGATAGTAAATAAAATAATTATAGAGGTATGTCGAACAACTACATGCAAGAAACCAAATGTCCCAACTCCACTCTGGACACTATCTTCAAAAAGATATGGAAAGGATGCAATAAAATAGCAACAGATGCCAATGGTTGCTTCTAGAGAACTGGAAATCATCTGAAACCCCCAAATCATCTCCCTATAGAACTATCATGCCAATAGGCATTTCATCCATGCCAACTTTCACCTAATTTGCACGAATAACCATGGCCTACTAACGAATGTCTACTTTCCCCATAATCTCCACCAAAAAACGGAGCTTCTTGACAACATAGATGAATTCAATAAACAAATATCTCTTCCCCTCTAGCTCCTGCGAGGAGATTTCAATATGATAACAAATCTAAAGGAAAAGAAATGAAGAAGGATGCATCTTGAACTGGACAGTAATGGATTCAAGAACTTCATTCAAGAAAAACACCTCATTGATCTTCAAACCTCCAATGGAATCTTCACCTGAAATAACAAAAGAGGAGGCACCCACCAGATAGCTTCCACACTGGACAAATTCCTCATCACAAAATATTTCATCCATTTGGGGGGTGACATAACAGCTACCATCATCCCCGCTGTAGGCTCTGACCATTGGCCAATACAACTTCAATGGTTAAGACCAGATAAGCATGCTCACAAACCATTTCGCTCTGAACATTGTTGGCTCCGACACCCAGGGTTCAAGGAAATGGTCTCTACTTGGTGGTCCTCCCTATTACCTTCATAAGGTACCAAAATGCTCCATTTCTAGACAAAGCTGAAAATTCTCAAAGGAAAACTGAAGGTTTGGAATAAATCAACCTTTGGCAATATCTTCAAAGACCAAAAAGATCTAGAGGAAAAAATGAAGAAGTTGTAACAAACTATCATCAAGGACAGATGCGCAGTCGAGTCAGAGAGCCAAGAGAAGATACTATCTACTCAGATGGAAGAAAGAAGGAGCCAGGAAAAAATCCTATGGAGACAAAAATCAAGGATATGTTGGCTTAAAGAGGGAGAACGAAACACAAAATTCTTTCACCAATCCAATATACAGCATAGGATGCATAACATAATCACTGTCCACAAAAACCAAAATGGGGATCGGCTGGAAAAGCAAGAGGATATTACGGAGGAGCTGCGCAATCACTTCTGAAACATTCTGCAAGAACCCAATCATCATAGGCATGAGGCCATTGGAAAAATTACTTAGCACATTCCTAAGCTGATAATGGATGAACACAACCGGATGCTGCTCAAAGCCACCACTCTGGATGAGGTGGAACAAGAAAACTTCCAGCTGAAAGCAGGGAAAGCTCCAAGCCCTGATGGATTTACCACCAGCTTCTTCCACTTCTTCTGGGACACCATCAAAGACGAAATCTAGGACGTAGTGGAGGAATCACGCACCACTCACTGGCTTCTTCCAACACTTAATGCCACATTCATCACTCTGGTTCCAAAAGAAGACAATGCAACCTCGCCAAGTAAGTATAGGCCTATAGCACTCTGCAATGTCATTTACAAAATAATCTCCAAAGTTATTGCTAACAGGCTGAAGTAGCTCCTCCCCATGATCATCTCCCTGAAGCAAATAGGTTATGTTGAAGGTAGGAAAATTCTTGATGGCATTATCCTTACCCACGTGGTCATTCACTCTCTCAAAACCTCCAAAAAACATGGCATGCTTCTCAAAATCGATTTATCCAAGGCTTTTGACAAACTTAGCTGGGATTACATAAAAAATGTCCTCATAGCCTTTGGCTTCAGCCACACCTGGGTACGCTGGATCATGAGCCTCATTACCTATCCATTTCTTTCCATTCTGGTCAATGGTATTCCCTCTGCAACCTTCAACCCCTCAAGAGGAATCAGACAAGGGGACCCTCTGTCACCGTTCATTTTCATCATTATGGCTGAAGGACTGGGTCACCTTTTCAGAATCTCCATCTAGTCAGGTGCTTTGCATGGTTTACCCCTCCATAACCTGCCCCCTCCTCCCATCAACAATTTGTGGATGAAAACATGATCATGGGTTACCCCTCCATCCAAGAGGCCCGTACCCTCAAATATCTGCTAGAATCCTTCTCTGAAGCCTTTGGTACTTAGGTCAACCCAGACAAATCGCAAAAAATTTTCTTACACACCCCCCTCTCTCTCAACGCAATATTTCCCGCATTCTAGGCTTCTCCATCGCTTCCTTTCCATCCAAATACCTCGGATCCCCTCTCACCGACACCACAATTAATTAGTCCTCTTAGTGAGCTTTGTTGGATAAAATGGAAACCAAACTATCCAAATGGACCCATCATATGCTCAACATAGCAAGTCGGCTGGTTCTCATCAAATATGTTTTGCAGTCCCTTCCCATTTACCTCTTCTCGGTCCTAGCAGCCCCCAAATGGGTCCTCAAGGCCATGCGCAAATTTCAAATATCTTTCCTATTGGGGAACCAAAGAGAAAAAAAAATGGGCCTTAGTCTACTGGAAGGAAGTGTGTACTCCAAAAATTCATGGGGGGCTTGGGCTGCGTGATCCTGAGCACAACAACAACATCATGGGAGCCAGTATCTAGTGGAAATGGGTCTCCAACACCCACACTCCATGGGAAAATATATGGGCAGCCAAGTATGCTCATTCATGGCCCAAGGAGGACCTTATCAGATTCAACATAAATCCTAGGGGATCCCAAATCTGGAAAGCAGCAAGCATCCAAAGGCAGATGATACAAAGGCACAACTTCTAGGAGCTACGAAGCAACACTCAAGCAAGATTTTGGGAGGACTCCTGGCAGCAACTGTCGAGACTCTCTTCCATATTCCCTAGACCAGTATGAAGTGCTTCTTTACAAGCCAGACAAATGCAAAGTGTACAGGACTTCTGGACTGATGACACAACCCAAGGATATAGGAAATGGCTACACACGGACATATGGAAATATGACTAGAACAATCAAAGTATAGTTAGGACCTAACGTCCTTCAGTGGGGTCATATGCCAAGTGGAAATTACTTCACCAAGGAAGCTTACAACCTCCTTAATCAGCATAATCCAGGTCCAAAAAATCTCATTTAGAAAAAGATATGGTCGGCCAATCTCTGGCCTAAAGTCGCCACCTTTCTATGGCTGCTCAGTAAAAGGCGCATCCTCACATGGGAGAATATTTTTAAGAAAGGGTTTCTAGGGCCCTCCAGATGCCCCCTCTTCCAGGAAAACTTGGAAACCATCGACCACCTCATGGACCAATGTCCTACCTCTAATGACTTGTGGGACAAAATTGTGGTATTATGCTGAAGCACCAATCGAGTAAGGGAAAACATCATCAACACCATCAGCACTTGGATGGAAAATCCTTACTCAAGCACTCTCTTGAAAAAACTCTGGCAGATCATTTTAGGTATTCTTATTTGGAACATATGGAAGGAAAGGAATAGTTGAATCTTCAAAGACAAAGCATCCACCTCATAGCAGATCTAGGTACGGGTACACCACAACCTCTCTGAAACCATGGCCCTTGAAACATGGAGCAAGGAGGACCTCCCCACCTCTATTTTAGAGCACCAAATATATAATAACTGGCATATGAGCATAAACACCCCCCTAGATATCAATCCTATAAGTGTCGGTAGAATCCCAGACCCTGAAAAATGGAAGCCTCCCCCCCCCAACTGGCTTCTTCAAATGCAACTTCGATGGTGTGTCCAAAGGAAACCCCAAAAATGCAGGATTTGGAGTTATTCTTAGGAACTCTCAAGGTGAGTCACTTCGGGTCTATTACGGTAATATGGGGTGGGATAGCAGCAATTTTGCGAAGCTAGAGGGGCTTATCCAGGATATTCACATCGCAATTGAGTTTCACTATTTCCCCTGGAAATGGAGGAAGATTCACAAATCATCACTATGGTAGCCACAAGAATTCTCCATGGTACGTCGTCCTCAAAGGTATCCACCAGCTGAAGGCTAGCCCACAGGCTAAAGCTTCTAGAACAGTTGATACATGATCATAGAGCTATCACATTTTGTCATGTGCGAAGGAAGGAAAACTTAGTTGCGGACCTCCTTGCGAACAAGGGGGTGGAAGGCCACAAATATTTGTATCATTACAACCTTACCCAGGTAGAGGAAAATTCCTTATACAAGAATGTCATACTCTCATTCAAAAGGACCTTTCCTCCCAGATGTGGGTGACAAAAGCAGCACGAATGACAATCATCTCTCCCACACCCATGAGGACGGAGATCTGCAACGCAGTGCCTCACCCAATGTGGATCACCAAATCGGAAACCATATGCACAAGAGGAATGGGATAAGGAATGATGAAGATACATTTGGACCATGTCACCCCCTCCAGGGTACCCCTCTGCAACAATCATCTTAAATTATTACCAACACTGATATGACAATCAGCCATAACTTCTCTCTCGAGCCAGCTCGGGAAATCAGTTATGGCACGCAATTGCGTGCGAGGCTCACTCATGACCTTCCCCCTCACATGTGTCACAGACCTTATAAAAGGACGGCCCCTCACCAAAAAGTGACACATAGGCAGTTCCTTCAGTCTTTCCTTTTGATTATCTTTTTTCTCTCCTGCACAACCAGTCCGCCACACAACTCTCCTCCTAGAGTTGCGTTGTGCATACTACTCTTTGCTGTGACTATCCAACCTGATCATCGTAGCCATGCCTCTTTTGTTCCTCCAGACTCAACTGTTTTTCCCCCTGCTGCACATCCTTCCATCATCGCCCCTCCTCTGCTTCAACAGGCAATGCCTCCCAGACTGCGCCAAAGAACCATCCGTGGTAGATAGAGAGGGGCACTCCCCCGTCGTTACCACCATGGGACGGACAACCATCTGGAGTCCATTGAAGGCTCCTCCTCAGAAAATTATGTTATACATAGCCCCGATCCTGAGCAGGAGGAACATGCCCTAGTGCAAGCTGTGCATTGAGGGAGATTTGGTCCTCGAAAGTCTACCATCGCGCACCAGGCGCACCCTCCGCCTCGCAAGACTGATCCTCTACCGACTTAGGAGGAAGAGGATGATGAATCAGATGTATGGATTATGGATTCTTATGGCACTTGGACGCACATCCTTGGTGCAGAGTATCCAATGTCTCCCATCCTACGCGCACCGGTCCCCAAACCTACACGTCCACGAGCAGATACAAAGGAAGCAGTTGCGCAGGCGTATGCCTGCCCCATAGAGGAGGAAGAACTTGACAGTAATGATGACGCTGAAGACTAAGGTCTGCGACGTTGATCACTTCTTCCTTGGTTTTTGTCATGCATGCTGCTACCATATAATCTTAAGATATACTTATGCTTTTGCACATTTTGTAATATCTGGATACATCAGTGTTGCTGCGCATTTTGTAATTTCCTGTTTCAAGTATTTTCAGGGCTGGTTTCTTCCACGGAGGCAGCCCCGAAACTGCACAACTAAGGCGGGGATTGGTTAAGCACAAATTTCCAACCCCGCCTGTAGCATATGTATTGTTTCTCTTTTCAAATTAATATAGAGTAGCCTAATTTACCAAAAAAAAACAATTTGTCTTTTAGACACTACAAGGAAAAGACTCTCTAGCAAATGCTTTTGAGGAACCCCTTATAAAAAAACCCCAGAAATTCGTTTCTAGTGGAGGTTACTAGAGGAGGTTGGCGAGTGGAGGTTTTTGCAGATGTTTTTCATCTGGTGTGCTTATCATTATAAATCACACCGATGCATTCAACAAGAGAAAGCACTGATGCGCGCAAAACATTGGCACATTGGACATCGTGCGCTCCGTACACACCTGCCCGGTGCATCTTATCATTGTAGCACACCGGTGCTTTACAAAGCTTCCGCACCGGTGCGTCATAAAACCCCGCACCAAAATAGAAATCGCCCAGTGCGGTCTTAAGAAACGACACCGGTGCGCCTATAAAACCCCGCGCACCAGAATAGGGTTAAATAAATAAAAAAATTACGGCCAAAAACTGAATTTTTCACTTTTCTCAGTGCTCCAGAGCTCTCAAGCACTGGTGCAACTTATCCTTGTCTGAGCCGCCCTAACATCGGTGCTCCCATTGCACCCATTGCATGCACTGATGTTGTGCATTTCCCACCAATCTCCAGCTTGAATTTTGCAAAACTGCAGAAAATTTTTCTTTTGCAAATTCTACAGCCAATATGCCTCCTCGACGGCCAAATGTATAGGTATTTTTCTTTTTTTTTTCCATAATTAAGCCTTTTAGCAGATTAGAATTTCAAATTACCTTAAAATTAACCATATAAAAGAAAAAAAGAAAAATTTCACGCGATGCACTTGAGTCGTTCAACTCGTACCAGTTTGCGATGCTACCTGTAAATTTATAGGTCACATTGCAACCAACGCTAACGATATCTGCACCGGTTCAGGGGCGGTACCGAAAGGCATGCTGTGTTATTTTAAAATTTAAAAAAAAGTGTGGTGCGGTCGATTACCTGGCCGCACCGTTGACCATGTGGAATAGCAGCAATGCGGTGTGTTGACTTAAATATCTGCCCCGGGGTGGGTATTTTTGTCAGTGCACCGCATTCTGCATTTCGACAGGGTCAACGGTGCAACCTAGTAAAAGACCGCACCGTTGACTATGTAATGATGTCAGGAGGTGTGCTGACCGAAATATATGCCCTAGGGGCATAGAGTTTAGTCAGCGCACCACGCTCCTGACACTGTCCATAGTCAACGGTGCGCTGAAAATTTTCAAGTGCACCGTCGCTGATGCGCTTAATATTTTCTGGTGCACCGCCGCTGGTGTGTGATAAAAAAAGACGCATCGGCACCAGTGCATGCCTGTTTTTTGTGGCGCATCGACTATTTTTTATTTCCAAAAAATATATATATTTATATTCCTAAATACATGTCTCATTTAATAAAAAAATTGTATTTAATATGTCAATCATTCAGAAACATGAAAGGAGAGAAGAGGGGGAACAACAGCAACAACAGGCGGACCAGTATAACATGGTTCGCCTGTGAGAGGCATGAGAGAGGGAGAGAGATGCATACCCTCACCCTATTACAGTATCTACCCAGGGGCTCCTAAGGCAGATAAGCCTCCTCAAGTTCTATGAGGAGGCTACTTCCCTAAAGGGCCATGGTGTGTTTTTGAGACATCTTATCCACAGATGGAATGCCCACCGACAAGCTTTCCGGGTTGGTCCTAACCAGTGGTACGCGCCCATGAGGAGGACATATATTTCATTTAGGGCTATCGAGGAGAGGACAAATTTTCCCTCATTCCCAGAGATTCCAGTTGGCTATGCAACAGGGATTCAATTGGTGTACTCCTAGAGATACATTAGCGGAGATATATTGTCTCCTTCATATTTTTAGGTCTCCGGAGGTCAGTTACGTATTGTTGCATTTGGTAGTAAGGAGGTGAGGTGCCTCTCACTTCTAATTTCGACCATTTCACACAACACCAATGACAGGCGACGCATTAGTTGCCCGCTTCTATATTATGTTTATTCTTTAGTATAGGATCCACGACTTGTCAAGTGGTTTGCCATTTTTTTATGGTAGTTCTATATAGCCTTAGATATATGTCATGCTCTTGCACAAGGGAGGGTCAACTTCCCTTTTTCTTCAGAGCTTTTTTGTTTATTTTTTGAGAGGTTCTAGAGACAAGGCCTACTTTTGTTCAGCAGCCTTGTAGGTCGATGTTGGAGGCACGGATGCACATGTGGGGACAGATGATGCCCAAGAGGGGTGAGACTGAGTTTACCGCGAGGATATCACATGATGCACTGGAGTTGCTAGCTAGTGCTGACGAGCATCCCTTCATTATGGTTCCATGTCCTTATGTTGATTTGGATTGGCAAGGGTGTGCCAACATCCTCTTCACAGATGATGAGCCGCCAGATGATAGAGGTAATATTACTGTTTTATTTAAATTTATTCTAACATGTTCTTTAACTTGTTTTTATTAAATTGTGTAACAAAATTATCTAATTATTATTGTGTACTTGTATATATTTTGTATACATTGGGTCTTTTGATGGCGAGGACATGCCAACACCACCACATGATCCAGGTGTGGATCCTGATGACGATCAAGATATGCCAGATGCCGAGGATCATCAGGAGGCCGGTGCAGAGAGACCTGCTCCTGCTGGTGCACCGGTACCACCTTTTGCTAAGTGTGGTAGGCTTGATAGCAGATTCAGGATAGAGGTGGGTGACCAACTCACTACATTTATTTTTGAGGTGGGAGTCAGGCCCGCTACTATGAGAGACATACATGCCGATGGTAGATTGTTACATATGTGGAGAGGCATGCAGCGTGAAATGTACAACCTGATGTGACATGTCGTAGGAGCTACGACCTTATTTATGCGACTGAGGAGGACCGTTGCACATTATAGGCATGGTTGAGATGCAGCACGTGATTGAAAGTCCGCGAGTAGTGATGCATCAGCTGATGATCGTTCACCTCGTGCTGCGCCAGATGAGCAGCCTCCACTAGCATCGAGCAACAGTCATCATGGAGAGCAGGCTGGACCATTGGCCACCTCCAGTCAATAGCCTGCAACATCCAGCAGTGCTCATGATCATGAGCAGGCTGGACCATCGACCATGTCGATTCATCACGATGAGCATTCAACAGTTGATCCTAATCAGCATGAGGCACCAGTATCATATCAGCAGGCACGTTGTGTACTTGTATATATTTTGCAGACATTGGGTCTTTTGATGGTGAGGACATGCCAACACCACCAAATGATCTAGGTGT
Organism: Pinus albicaulis; assembly: GCA_034641835.2. NCBI lineage: Eukaryota > Viridiplantae > Streptophyta > Pinopsida > Pinales > Pinaceae > Pinus > Pinus albicaulis. The sequence goes on from MU968493.1 coordinate 14,313,420, forward strand.
GGATCTTGATGACGATCAGGGCATGCTAGAGGCCAGTGCAGAGAGACATGCTCCTGCTGGTGCACTGGTACCGCATTTTGCTAGGCGCGGTCATATTGATAACAGATACAGGATGGAGTTGGGTGACCAATTCACTGCATTGATTATTGAGGTAGGCATCAGGCCCGGTAATATGAGAGACATATAGGCTGATGGTAGGTTGTTACATATGTGGAGAGGCATGCCGTGTGACAAGTGCGTGGTAGGAGCTACAACCTTAGTTACATGGCTAAGGAGGACCATTGCACGTTATAGGAGTGGTCGAGACAGAGCACTTGATCGATAGTCCGCAAGCAGTGACTCACCATCTGATGATTTTTCACCTCGCGCCTCACCAGATGAGTAGCCTCCACTATCATCGAGCAATAGTCATCATGGAGAGCAGGCTGGACCATCACCCACGTCCAATTAGCAGCCTGCAGCATCCAGCAGTACTCATGATCATGAGCAAGCTGGAACATCGACCGTCGACGATGCACCATTGACTGAGCATGCCTCTAATAGTACTGCTATTGATGATGTACCACCAACTGATCCATGAAATTTATATTACAATTGTATGTTTTTGACATTATTCAGTTATATATCTATATATATATATATATATATATATATATATATATATATATATATATATATATATATATATATATATATATATATATATATATGTGGTCCATGTATTTTATGTTCATGTTGCGATTGTATGGTCCCATGTTGGTGATCATCATGATGTGTATATTGTTAGGTCATGTTAGATATGTTCATTTAATGTGCAACTTGCAGATAGATGTGTATATGATAGCAGTTATTTCACATGAGATGTATATTTGATGTTTGTGTTGTGATGATGTTATATAATGCTAATTGTGTTTTGTTAGATGTTCATGATCACGATGATGTTAGCGAATTTGAATGTTTTTTTAGTCAAATATGATGTTTGTACGATGGTTATCATGAACGTGATGTTTATTAATTAATTTAATATTAAATGATCATGATATTGTAAAATTGTAATATTTGTAATTCTAATTGTATGTAAAGTTCTAAAATTGTAATTGTAATTGTATTAATTGTAATTGTATGTAAAATATTTGTAAAATATTAATTTTAATTGTAATATTTAATTTATTGTGAAATGATTGTAATTGTAATTGTAATTGTATATATGTAAAATTGTAAAATTCTAATTCTAATTCTAATTGTATACAAAATACTAAAATTGTAATTGTATGTAAATTTTAAAATTGTAATTGTAATGGTATATATGTAAATTTATAAAATTGTAATTGTAATTGTAAATTTTTAATTTGTAAAATTGTAATTGTATATATGTAAAATTCTAAAATTGTAATTGTAATTGTACGTGAAATTATAAAATTCTAATTCTAATTCTATGTAAAATATTTGTAAAATTTTAATTGTATTACTGTGAATTGATTGTAATTGTAATTGTATGTAAAATTCTAAAATTGTAATTGTAATTGTATGTGAAATTGTAAAATTGTAATTCTAATTGTAATTTTAATTGTAATTGTATGTAAAATATTTGTAAAATTTTAATTGTATTAGTGTGAAAATTTTAATTGTATTAATGTGAAATGATTTTATTAAAATTTTTAAATTTGTAAATTTGTAAAATTTTAAATAATTGTAAAATAATAAATATAGAATAATATGAATTATTGTAACATAATAAAGTTTAGAAAATAATACAAATAAAATCATGTACTTTAGAATTATCATTATTTTATTATGATCTTACATACAAAAAAAAACTTTATACAATACGCCATTGTTTTTGAGATCGACTTAATTGAAAATTATGAAGCAAAATATTTATTTTAACATTAACACAATGCAAATTACCAATTAATTCAAAATACATATTGTAATGTTTTGAAAAACCCATCTTAAAAAGTATAAATATTGATGAAATAACACATGTACCATATCACTCTTGGTTCTGATGATCACCCTCATTATCTTCCAGCTCACATGGCATGATAACACTATTGTTCTCAAAAATATGTTTTGATCCAGGGTCATGTCTCAATACGAACCACCAATCCCTATCCAACACATCTGGGTAAAAAAACACTTGGTTGCAGTGTTTGGGGAAAACATAGGGCTCCTTAGCTTCATCCCACATCTTTCTAGAGTTGATACATATCATCCTACTATCGCGATATTCCTTTACATTATTCTAATCAAAGGTATCCCACCACTTTCACCTAAAAATAACACATTGGAAAGAAGATAAATCCACTTCGTTGATCTCTTATATCTTTCTGACGTAACCTAACATCCCTCGTACTAGGTTTTGATCATGGTGGCTATATCGACTAGATTGATCAAACTCGACTTCCACTCCACAGTCTTGTGTGATGTTTCCAACATCGACATTTTTTGTGCGAAAATGGTGTCCATATGCCCACATAGATGGGAAAAAATTCACCTATTATAAAAAAATTTAAAAAATCATAGTGTCATGTGTCTTATAATAACCCAACAGTTAAAATATGAAATATAGATGTCTTATAAGTTTCAAATTTACATATAAATTAAATAGATTATTACCGAGTTGTTGCACCCAATCACTACGTTTAGCGCATCCTCTTCAGCACGCGGGTAACGACAGGTTGCACTGTATTTCTCTCTGACTTGGTCAACAACCCAACTGTTGGGGCATATTTTTGGCATATTTTCTTTTAAATGATTGGGATAAGGCACATTTCTACCATTCAACCATCTAAATTCTTTCCTGTCACTATCCCATTTGATCCTCTTTTGTTCGTACAATGCGACCAATGTTTGTGTCGCTTCAGAATTGTAAAGAAAGAATTTATTGTTTGCTTCAATTTATGCATTCGTTGATGAAATCAAACTAACATTATATAGTACTTAGAGATAAAAATATACATTATATCGAAGTTCAACATGAATATTTACTTTGTGTAAATTTGAAAAATTATAAGTCGCTTACTCTTTATCAAGCACTTTTTTCCACTCGTTTGGAGCAACTCCCTTTCTCTTTTGTCTTCATCCTTTTCATTGTCCCAAATCAACGCACCTAGTCTGTTGTCGATCTGTTTGATGTACTCATTGGAATAATAGAAAGACTTATATGATATGTACCCCTCTGCCATAGACCCCTCGGGTTTTTCCCTTTGTCGAACAAAACCTTTCAATTTCTTCATGTACCTCTCTAAGAAGAACATCCAACGACAAGAAACAACCCCAACTAATTCAACCTCATCTACTAGGTGGATTAGAAGATGAACCTGCAATTCCATGAAACTTGTCGACAGTTCCTTCTCAAACATACAAACAATCTCAACTATCTCTTGACGCCACCGTGGAATGCTAGCCACATGAATATCCTTTGATTTGATCCAACGTAAAAATGTAGATAATTTAGATATGGTACGTCCTAGGTCTTGAGGGAATTCATGTTTCACACACCCATGCACAAAAAAAAGATAATGACATTGCAAAGTTATAAACACATGCAATAATATACAAAATTAGTTATGTTTTATGATCCCCGCATGGGATAAAATTTATTAATATAACAAATAATAAAATCATTCTTTTGACATTATATGTACTCTTAGAAGATTCAAATGGTCATGCGATTTCAACCATAAAAAATGGTCATCCACGTTGAAGCAGCGCCGTAGTGAAGACCCGTATGAAGTTGGCACCCTCACACCCATTATAACTTCCTTTGCCAAAGGAATATCATCTTTTTTTAAAATCAATGGGACATCACCTTCTTTGAAATACCATAAATTAGAGGGACCAACACGTGCCTTTGATCTCTTAATTTATGAAATTCTTCGCCAATGTTTCTTTTTAGTTTTTGAAGCACTAAGATCTTTCCTAATAGCCAATGTGTCACTTTGTTTTGATGATATGTGCCCCCATAAAGAAGATGAAACATTTTTAAATATATGAATGGGATCTAATAAGTGGGTAATCTTAAGATGCTAACAATATGGGAGGTTATAAAAGATAGATTTCCTTTTCATCCCAATGGAAAATTTCTCAACATAGGTGTCGACGAATTTTGGATCATTGAACATAGGCTCCCCATTTGAATCGAACATTTCTATGAACTCCTTCTCCTTATCTCTCTCATGGCACGTTAAAGAATATCATGAAGATCAAAACAATTACAACGAATTTAATAACTAATATGTGAAAGAATATTGTTACGTATATAAACAAATCAATAAATTAAACATGTAATTTACCAGAGCAAACTCCTAAGCCTGGATAATCATGTGTCGTGTAAGCACATATTCCATACAACGCAAAACTCCTCTCTGCTATGATGGGTCTTGATACATCGTATACATTTATCCCATCCCATAATTCCTTTAATTCATCTACCAGTGCTTGTAAGTAGACATCCATATTCTTCACCTGTCTTCTACCAGGGACTATAAGAGCCAACATAAGATGTTCATTCTTCACGAAAAACCATGGGGGGGTATTGTTATTGATCATTACTACAATCCAAACATAATAGTTGGTGTTCTGAAGGGAATATGGGTTGACACCATCCATGGCTATGATGAGTCGTAGACTTTGTACTTCATCCTTGAATTTTTTGGGCCATGTATCCTCTATATGCTTCATGGCTATTGAATCAGTTGGGATTCGCATAACTCCCAACTCACTTCTATGTGAGGCATGCCATCCCTGCAACATAGCTAATTCTTTGCAACGAAAGAGCCTTTGAATCCTTAGGATTATAGGCATGTGCCTCAATATCTTAAAAGAAGGACCAGTACATGATTTACCCTTCTTTTTTTATTTATCATACCTGTCATGCCCACATTTCGGACATATCTCTTTGTCTGCATATTCTCCTCTATATAGAATACAATCATTTGGACATGCATGATATGATATGTACTCAACACCCAACATTTTCAACAATTGCTTTGCATGTTCGCAACTACCAGGCAAGACATTATCACTCGGAAGAACCTTATCTTTGAATAACTTGTAGTTGGTGATCATGGAAAATATATTAATAAATGTACATTAATGTTGATATAATTATTAACGTTCATAAAATTTACCATTTGTAATGTTCATTGTGTACTGATTATATTTCTCAAATTTATATAAGGGAGGACTTTATGGTAACTTACCTCAAAATTTCTGAGAAACATGCATTCGACAAGCCAAAATTCTCTTTCAAGTTATACAGTAACATCGTTGTCCCCAATTGGGTAGACTTTGACTGACCGCCAGGTCCAAATAGAGGGGTGGTGGAAACAAATTTAAGGATTTCGAAAAAGGTGTCAGCGATATGAGCATCATCCCCTACTTGATCATCATTTTGGAATGCATCTAACAATATTGTCTCCATGGCAGTCGTATCCCTTAATTAATCGTCCATACAAACCTCTATTTGATTACCTCCATTGCCAGCTTGTGAAGAACTACTATTGTTGTAGTCATTCCTAATTGGTGAATCTAGACATAGCAGGAATTGAATCGGTGGTTGATTCAACCATTCTTGGTATCGTTCCTCTCCGATTTTTTCTCTTAATTCAGCATTCTCTCGATTTGACAATGTCATGGGGTGCAACGGAAGATGGTAGGTAGGTCACTCATCATCACTAGAATTCTAATAATTTAAAAAAAAAATATTTGAACATGATTAGTACAAAATATATGATATCAATTAGTAACCACGGTGAAAATATTGCATGATTAATTGGTTTGACATTGAAATAATTACATTAATCAATATACCAAACAATTATAATTATTACCATCATTGTCCTAGGTTTGTGTCTAGAAGATGCAATACTGTTACAATTGGCAGGGTGAAGCGGATGTCAATTTTCATCTACCAAATGTGCCTTGTGGTATGCTACTCCTGATAAGACCTTCTGACGTTTTGGAGCTATTTGAATATTTTGTGCATCTGAACTCGATTTTCAATCTGCATGAACCTACAAATTTGTATACATTATAAATTTAATTAAGCTATGCATAATTGACATGGATAAAAAACATAAATTCAATTAAATAATGAAAATATAAATAAAATCTGAAGTAAATATTACGTCTCAAGATGGATAGGGAGAACTCCGTGATGGACTTTGAGAAATATTATGGAACAAGTTGGATATTGACGAATTGTCCATTCGATATAATTATGATATTTTCTCCCTGCATTTGAGCAAAATCAACAATAAATTTTGGTGCACACATCTAAAAGTAATTTCGATGCCTTAAAAATGTTCTTGTTATCAGTGCTAATGTACAGATCACCGCACACATGCACTTTCGTTATTGTGCATCGGTGTTGTTTTATAAACGGACGCACCGGTGCGGTGATATTAAGTGATGCACCGGTGACGAATAACTGCAAATAATAAAAAAACGCAACTCTATTTTCTTTAAGTGAAAAAAAAGCGGTAAATTGAAAAATAGGCAACAAAATATTTTTGAAAATCTAATTTCATAAAAAAAAAATCTTTAAATACTAAACACTTTTCATTATTTCACTATTTTTGCAAAAATTTCAGCCAGAGATTTGCAGGAGACATACTTGGAGCAACAGAGTAGTAGAGCACTGTGGAGCAGCAAATACATTTGAACAGAAGTATTTAGACAATCAGAATTCCAAACCTCTAGTGATTCAAACCCTATAGCATAGAATTTCAAACAATCTCACGATTAAAGTTTATTGTTTTTTTTTTTACTTTTTTTGCAGTTTTTTTTACATAGTAAGAAAATTTTTCAATGTTTATTTTTTTTTTTACTTTTTCTGCAGTTTTTTTAAGCAGTAAGAAAAAAAAATCAATTTATTTTTCATTTAAAAAAAAAAAAAAATCAATTTTTAGCCTAAACCCTTCTTTTTGTTTCTGCCCTTTCTTCTCCCTTTTCTTGTGATTTCAAAATTAGGGCTTTCCATTTTAGATTTATAAGGTTTGTATTGCTATATATAGGCCTAAGACATCCAACCCACGGGACGACTTGCATAGTCGGATCCCAATCCATGTTGGCCCTTGCGCGAATTTTTATGTTATCGGTGCGACTGACATAACCTAGCGCATCGGTGCATTATATTATCCCAACACACCGCAAAAGTACTGTGTGATAAAAAAAAATAAAAACAATTCTTTTTTAATCAGTGCGCCATATGTAAAATAGGGCACCGGTGCGCGATTTCATTATGGCGCACCGTGAACGTGTTGTTTCGCAAAAAAATGTTTTATTGTGTTAATCAGTGCACCATGTAACATATAACGCACCGCATCGGGTCTCCTAGTTGACAAAGAACACTGTATGGTTATCGCTTGTTTGCACGGGGCGTTTATGCTACAAAAACTAACACTAGACGATTTGTATTATTTTCTCTATGTAAATCGGTGCGGTGGTTAACATGTAACGCACTGGTGCTCCTTGTTGACATAGAGCACCATACAGTCTATTATACTATTTTTGTGGTGAGTTTATAAGACCCCCATGCACCGATGTCGGTGCTTACACCATGAATGGCGCACCGGTTTCTTGAGATTTTTTTTTCCCTGAAAAGTTGACAATTTATTTATAAATATATTAATGAATGATATGGTACAAGTTTCAGACTGATAAAGAAATTCCTGACAAGAGATCAATTAACAAAAATACTAATAACACATCAAGAAAAGAAAAAGAAAAAAACAAGTTCTTTGTAAATTCTTTACAAAAAATATTATTTTTGAACTATATGTAAGTTTAACTAATATGTATTGTTTATTGTGTATCATGCAGAGCCACAAAGTGACGAAGCTCGATAATATTATTTATGATCTAGGACCAGAAGAGCATAAAATCTTGATGGAAAAATGGCAAAAGGATGAATCAAGTGAATGAAAAAATACTATCGATCCAATACGAGTTTCTTTTTTTAATTTTCATTAATAATATATTTAAAATTATTATATAACATGTGTCAAACAATCTATTAATTCACATATGTTTAATGTTTTACAAGGACCAACAACTCAAAAAATGAATGTTGTTCTAAGAAAAGAAAACAAATAGAACATGCAAATGAAAATGAATTTCTCCTTAGCTCATCTGGAGTGGTGTTGGAGGTTAACGAAAGGAGGAAATTTTTTGACAAAAGTTTGAGGGATCTAGTGGAACGAATGTATAGACATTATTTCCACTTACAATACAAAAATCTATCTAATTATTCCAAGAACCAAATTTTATCTAAACTACAGGAAAAGTTTCCAGAGAATTGGTCAATAAGACATGTCAGACTTTTAATAAAAAAAACATACATAAAAAAAAAGGAATGAAAAAGTAATATTCCTTTAAATGTTTATCTAGAATTATTTATAAATATCATTTTTGTTATATTTACTTTTCATATATTAATATAAAAATTAAATAGTTTATTGTCATGTTACATTTTCATGAAGATTATGAAAATCTCAAAAGATGAACGAGCTGATATCAGAAATATGCCAATAGGAATGTCCAAAAAGGTGTACAAGGAGATGGTCAAAGAAATGGAAAAAATTGCATCACGGGAGGAGCCATCTCAACAAAAACATGCTTCAAATGTAATATGTAATCATTGATTTTTTCTATCATTAGGTACAATAAATAAACAATTTAGCATTAAATATTAATTTTCAAGTATTTTCTTGCAGAAAATAAAAGAAAATGGAACTCATTCAACAGATAAAACAAGACAACAAGGAAGAAAAGGGTTGATATCTAAGTTTATGAGTAATTGTTACGTCCTTATAACAACTTAACTAGATTTCATTTTTTTTATTTTTTAAGTTGTTTTACAAAAATCATATTGAATGTTTTCAAATAGGTGCTAACATACAAAGAAGAACCATCAGAGGAATTGATTGAAATTGGGTTAAATATGGGTTGTGAGTATATGTTGACATATCAGAAATTAATTGTGGAATTTATAAGCATTTATCGATCTTGTTTTACTTAGCTCCATCTATAATTAATAGAACAAAAAAATATTTTATATTAAATATATTATTTGAAATATCTTGGGTATAAAACTTGCAGGAAACAAAGCATGGAATTGCGCCAACAAATGAAATCTTGAAAGATGGCATGGTACATGGTTTTGAAAGAATGTGTATAGTTTATGAGTCAATTGTTGCTATAGTACATCATTTATTTTCGATTTACATTTATGTATATTATTTAATATTGCAATTTTCATTATTCTCACCAATGTATATACATTCATTACAGTTTATTTTTATGTTTGTAGATGGAAGGTGAAGAAGAAGAAAACAATCAACACCGTGAACAAAACATTCTTGAAAATAACCCAAGTCATGGAAGTAGCTCTAGCAGTGAGAGCAGTTCAAGCAAAGAATGATGATCACTATGTTTGGATATCGAAGCAAGGCATTGTATTTTTTGAAATATTTTTCTGTGAAATCACAGATTTTCTTTAATGTAATGGACATAGTGTCACAATTGAAAGACAAAGGGATACCAATAATTGTCCCATTTTGTATGACAAGATACATTCTTTTATATATATATATATATATATATATATATATATATATATATATATATATATATATATATATATATATATATATATATATATGTTTAATTTATTCTATTGTGTTCTCCATTGTCGCTGTGAAATGTAACACCACTGATTAAATTTATGGATGATTAAATATTATAATGAAGAGATGTGAAATTAAATGATATGATATAACAAATTAGTCCAAACATCACATTCAAACGCATTAATAAAAATTCAATTCATATGAATACTGATATAAGATATATATGTGTTGACTTTTGATGAATAATGAATTTTAAAAAATCACAATAATTATGATATGATATAACAAATTAATCCAAACATCACATTCAAATGCATTAATAAATATTTAATTAATATGAATATTGTTATAAGGTGTCGAATTTTGATGAATAATGAATTTTTAAAAATCACAATAGTTGCACTATCACAGGTCAATGTTTCTAAAAAATAAAAAATGAACATCGGTGCATGTCAGTTACTGTACACTGGTGTGTTTGTATGCTACAGTGCACCAGTGCGTTTCTACGACCTATGGGCACCGCACAAATACCAAACCCAATTAAAAATCTCAGTGTATGTGTGTGATACTGCACACCGGTGCGTTTATGTGAGACTACACATCGATGCATTTGTAAGACCTATGGGCACTGCACAAATACCAATACCAATTATAAATCTCGGTGTGTTTGTCTGATATGGTGCACCATTGTGTTTTTATAAGTCTACATACCGGTGCGTTGAGACAACCTATGGGAACCGCACAAATCCCAAGACCAATTAGAACGACCTCGTGCGTTGTATCACCAACATTGCGCTCGATGCGGTTTTATACCTTGACGGCCCAGTGCATGCACCTTCGACCTCCTCGGGCCACCTTCTAGATGACACACACCGATGCGTTGAAACCTTAGTAGCGCACTAATGAAAAAAACATCTGTAATAACCTTCGATCGCCCAATTTTTTTAGTTGTGTTGAATTTCCATTAAAAGCTCTGCCAAAACCTTCGTAATCATAAACGAATGTTGTAGCAAATGGTTTTTTGACATTTTTGGCCAATTTTATAACACTAAAAACCTCCTTTATAACCTCTGCTAGAGGGTCTTTTCCTTGTAGTGAGATTAATCACATTATTAAGATTTGATCGATGTTTCGAACCAACTAATGTGGTTCATCCTTGGTTCAAAGGTAAAAAAATCAATCAATCCTAAAGAAAAAATAGCAAAGATGCATCACGGCCCAGAGCTAGCCATTAGTAAACTAGTTATTGAGTTAATTAAAATAATATTTAGTTATAAACTAGTTGTTAGAAATTAGTTATTATATATGTGTGTGTGTGTGTGTGTGTGTGTGTGTGTGTGTGTGTGTATTTTTAACAAGAACGGATATGGATTTATATTAGAGCCCTAGAGAGAATGCCATAAAACCGGTTACAAAATTAAGGGCAAAGCCCAGGTTTCCTCTCCAGCCAGCAATTCGAAGGCCCAATTATTTGGAAGCCGATGATTCTTACATATTTCTATTGACTCAATCTCCGTAATTTTCCCTATCTTGTGAATACAAACAAACTGATTCAGTAAAATGCAATAAAACATGAGATCGATATTTTTACGGGATAGGATCCCATTCTTGGTCCCTATTTCTCGAAAGAGTACCGGCTGCCAAAAGAACAACTCTGTTGGCTTCCAAGTCCACATCCTTGTTGTTCTCCCTCATCAAATGGAAGAAGTTCACACTCTGGAAAGATTTCACCAGGGTTCTGATTCTTGTCACCACTCTAGCAAATTTGAAATCAACAGGAGGAGAATTTTCCACTATGGTTTTTATGATGGTCTAAGAATCCTTGATTACATTTACCTATTTTATCCCAAGGGCCTTGACTTGCTTGAGGCCTTGGAGGAGGGCCAACGCTTCTGCTTGAATACTAGTGTTGTGACCCAGTCCCTAGGAAACATTGAGCACAATTCTGCCTTCTTTGTTCTTAATAAACCCTCCTTCTCCAGCATTCCCGGGGTTTCCTTTTGCTGCTCCGTCAAAAAATAAGGTGTGTTTGGTTTGCTTGGAAGAACATTCTGAAAAATCTTTCTCGTTCCCTCTGATTTTCCAATCTTTATATTTCTTACTTTGCCTTATAACTTCAGAAAACTGAAGATCCATCTTTGCGCCCCAATCCAAGTCCTGTTGACTTAGATTTGAATCCTTCAACTGATCACCCAAACTTTCTTTCAATTGACATTTGATCTTTACCATGATGATTTTCACATTTTTCCCTTTGTCCCTGAATACTCTCATATTCCTCTCTAGCCATATTTTCCAGCAGATGATTTTTGGCAAAGAGAGCCAGGAAACCTTGAAACTTCCAGTTTTTGGGAATGCTCCTGGATAAAAATGCAACCAGTTTGCAAACAAATCATAGATAGAAGTGGGAAAAATAAAAATAAAAATTCCAAAGACTCAAAAATTCCTGCCAGTTCTCTGCTACGAATTTGCATTCCAGCATTAAATGATGAGCGTTCTCTTCACTTTCGCAACACAATCGTCATCTTGAAGGCCCATGGAACCCTCTCTTCATCAATCTGTCCTCAGTCAGAATTATTTTATGGCACAGAAGCCAACAGAAAATATCGACTTTTGGGATGGACTTGTGGCTCCAAAACCCCTTCCACACCACGAGATCTGGAGGAACATAAGGCTTCTCCTGCAATATTTTATAGCCTCGCGCAACAGAATAGGTGCTCGATTTTATTCCCCAGCCACAAACATCATGCCTCCGAGCAAGGATTGGTGCCTTACCATTCAACAGAGAAAGGAGGAGAGCACGATCACTTGACAGCTCCGGTGGCACGTCTGGCAGGTTCCAGCTATGCCATTTGCAGCCAATCCAACTCAAAATATCCCACAGTGAATTATAGCCAACGTTGTTCATCCATGTTCACAGCGCTTGGAGAGAGATGGTTTCGGCCAAAGGGGGATTGTTCATGATGCAGTCATCCCAAAGCTTGATTTGTTTACCATTGCCCGGTATCCAAAACGTGTGATATTTGATCAGTGGGATAGATTTGGAACATAACTTGAGGAAGTGTGATCCATAGCTAGAGATGGGGCTGTCAAGGTAGTGTTTCCTCTTGCCATTGAAGTATTTCTTCCACAGTTCTCTATGCGCCCATCCGGGGTGAGGAGCAATGAGTTTCCAGGTAATATTAGCTCCCATGGCCATGTTTTGTAGGCTAAGATCTTTAAAATTCAAGCCTCCTTCTAGCATCGGTTTGGAGACTTTGCCCCAGCTCACCAAAGGGATTATATTTTCATTTTGATTGCCACCTTTCCAAAAGAATTTACGGATTAAAGCCTCCATTTTCCTGAGGATGCAAGAAGGATCCAAAATAACAGAAAATTGGAAAATGGGAAGACTACTGAGGAAAAATTTAATGAGGACTAATTTACCTGCAACGTTGAGCCAAGTATATCCCAAGCATGAATCTTGGTCTTGAATTTATCAAGCATAGAAAGCCAATCTTTGTTGCAGGCTAATCTTTGAAAGATAAGGAGGCCCATATACTTAAACGAAGACTAATTGGATGAGGCAACAAAACCCATGCATCTGGAAATGGCACTGAGGGTGCTGGAAGAGATGTTCCAACAGTAAATATGAAATTTCCCTTTATTAAGAATGCTTCCAGTAGCTTCACAGTAGTCCTCCAATGCTTCCTTAAACCTAGAGGCTGAAAGAACTGAGGCTGCGCCCAGCAGCAGTGATTCATCGACAAACAAAGCGTGGTTTAAATTTTTAACTCCCCTTGCAATATTAAATTTTTAACTCCTCTCATTGCTTTGAAGAATTCTGCTACTCTCCCATTCACCAAGGGGGCAATCCATGGTTCAGAAATACAAGCTCGAATCCATTTAATGAAATTCGACCCAAACCCAAACTTGTGCATAACTTCCCAAAGGAAACTGTGTCTAACACAATCAAAGTCATTTTCCAAATCAAGTTTGACCACCATACCCTTCTCTTTATGTTGCAGAATTGAATGGATCACTTCTTGAACGAGGATGAAGTTATCCACAATCTGTCTCCCTTGTACAAAGCTGCCTTGATTCTCTGGGATAATAGAAGGAAGGATGTCTTTTAATCTATTGGCAATCACTTTGGTGATCAATTTGTAACCTATGTTACAAAGAGAAATGGGATGGAATCTTTTGAAGGAATTAGCTCCCTTTTCCTTAGGAATGAGGGCCAGAAAGGCAGAGTTAGTGCTACCCCCAATTTTCTGACAGATTTGGGATTTCAATATCATTTTGTGCAGGTCTTTTTCCATAATTTTCAACACGATTGAAGGAATCTTGCAGTAAAACCGTCCGAGCCGGGGGCTTTGTCAGGCTCCATGGTAAAGAGAGCATCCTTGATTTCTTTTTTGGTGATCTTTGCTTCCAACTATTGATTCATCCTTAGGGTGATCTTTGAGGGAACCACATCAAGGAATTTGGAGTTTGGGTCTGTCACTCCTTCTTCGCTATAAAGGTTCTTAAAATGAGTGAAAGCTACCCTCTTTATGCTCATAAAATCCTTGTGAGTAGTGGCCTCTTCCTTAATTTCTACAATGGAGTTAAAACATCTTCTCGCTTGGGCTTGTTTATGGAAAAAGGAGGAATTTTTGTCTCCCGCTTTAAGCCATAAATTGCGAGACTTTTGTCTCCAGTATTATTCCTCCGAGAGGTATGCCTAGTGGAATTTATGTTGAAGGTCTGCCTCCTTGTCTAGAACCTCTCTTGTAATTTCTGCCTCTTCAATTTGAGAATGGTGATGCTCGAGACAATCTTGAGCCAGCTTTCTCTCCTTTGCAGGATTAGGGAGGGATTTGGCCCATGCTTTCAGAACAGCTTTTACTCTTATGAGATTTTCCTCCCAAATGAAGAAGGGAGAGCCCTTGACCGACATCCTCCAACAGTCCTTAACCAAATTCAAAAATTCTGGATTCTTGACCCATAATGGGATGAATATAAAAGGAATAGGGCCAAGATCATTTTAGGCCAGCAACTCAAGATTTATAGGCTTGTGATCTGAAGCACTACAAGGGAGAATATGCATTCTAGCCTCTAGTCCTAGAAGAAGAAAAGAACTATGAACCAGAAATCTATCTAACCTTGCAGCAATGTGCCCAGGACTGACTCTTTTGTTTGACCAAGTGAACTTACCATTAGAGGGCGAGATGTCGAGCAGATCCCAGTCCTGCATGAGGTCCTCAACCCACTCCCTTGTTGGATCCCTTATGATACTCCCTCCTCGCTTTTCAGCCACATGAAAGGTGAGATTTAGATCGTCAGGAATTATTGTATTTTCTAGATTCTCTTAGTCCGACAAATGCCTTATGGAGTCCCAACAAGCCTTTTTCTCCCTTGCATTTACTGGGGCATAGACATTGAAGAGGCAACATACCTCCTTAGATTCCACATGCTGGAGCTTCAAAAACAACCAATGAGTATTCAAGATCTCTGTGACCATCACAAAATTAGAACTGTTCCAAAGAGAGCCCAACCCCCCCAAGGCTCCCCAAGCAGAGACGGCCTGTCCACTGCCTTTATTCCAAAATTTCTTGCTTATTTGGAGAAAATCGTTGTCCTCCATTTTTGTCTCCTGAATTAGAAGAATGTTTGGGGCTTCTATTCTTAGAAGACTTTACATGGCTTCTTCTTTCATTTTTCTCCCCATACCTCTGCAATTCCAGGAGAAAACCTTCATCACTTACTTTTTTGTGAATGATGGGCTCCCTTGGGGCCCTGTGTTTGGTTTCTTGTCACCTTCGGGGTTTTGGCCAAGAGTTCTTCCAGTGTAGGCTGACTACCATGGAGCTTATCTTTGTAGTTTTCTTGTTCTCTCTTTTCGCGTGCATACTTTCGGCCTCTTGTTGATCTTCTAGCCGATGTTTGCAATTCTCCTATTTCCCCTTCCTCCTCTGATTCCTTCGAGTCTTGTCCATCCTTGTCAACTTTTGCTTGATTTTCCTTGGGTCTTTCTGAAGCACTTTCTCCTGGCCTTGAGCCTTACAAGGTCCCTTTTTTCGAGGTCCCTTTCTTTTACATTTCATCCTCCTAAGGTTCCTCTGCAACTGAGCTTAAGGCCTCAAACCTTTTTTATTGGCTTTCTAGGGAGGGCCATTTTGGGCAGTGGCTGACTGGGGGGCTTGACCATTTGAAACCCCAAATTTGGGGGTTTTGTGAGAGATATTTGACTACTTAACCTAGTTCCATCCTTCCTCATTCCCTTTCTCTGCTTCTCCTTTGCTCAGGAAACCCCTAGAAAAATGACCATAGATATGGCATTTCCGACACTTGAAAGGAAGTTGCTCATAGTCTAACTTTTGCACATGGGTCCAGCCGCCGAAATTAATTTTTATTTCCTCCGAAATTCCCACCTCTATATCGACCTCGACGCATATTTGTGCACAATCATATTGATCCTTGTTTTTTTCCCTGTCGATAAATTTACCCAAGGCGTTGCCTATGTGTTTCAGTGAGTCCCAGTTCCAGCAATGCATTGAAAGGTTCGGCAGCTGAACCCACATTGGGACAGTCGTCAGTACATCCACCGTTGGATCAAAATCCGGCATCCATTTGTTGAGATAAAGGCCCTGAGATCCCATAAAATAGGGACCATTCTGAAAGATCATATCTTTGTCCTCCTTTGAAATGAACTCAAACAAGAAATAGCCTCTCCCAAGGAAGTATGAGGTTACATTGTTCTTGGTCAACGGTGTCCAATTCTTGACAACCCAGTTCTTCGTTGTTTTTGGAGAGGGCCAAAGGCCCGTAAACTGGCCCACAAGGGCATGATCTTCTAGGGAAAAGGCAACCTGGATCGTTCGCTCAGGAGGGAGAGAGACTTCTGGTATATCCTCCAACTTTTTTACGAACTTGGCGACTTCATATTTCTTCTTCTTCAGCAGATTAGCCAGTAGAGAGTTAAATGCAGCCTCCGTGGAAGGGGGAGGAGGTGGCGAAGGGGCCTAGAGTGAACCCTGTGCCTCCATGGAAGCATGAAGGGGCCCTGGCAGAGCACGGGCCCAAGCGAAGAGAGCAACAGTGAGCCCTAGATGCACATAGGCTCATGCAGTGGGAGTGGTCCAGTTTCGAAATTCAATTAAAATAATATATAGTTATAAACTAGTTGTTAGGAGATTTTTTTTTATTAAATAAATGTGTAACATTGTAGAATTAAAATAAAATTAATAATATTATAAGGGTTAAAAATTAGGATATATTCGTTAGTAAATTAATTAAAGTCATAAACAATCGGTTAAGAATTAGTGTTTTTTTTTAAATCCCCCGGTCGAGGTGAGAGTGGGTAGAGCCAAAGATGTGGGGTGTTGTACAATGGTTGGGATGATCAACATTAATGAAATATGGTGGCCTCCTGCCACGAGGAGCATCCAAAGGTACAACAAGAAGAATGGAAAATGCACTGTGGGTGACAGTAAAGCCCACATGTGGGAGGCAAGTGGTAAGGCGGAGTGTGAGAGGGATGCAAGAGGATCAAGGCATTTCTTTGTTTGGAATTCTCGTTGTGGAGAACGACTCTGTGGACCAGGAGCAACTCAGCGGAGAGACTGTGGTGAAGGAACTGCAACAGGCTTCCAAGTAGTCTTCAGAACCTCATGGCGCGTGGAGCTCGGTATGATATCTCTCCTCATTTCTCTCTGGATCTGGGGTTGGGTAGTTATATTGAAGACTGTAATTGGGACCGTAATTGGGTCATAGGATGGTTTAACCTAGATGCAAATGTGTTGAGTATAGGGGAAAGTTCAGGGTATGTAGTCATGTAATTAAATTTAGAAATTTCCACTCCTGTATCTATCGAATTTGGTATCATGCTATCCAAAATGGGCATGGTAGCTTTTTTTAATGCATCTTGGAGTGGGAGTAGAGTTCTATCAATTGAAGGGGATGGGAAAAGGCCTAGAACCTTGCGGACAATTGGTTCACAATGACATTTCAAATGGCGAGTCTCTGGGCACTGGGTCTGTTATGGGCGTTTATATATATCTATTTGATGAATGAAATTCTTCAACCTACAGCGTACCGCCTCAAGGTGGTTAAAAGGAAAATTTACATTGAATGGAGTATAATGGTCCTAAAAATCCCTCCAGTTTATAGGGTGACCTCCGAAAAAGAGACTCAGCAAAGCGGGTTCACTAAAAAATATTGGACTGTGTGGTTGTGGCGTAAATTGTTGTCTGACATGTTTATTGCATCACCTACATGCTATGTTGTTCAATGGTGCGAGCACTGTCCTACATAATCAGAAGGCGGGGACGACATTTGTGTAGTTGTGGATAACGGGACTTCTGATTGGCTTAGGCAGGAGACCAGGGATCTGGGTTGGCTCGGCAGCACAGTAAAGGGTATCGGGTTGGTTGATATGGTGCGGGATACCAATACTACAGGGGCAAGCAGTGGCGCGGCCAGCCAAGGCAGTGAAATTAAACATAAAAAAACTAAGGCCAGCTCCAGGGCCACTAGCGATAAACCGAAAAGAGGAGGTAGGCGCACTGATGCGCAGCAATTCCAAGAGGCAATGCAGGCCTACGAGGATGGCACACCAGCGAAGGTGAAGCATCTGATAAAAACATGGGAGACGAACCTGAACCATCGAGCATCCGAGGACGTTAAGGTGGAAGAATGGAAAGATCTTGTCCCAGATCCAGGAAACACTCATGGTCGTTAGACGTAGTACAAGCACACGATGCATCTGTACTAGATGATGAAAATCCTGGTGGCTCGAGCGATTATGTATCCCATGGGACATGTTAGAGAACCAGATCCAGGTCTACAGGAAATTCAGAAAGAATTGCAACTGATCCAGGTTTAGACACAACATCAAAACAAATGCCTTGGGCATATAGATGATATTGTACATTATCTACCACAGTCAAAGTTACTGGGGTCATGCGCTCATGATATGGGTCCTGTGGAGTCCTCTGATTAAATGTTGTATTTATGTTTACAATTTTTGTAATTTTGTTAAGTCTTGTTAATGTTTATAGGGCCAGTAAAATAGTATATATCATAATCATAGGATGAAAATGGTGGGTTGATTTATAGGCTTTCAGAGCCTTGAAAGACATACTTAAAACCTTTTGTCTTTGGATGGGCTATAATGTGTTTCAATGGCCAAAAAAATTGGTTTCCCACAGGGAAGGGTGAGGTCACAAGACGTCCTTTATATGACTATAATTTGCTTTTATTTGAATGAATGAATAGAAAATGTGTTGAGATTCAACAAGATGATGAGCTTAGTGAAAAGAGTCACCTTCACTAAGTGGGCCCGCAGGTTATTTTTGGCGTAAGTCTATTTTTAGACTATGTCTATTTTTAGACATGATGATCATATTTCAGAAGTTGCAGGATGCTATTTGTGGATGGTTGGTCAAGTTGGAAAAATATATGAAATTCTATTTTTAGAATATTGGGCGAAGTCTATTTATAGATCGTAATTCTAAAAATAGATGCATGTCGATTATTATTAGCTCTTAATAAGAATCAGACTCTAAACAACAACTTATTCTCTTGGAGCACTTCAGTTCAGTGCACAGATGTGGCACATCAGTTGAAAAAAGGAATTACGCTATTCCTAAGGGTTTACTAGGAGCTAACACATGGAGGACTCAGTTAGAACTCAAGTGGCAAAGTTATGACACAGTTGGAAGAGTAGTTGATGGAGTTGTATTTAGTTTAACTCAGTTAGACTCAGTTGAGCTAGTTGTATCTAATCTAACTGATTGATATACTAGTGAGAGTGGAGTGAATTAATTAGTTAATTAATTCACAAATAATAACTCATTAATCAACTGAACAATACAGCAGTTAATTACAGTGCATGTCAGTTTCAGTGGAGACCAGTGGAGAGATAAGTGAAAGGGCAAGATAGACTATTTGTTGTGACTATAGTGATGCATTGATTGCATCACACACACAGTGGAGATGCCAATGAGGATTGCGCATTGCAAGCAAGGGTAATTCGAATTCATCAAGAGCTATTCTTTAGCACGGATTGCGCAATGGAGGCAGACTAGCAGGTGGCAAAGATCGGTGCATGGATTTGCAAGATTGGTCTTGATTAGTGTGAAGATTGTACTGTACTGAGAGCTTGTGATAAGCTTTGTATGCTTGTATGAGATTGTCATATGATCTCCATGTTACATAATATATATTTGGGGTTTTCAGCTTCAGGATTTCCCGGTTAAAAACTGTGTTATGTGCAATTGAATATTTTTGTTTATGTTTCACATGTGTGTGAAATTAAATTTTCCGCAAAATATTAACAAGTGGAATAGATTCAGTAACTTGCATAAAGTTAAATAGTGTGAGATCAGGTGGATCTTAGACATATGCATGCTTAGTGCATATAATTTCTATATGGTATCAGAGCATTGTTAATTGAAGATTTCAATTGTGAAGTGAGTTTGTGTTGGTGGAAAATTTAAATTTGCTACAGAAGATTCTTGGTGCAGAAATCGAGTATACATTGAAATGTATTTCAACGGGTTGAGATTGGAGTATGCCCTTGATGGGAGCTAGAATTACATAGCCTGGAAGGACGAATGGACGGTGTTGGAGGATAAGCGGGCTGAAGGAGTTCATCGATAGCGATGTTCCTAAGCCGGGATCTTGCGATGGATCTTTGCATTACTTGATGCATGGCAAAGAAGGCGCAAGACGAGGAGTATTCTGTTGGAAGGGTGTGAAGGACCATCATTGTGCTCTATAGCCTTCTGCAATCCACTCCATTCTTAATGTGGAAGGCTTTGACGATTCGCGAAGTGACCGGAGGAAGTTGGCGCTTAAAGACAAGCTCAGAGAAATAAAAATGGAGAAAGGCGATAGTATTCCAAAATACCTCACGAAGTTTGTCCACTGCAAGGATGAACTAGGAAGTGTGAGGGTTACGCTCGATGAAGAAGACAGTGAGCTTGGCTCTCCTTGGGCTTAAGGATTCCTGGTGATGAGGCTGCGAAAAGTACAGTGGACGGGAGAAAGCGCCCCGAGGATGGGAGCGACTTTGGTCGGATCTTGTGCAGGAGGAGATAAGGCAGGGTACCAGGGATGGATCTTCATCGAAGAATGAAGATGAAGAGAATTGCGCTTTGGCTGCCAAAGTAAGGAAAGGGAAGGGGAAGAAAAATCTGGTGCTAAAGGCAAGAAGCAGAATTTGTCCAAAGTGAAGTGTTTTCACTGTCACGAGCATGGACATTTCGCCACTAACTGTCCACAGAAGAAGAAGAATAAGCAAGCTGATTGATATGCAGCTGGAGAGGCCTTAGCCTCGTAATTTGAGCTGGATTTTTCCTTGATCGCATGCTTGGTTTCAAGCTACATGGGATCGGTGTGGTATCTTGACAGCGGTGCGTCTTTCCATATGACGAGAGACAAAGAGTTGTTTAGTGACTTGGAGGAGAAGGACTTCCATATGCATATAGAGATGGGTGACAATGGTCGGTACGATGCGACTGGAATTGAGACAATTACCTTTGAGAGGGAGTCCGCTAATCCATTCTTGTTGAAGAATGTCATGCATGTTCCAAGTCTGAAGAAGAATTTGGTCTCCGTCGCAATGCTGGAAGACAGAGGTTATGATGTTGTTTTCAGTGAGGGAAAAGCTTTCCTTCGACATAAAACAATGGGTCAAACCAAGAAGATAGGGGTTCGAATTAAGAATCTCTACGAGCTGGAGGTAGATGGCTGCGCTGCAATGGTGGGCAAAGCAGAAGAAGTGGTGAGCCGATATGAGGGCGAATTATGGCACAGGAGATTGGGCCATCTTCACCATGGCGCTTTGAATATTTTGCAGCAGATTTCTACTGGACTTCCCAAGGGTACTTTTGCGCAGTCAGATTAGTGCAAAGGATGTACAATGGGTAATTTTGTGAAGACCACCTTTCATGAGAAGGAGAACTGTGCTTCGGTGATCCTGGAGAGAATTCACACAAATGTGTGTGGACCATTCTCGGTTGCTTCAACAGAAAAACACAGGTATTATGTGATATTTTTTTTATGACTATTCTAGTATATGCTGGATCTTCTTCATGTAGAAGAAGAGTGAAACGTTCTCAAAGTTCTGTGAGTTCAAGGCATTAGTGGAGAAGGAGTCAGGGAAGCAATTGAAAACTCTACGGAGCGATAATGGTGGTGAATACATATCGGGCCAATTCAAATAATTCTATAGCAAAGAAGGAATTTGAAGAGAAATCATAGCACCTCATAACCCACAGTAGAATGGGGTCGCAGAGAGAAAAAACAGAACGATCGTGGGTGATGCAAGAGTGATGCTGCATGACCAGGGCCTACCTATGCACTTGTGGGCAGAAGCATGCAACACTGCGGTTTATGTGCACAACCGTTGTCCTCATAGAGTACTTGGCATGAGTACACTCAAGGAAGCACCTTTTACTGGTAAGAATCCTTATATTTCTCATTTGAAGATTTTTGTCTCACCTGTTTACATTCATGTGACGAAGGACACCAGGAAGAAGCTAGAGCCGACTGCAAAAGT
Source organism: Pinus albicaulis (assembly GCA_034641835.2). Classification (NCBI taxonomy): domain Eukaryota; kingdom Viridiplantae; phylum Streptophyta; class Pinopsida; order Pinales; family Pinaceae; genus Pinus; species Pinus albicaulis. The sequence continues at coordinate 14,335,584 of MU968493.1, forward strand.
TGGGATATTTTTGGGGTACACAGAAACACCCCATAAGTATCGTGTGTATTTTCCAAACTGTCAGATGACTGTTATGCGATGGGATATAAAATTCAATGAGGTGAAAGCCATGAAGTTGTCGCTTGACAGGGAGCTGCACTTGCATGCGGAAGAGGAACTTCTTGTTCCCAAAGATGAGCCTCTGGATGTGGATCAGCCATAGGAGGAGATTCATGGAGTGGAGGAGTCCACTCATGCAGAACCAAATATCAAACAAGGCAGAAAGTGTACCATAGAAGCTGAGAGACTGAAGGTGGATGCGGCACAGAATGTAGGAGTTCCTACATCATAGCGCAGATAGAGACAGTCACCTGACCGATATACTGGATACATGGCTCTTATGAGCAAGTGTATCATGATAGAGCCATCTTCTTTTGAAGAAGAAGTGCAGGAGCCCACATGGGTAGATGCCATGGTGGAGGAGTATGACTCCATTGTCAGAAAAAATGCTTGGGAGATTGTTCCAAGGCCGGTGGGAAAATCAGTTATAAAATCAAGATGTTTCTATAAGGTAAAGCAAGCTGCTGATGGGAGCGTCGAGAATTATAAGGCAAGATTTGTTGCCCGGGGCTTCTCACAGATTGAGGGGATTGACTATGAAGAAAGCTTTGCACCTGTCGCACGGTATTCTTCCATATGGACCATCCTTGCTCTCTCAGCGTAGATGGGTTGGCACATTCATCATATGGATGTGAAGACTGCGTTCCTTAATGGGATCATTGAGGAAGAGGTGTACATTAAGCAGCCTGAAGGATTTGAGATCTTCAGCAGCGAGTCGCATGTGTGTAGGCTCAAAAGAGCGTTGTATGGGCTGAAACAAGCACCACGTGCTTGGTACAGTCGGATCGACAGCTATTTCACTGGACTTGACTTCACCAAGAGTGAGGCGGATGCAAACTTGTACCAGATTGTGGTGGAGGGTAATATTTTAATCATTGTACTTTATGTTGATGATTTAATACTAACAGGTGATGAGCAGTTGATACACTCATGCAAGGCAGATCTTGCAAAGGAGTTTGAGATGAAGGATTTGGGCCTCCTTCATTATTTCCTTGGATTGGAAATATGGTAGCGGGAAGGTGAACTATTTGTGTCTCAAGGCAAGTATGCTCGGGAGATACTGGAGAAGTTTCACATGCAAGGCTGCAAGCCTATCGACACTCCTCTTCCAGGAAATTGGAAGAAAGAGGATGCTACATCGGCAGAGGTAGTGGATGCCACTGTTTATCGATAGTTGGTGGGTTAGCTCATGTATTTAGTCAATACAAGACTGGACATATGCTATGCGGTGAACCAACTTTCACAAGCGATGGTTAAGCCTACCAAGCTCTTTTGGAAGGCAGGCAAGCATGTCCTGAGATATCTCAGGGGCACATCTGAGTATGGTTTATGGTACAGATAGACGGATGAGGTGAAGTTGCATGGCTTCACGGATGCAGATTGGGCAGGAAGCCCAACAGACAGAAAGAGCACATCAGGAGGGATTTTCAGTATCGGATCTACGGCAGTTTCTTGGTACAGCAGGAAACAAAGATCCGTGGTACTCAGTTCAGCGGAAGCGGAATACATGGCAGCAATTTTAGCTACATGTGAGGCTATCTGGATGAGGAAGATTCTAGTTGGTTTGTTCGGTTCACATTTAGATCCCACGGTGATTCATTGTGATAATCAGAGTTGCATTAAACTCTTAGTTAATCATGTGTTTCATGATAGATCTAAACATATTTATATCCGGTATCATCATATCAGATATTTTGTGTAGCAGAAGATCATGTTGCTTCGATGCAACCTACGAAAAGTCCCGGAGATGTGGATATTACGGCAAAGGCGCTCACCGAGAGCAGAATTCGAATACAAAGCGGGGATGGGGTGAAGGATAATCCTATCTTGTTGAGAGGGAGTGTTGAGATTCAACAAAATGATGAGCTTAGTGAAAGAAGTCACCTTCACTAAAGAGTGGGCCCCTGAGGCTATTTTTGGTGCCAAGTCTGTTTTAGACTATGTCTATTTTTAGACATGATGATCATATTTCAGAAGTTGCAGGATGCTATTTGTGGATGGTTGGTCAAGTTGGAAAAATATATGAAATTCTATTTTTAGAATATTGGGCAAAGTCTATTTATAGATCTTCAATCTAAAAATAGATGCATGTCGATTATTATTAGCTCTCAATAATAATCAGACTCTAAAAAACAACTTATTCTCTTGGAGCACTTCAGTTCAGTGCACAGATGTGGCACATTAGCTGACAGAAGGAATTACGCTATTCCTAAGGGTTTACTGGAGCTAATGCATGGAGGACTCAGTTAGAACTCAAGTGGCATAGTTATGACACAGTTGGAAGAGTAGTTGATGGAGTTGTATTTATTTTAACTCAGTTAGACTCAGTTGAGCTAGTTGTATCTAGTCTAACTGATTGATACTCTAGAGAGAGTGGAGTTAATTAATTAGTTAATTAATTCACAAATAATAACTCATTAATCAACTGAACAATACAGCAGTTAACTACAGTGCATGTCAGTTTCAGTGGAGACCAGTGGAGAGATAAGTGAAAGGGCAAGATAGACTATCTGTTGTGACTATAGTGATGCATTGATTGCATCACACACACAATGGAGATGCCAATGAGGATTGCGAAGTGCAAGAAAGGGTAATTCGAATTCATTCAGAGCTATTCTTCAGCAGGGATTGCGCAGTGAAGGCAGGCTAGCAGGTGGCAAAGATCGGTGCATGGATTTGCAATATTGGTCTTGATTAGTGTATGACAATTGTACTGTACTAAGAGCTTGTGATAAGCTTTGTATGCTTGTATGAGATTGTTATATGATCTCCATGTTACATAATATATAGTTGGGGTTTTCAGCTTCAGGCTTTCCCAGTTAAAAACTGTGTTATGTGCGATTGAATATTTTTGTTTATGCTTCACATGTGTGTGCAATTAATTTTTCCGCAAAATATTAACAAGTGGAATAGATTCAGTATCTTGCATAAAGTTAAATAGTGTGAGATCAGGTGGATCTTGGACATATGCATGCTTAGTGCATATAATTTCTACAAAAGGTCCTACCTATCTTACAAAAAAATATATATAACTATATTAAATTAAAAAAAAATTGTAAGCTTGGCATGACTACATCTTCCACGTGTCCAATATATCACCCTGATCGGGGCGGGGAATTGAACAAGTGACTTCACATCAAGGAGTGCCTTAACAGAGCACCCAGTCACCATCTATCCAAGATCCTGTAGACATATCTATATTAAATTAATTAATAAAATTATAAAAAATTAATAATATTACAAGGGTTAAAATTTGAACAATTAGAATATTTATTAGAATAATATTAATACTTTTATTAGTATAAATTAAAAAAATAAATTTATGATGAAAATTCAAGGGTAAAAAAAATATAAGTCAAAATTTTTATTAAAATAATTAATAAAATTTGAAAAGAAAATAGTTAATAAAATTATATATATATATATATTTAAAAAAAGGAACAACAGGGGGTAGCCAAGGAGGGTCGAAATCCAAATTTTACTTAATTTCCAACCATCATCCCTATTGAGATTGATTGCATGATTCTTAATCTCAATAGCCTCTCTAAGCTTCCTATGGTGGAAGATATCAACCCTAGCAATGACTCTAGAATTCTCAATCCAGACATGGTACTTGGATTTATCTGTATGTTCAGTTAGAGCTGATGAGCAGGAAAGATTGTGCCTAATGTATGTTGCATGCTCTTGGATTCTCTGGTTAATGGAGCGACCAATTTCTCCAATGTAGTGAATCCCACAGGAACAAGGGATCTAGTAGACAATTTTCATGTCTTTAGGGTCTACATGATCCTTAACAAATCTAAGAGAATTTCTAATGGTATTAAGAGGTTTGAACGAATCATAAACACTATTCTTTTTAATAATATGGGAAATCATGTCAGTGGTCCCTTGGATAAACGAAAGTTGAACCTTAGAGATAGGATCAACACAAGAAGTCTTAACCTTGGATTATTTACAGGTCCTTTGAAAGGTCTTGAGGCCTTGAGTTCTGATGTACCCATTACCCATGAAGGGGTGTCTTACCTTCCTTGACATCCTCCTCTCTAGAATGAATGATGGTTATATTTGTCACCAAGTTTTTCACAAAAAAACTCGCATGGAACAATATATTCATGTCAGTTCTCATCATATTCCAGTGCAAAAATTTGGGGTCCTTTGCACTCTTGCAGCCCATGCTCTAAGAATTTCTGATGATAACCACCTAAAGCAAGAGGAATCTCATCTTCTTAAAGTTTTTGAAAATAATTGGTACAGCAGAACTCAAGGCCTTAAAGCCTTCAAAGATCCTATAAAGAATCCAAGGTTAATATTTCTCGTGTTGATCCTACCTCTAAGGTTCAGCTTACATTTATCCAAGGGACCACTGAGAGGATTTCCCATATTATTAAAAAGAATAGTATTTTTTTCTTTGTTCAAACCTCTTAATACCATTATAAATTCTTAAGGATCCTGTAGACCCTAAAGACATGAAAGGGGTCTACACAATCCCTTGTTCCTGTGGGATACCCTACATTGGAGAAATTGGTCGCACCATTAACCATAGAATCCAAGAGCATGCAACATACGTTAGGCACAATCATTCCCGCTCTTCAGCTCTATCTGAACATGTGGAGAAATCCAAGCACCATGTCTGCATTGAGGATTCCAGAGTCATTGCTAGGGTTGATCACTTCCACCATGGGAAGCTTAGAGAGGCTATTGAGATTGAAAAGCATGCAATCAATCTCAACAGGGATGATGATTGGAAATTAAGTAAAAGTAGCCCTCTTTTTCTGACTGCCCCCTATTGTTCCTTCTCTTATTATTATTATTATTATCATTATTATTATTACTTTATTTTTATAATTTTATTAATTAATTTTATTATTTTCTTTTTATAATTTTATTAATTATTTTAATAAAAAAATTTGCTTATATTTTTTTACCCCTGAATTTTGATCATAAATTAAAATTATTAATCTTATTCTAATAAATATTCTAATTCTTAAAATTTTAACCCATATTATTAAATTTATTTAATTTTTATAATTTTATTAATTAATTTAAAATATATATATATATATATATATATATATATATATATATATATATATATATATATATATATATATATATATATATATATATATATATATATAATTAAAATAAATAAATAAACCAATTCATAACCAATTTTTTATGACTTTAATTAATTTACTAACTGCTATATCCTAGTTTTTAACCATTTTAATATTATTAATTTTATTTAATTCTATAATATTATAAATTTGCTTAGTAAAAAAAACATCCTAACCATTAATTTATAATTAAATATTAATTTAATAACTAATTTCTAATCATTAATTATAACTAAATATTATTTTAATTAACTCAATAACTAATTTACTAACGGTCAATTCCTAACGCTAGCTCTGGATCTTCATGCATCCTTGCTAAGGATTGATTGATTTTTTCACCTTTGTCCTGAGGATGAACCACATTAGTTGGTTTGAAACCTTGACCAAATCTTAATAATATGATTAATCCGAAAGAATTATTTCTCACAATGTGGATAACAAAAGTTTACGATCTAATAATATATATACCTTTCTAGACTTTAAATGAAAAAAAATCATATATCAATTTAATATCTAATTTAGCCATAATCTTAAAATTAAATTATCATTATTATTATTATAAAATTCATATACCAATTTAATATCTAATTTAGCCACAAACTTAAAATTAAATTATCATTATTATTATTATTATTATTATTATTATTATTATTTACAGAAACGATTAGTGGAGTATATTGAATTCTGGCCATAAAGCCTCAATTCAGGTTACAGTATGTAAGGGCAGAGCCCAAATCTCTCCAGCAGGGAACAACAGACCCCTTTCACTTACAGGCCAGCTTTTTTTACAATCCATAATATAATCGATTTCCGCTACCTTACCAAATTTGAAAATACAAACGAACTGATTCAGTAAAAGACAGTAAAACATTAAGCAAGAGATTTATGGAATGGGATCCCAGCAATCGACTCCGTCTCTTTGAAGGACTCCATGGGAGAGAAGGACTGCCTTGTTGGCCTCCGCATCGGCTTCTTTGTTGAGATCTCTCTTGACATGCAAAAAATTCAAACTCTGAAAACAATTTACTAAAGAATTAATTCTGATCATCAATCTTGAGAGTCGTAGATCAGAGGGAGAAGATCTGTCAACCATGATTTTAATAATGGATTGGTAGTCGCCAAAGACTGTAGCATCAGAAATACCAAGAGAAATCAGCAGTTTAAGACCCTGGAGGAGGGCCAGCGCTTCGGCTTGGAAGCTGGTGTTGAAGCCCACTCCCCAGGCAAATCTCAAAACACTCATTCCATCAGCACTTCTGATAATACCTCCAGCACCTGAAGCTCCTGGATTCCCCTTAGCAGCTCCGTCGAAGAATAAGGCAGAGCGACCTAACTTAGCGCAGAAATCTGGAAAATCATCTGCGCTCAACCGGATTTGCCATTCAAAGAGGCGGATAGGTGATCGGACAGAGCCATTGAGATGCAAGCCGAGCATATCGACCCAAATAGAATCCTGCTTGCTCAGAATCGCACCGTCCTAGAGATCGCCTACACAGTCCTTTAACTGGCTTTTGATTTTTACCATCACGATTTTGATATCAGACTTGATGCTTCTGAAAATCCGCTGGTTTCGTTCCAGCCAAACATGCCAGCAAATAATCTTAGGGAGCGCGAGCCAGACAGTAGAAATGGGACTGTTTTTGGAGGAGGTTCCAGGAAATTTAGCCCTCCAGTTCGAGAACAAATCAGGAATATCTATGGGAAGGACAAATTCAGTAGTCCAAGGTCTTAGGAACTCATGCCAAATCTCTGTCGCATAGCTGTAGTGGAGCATCAAATGAGAGGCAGTCTCTTCATTCCCACCACACAGCGAGCATCTCGAAGGTCCCTGGAAACCCCGTTTCTGGAGTCTATCATCGGTCAGAATCCTCTTATGACAGAGGAGCCAGCAGAAAATATCAATTTTTGGAATCGAAGAGTGTGACCAGATGCCTTTCCAGGGCTCAAGATCGAGGGGGACATGGGGGCGAGATATCAAATGATTGTAGCCCATTGAGACAGCATAATTTCCAGGGATCGAACCCCAACCACGAACATCTGGCTTTCTTCTGTTTAAAGGGGCTTTGCCTTGTAAACGACCCAGCAGTCTTTCGCGCTCCTTGAACAGGTTAGGAGGGACCTCTAGCTCAATCCAGCTTTGCCAGGCATCGCCCACCCATTGGGAAATGTCCCACAAGGTAATGAAGCTGGCTCTAGTCATCCAATCTTTCAACATGCTAAGAGAATTGTCATCAGCAATAGGATCATTGGCCATGATTCGATCCTCCCAGATTTTTATGTGTTTGCCATTGCCCGGAATCCAGTGAGCGTGTTGACTGATTAGAGAGTGGGCTTTAGCGCAGAGCTTATGGATCATCGAGCCTGATTTAGCAATGGGGTTGTCCAGACATCTTTTCCTCTTTCCACGGAAGTATTTTTTCCACAGAGCCAGCTGCGCCCATCCCGGATTAGGAGCAATAATTCGCCATAACAGCTTCACCCCCAACGCAACATTTTGTGTGCTGATACTCTTGAAGTAAAGGCCTCCTTCCAATCTTGGCAAGGAGATTTTATCCCAGCTGATTAAAGGGATTTTTTTTTCATTCGATTTCCCTCCTTTCCAGAAAAATTTCCTGATATGCTCCTCCATCTTTTTCATAATGCCAATGGGAGCCAGCATGACTGCAAATTGGTATATGGGGAGACTGTTTAAGACAGCCTTTATGAGCACAGATTTTCCAGCCAGATTTAGCCAGTTGTAACCCCAGGCCAGAATCTTGGCTTTGAATTTATCCAGCAGAGGAAGCCAGTCTCTGCTGAGGGAGCCTTTTTGGAAAATGGGAAGACCCAAATACTTAAAGGAAGTCCATGAAGAGGAGGCAGCAACACCGAAACAGGAGGAGATTGCATGGAGGGCAGTGGCCGACGTGTTCCAGCAATAGATATGGCATTTACCTTTATTGAGCTTACTTCCAGAGACTTCACAATACCCATCCACCACCTCTTTAAACTTATTGGCCGAGGGGACTGAGGCTGCGCCCAGTAAGATGGAGTCATCAGCAAATAAGGCATGATTTATACTTTTAACCCCCCTTGCAATGCACAGACCCAAAATTTCTTGATCATGTTGCTTCTTATTCAAGAGAAAGCTGAGGACAAAAGCTTGGAGAACAAAGAGCAGGGGCGAGAGAGGACACCCTTGCCTCAGTCCTCGGGAAGCTCTAAAAAAGTCAGTTGCCCTCCCATTCACCAGGGGAGCAATCCAAGGTTCACTTATACAAGCCTGAATCCAATTGATAAATTTAGAACCAAAGCCAAACTTGTGCAGAGTATCCCACAGAAACCTGTGTCTCACCCTGTCGAAGGCACTTTCTAAGTCAAGCTTAATAACCATTCCTTTCTCTTTCCGGAGCTGACTGGAGTGGATTGCCTCCTGAACCAAGATGTAATTGTCAACAATCTGCCTTCCTTTAATAAAACCTCCCTGATTCTCAGGAATGATGTCAGGTAGAATGGTTTTTAAACGGTTTGCAATAACTTTAGTAATCAGCTTATAACCTATATTACAAAGAGATATAGGCCTAAATCTGCTGAAAGTGTTGGCTCCATTTTCCTTGGGGACGAGGGCTAGGAACGATGAGTTAGTGCTTCCCCCTATTTTATGGCAGTTTTGAGACTTCCTAAGCATCCTACATAAGTCTTTTTCAATGAACAGCCAACAAGCCTGCAGGAACCTGGCAGTAAACCCATCAGGGCCTGGCGTCTTATCTGGCTCCATTGCAAAGAGAGCAGCTTTTATTTCGGAGTTAGAAACCTCTGCTTCCAGATACTTATTTTTCCTGGGGGAAATCAAAGTGGGAACTTCATTCACCAGGGCTGGATTATACCCCAGCCCCTCCTCTTCACTGTACAGATTCTTAAAATGGAGAAACGCAGCTCTTTTTATGCTTTGAATGTCTGAGTGCTTGCTAGTCTCATCTTTGATTTCTGTGATGGAATTATAGTTCTTACGAGCCTGGGCTTGTTTATGAAAAAAAGAGGAGTTCCTATCTCCAGCCTTAATCCAAAGACATCGAGATTTGAGCCTCCAAAATTCTTCCTCAGCCAAGCTAGCCTTATGAAGTTGTTGCTGAAGATCGGCCTCCTTGTCTAATATATCTTTGGTAATCTCTTCATTTTCCACTCTCGAATGGTGATTCACTAAACAGCCTTGGATCATTTTTCTTTCCACAGCAGGGTGGGGAAGGGACTTTACCCACTGTTTAATGGCCGCTTTGACTTTTCTTAACTTTTCTTCCCAAACATAAAAGGTCGACCCCTTCACTGGGAGCTTCCAGCTTTCTTCCATGAGCTTCATGAAGGACGGCTCTATGATCCAATGAGCATTGAACTTAAATGGAATAGGGCCGTGGTCCAAATTGGCCCTTAGCTCGAGCTTTATAGGTCGATGATCAGATACGGAGGAAGGCAAAATATGCATGCTCGATTCAAGACCATAGACCATATAAGCAAATTTTATTTAGCAAAATGGTTCATTACTTTAAATAAAATTTAATATTAAATTTGTGCCAATTTGCTCCCTACCCACTAATTTCCTAGGGATTTGAGATTATTCCAATTCTAATAAGTTCCTCCATGATAACATTCATTTATATATAAGCAATTTTTATTTAGCAAAATGGTTCATTTTACAGTAAGATGTGTAATTGTTTTTTTTCTTTTCTAAAATTAAAGTTGACCCATGTCAAAATAACAGACGGACAAATGTCAAATGGAGATGAAAAAGGTAGACAATGTCCAGCCTAACCAATTTCAAAAAGTGACACCTTCTGTGTAATTAAGTTAAATTAAAATATTTAAAAAAAATTGACATACAATCTTTCTTACATTACGTCTAATGCCTACACATCTCCTCCATATTGGATTTCCCTCATACTAGGTTGTAAAGAGCCTCTCCGCACAATAATGGTTAGAAACATTTCAAAAAAAATTTACTCATTTAAACTCACTTAATAATTATATTATGATCAATTTAAAGATGTATAAGGTGACTCAATTGTAAAAATAATGCCTCATAAATCCTTTAAACATGGCAAACAAATATTATCCTACTTACCTTAATGAAAGAAAAAAATAAGATGATGATGATTTTCACAAGAAGATATTTTAAACAACTTCTTCATAAATTTGCAAGGAGAGTATGAGAGAAAGAAGGTTACACATAACCAAAAATTATAACCTAAAAATGATTCATCCTCTAGTTAATCTCTTGAGGAACTCCAAAACTCAAATTCCCAAAGAAAACTATTATAAAATTAGAATAGCATGCCTCCTAGTTGTAGAGAAAAAATCTAAATAAAACTATTGAATTCTTATAGCTAGGATGAAATCCCATGTGAACTAGGTTTGCAAGATTTGAGAGAACCTAACTAGGGTGGTATCAATCCCTGTGAAATTTTCTGAATATTACTTATGCAGAAACCCTACTGTTAAATCATGATTTACTTCTACTTATACAAGTTATTAATATGAAATGTTCAGTATTAACATCGAAGTAAACACTTTAACAGCCTACACAAATACAGATCTAAAATGAATACATGAACATAGAAAAAGTGACACACAAGATTTTATGGACAACTATCCCCGAAAAAACCCAATGTAGGAAAATCGGTCTTCTAGCTGCTGGAGGGTTTATATTATTAAGTAGATTCTAAGTACAACAAATCTGGGCACCTTACTGGTTAACCCGACAGAGAAATACAAAAATCTGTAGCAATACCTCTATTCTGGAGACGGAAAACTAGACTGATTCACACCCTCAAACGAGATTTACAGAACTTAGCCTTTTTCTATCTTCAGAAACCCTAGCGTTGCCCTGAAGCCCTCTATGTCAGCGTTGCTAGCTTGCGTGTGACCCTGCGGTGCTCAGGAGAGGCCTACGTAACCCCAGACTAGGTGATGCAGTCCCTGCGCTGCCCTAGCTGGGTCTGTGTAAGCCCTGATGGTCTCCTACTACCTCTGCGTTGCCCTTTCTAGGCCTGCGTAGCACCTTCGTAGCACTGAAGCCCTCTGCGTTGCGCCACTGCTGCTCCCTCTGCGCTGCTCTGACTGCTGTTTCTCTGCCTCTTGCCCACTCTTGGCTCAGGGATCATATCATCCCCTTAGCAAATACTACCCCTCGTTACAGGTGAAACATTTCTGGAAATTATTAGCAAACCACGCCCTATAATTCCACCTTAGTCTCAGTGCTTTGCCTCTGTGTGTGTTCTCCAACTGACCCCAAGCCTTTCCTTTATACTTTTCTCGTTGGGAAACCAACGATCGTGATCTAATCTTGATTCGATGGCTAGTATTAAAATAAATCTTGATCCGTGTGATTTGAGTCATTCCCATCACATGTTTAAATTAATTTCCTTTAATCTTTTAATTTTCCTAAGTTAGACTTATGGTAATTAATTAAAAAGATTAAATAATAATTTTCTCTTAAACCAGATGGAATTTCTCAAATCCCTTTCTGGGTCTTGGAGATCTCATGTACTCTAGTCCCTCCACAAAGTTTAGGAGCTAGAGCACATCCAAAGCTACCCCAACACTCAAAATATCAACACTCCCTCTTAGCGAGGAAAGTGCTCTAGCACAACACTACTTCACCCCGAAGCTTTGCACTGATCTTTGGTGTGGGTCTCTACATTGATGCTTGGCCTGCTGCCCTTCATCACCGCGTTTTTTATTCTCTCCAGTACTGCTGCCCATGACGCTACCACCATCACTGCCACATATGTATTGCAGCTCCCTCTCAATCTACTGCATCGTGCTGCCAACTGCGGCACTGCAACTCAGTTGCTGAGAGAAACAACTGAAAACTGCTGCCTAATCTTTGACAGACAAGTCAATTGGGCTGCATCCTCATCACTGAAGCTCCATAAGTTGCTGCTCTGCACTTTCCTCCTAAAGCCACTACGTTGCTGCCTCTCTGCTCTGTGTAAGCCAACCTACACTGCATTGTTGAAGTCACATCAGCCCCTCTGCGTTGCGCTGCTACACTAATGTTGCATCTGCATTGCGCTACTCCCTCTCAACATCTAGCTCTGCCTCTACTCCATCTATGACTCTCTGCATCCACTTCTCCACTTGTCCCGCTAGTGTCTTAAGGCTCTCGTAGCTCATTTTTTATCCAAGAGTTGGGCTACTCAAGGATCCTGCCGCTACTCTGTAGCTGCTCTACAGATCCATGTTGCCCCACTTTCATGGTTCATGAGCGCTCATGGCCACATCATCTTCGGAGCCATCGTCTGCCACACCATCCTTTGAGGTATAAGCTTCCTTTTCCTTCTTCTTCTTAGGAAAATTGTTGGTGACATGTCCTAGTTCGCCACACTAGAAACGCTTGATCTTTGATAGATCACGCTTCTTCCTCCCTTGCTGCATCTTTGATGCCAAGGCTGCATCTTCTTCCTCTTCGTTCTTCACTTGACTTGATCTGGTGTTGTACTGTCTCTTGGTGAACTGGCGAAGTTCTTCTTGTCGGAGGATCACCCACATACAGTCCCAGTTGGAAAGGTATGCTCTGCCCAGGATACTTTAGACAAAAGTTTCCCAATCCTCTGTGACTGCATTGAGTGCAGTCCTCACCATCACATCATTCACTTTCACTCCCATGGGAGTGAACTGATCCCTGATCGCCTGTAATATGAAAAGGAAGGGTTCGATCTCTTCTCCCTTGGGCATCATGAATAACCTCATTTGATTTTCTAAAAGCATTCTCCTCTGGATGGATCTTCCTTCATATAGTGAGGTCAGGGCCACCCACAGATCATTAGTCATTGTCTTCTTGGCTATGTGAGGGACTACATGATATTTGACACCATCCATGATGAAGTGCTTGGCGTGCGTCACTACTTCTTCATGATTCTCTAAGAGCTTCGCATCGATTGGCGTGGCCAGGACGTTCTCTACATGCTCCCTCAAACCGTATGCCTCCATGACTACTAGGATTCTAGCCTTCTAGACTGCAAAATTGGATAGGCCATCCAACCTATCCTGATCACGTATTCCTTGAGGTGACATCTGCTTAATAAATTTGTCGGAACTAATCCTTCTCTCTATGCTAGAGACTCAGATCTAGTGTCCTTGGCGAGAAAGGCACCCTCTGATCCCTATGAAAACTGACTTCCTCTCTTGGAAGTTTGCCAAATCACAATGAATCAGCTCTCTTCGATCCTCTGATCGATCTGCAAATTTATTTGGCTGGGAATCCTCTGAGAATCTGTTCTCCTCCCACACTTTTTCAACTAGTGCTCAGGCTAATTTCTGCACCTTCAGAAATTTAACCCCACCAGTAACTATTGAAGCTTTGCAGCACTGCTTCTGGCACTCTGAATTAGCAACAAATTCAGACTCTGTCACCCTTGCTGGCCTCTGTATGAGCAGAAAATCCCAGCACAGCCTCTGCGTTGTAAGTACATGGGCATGCATTTAGACTATGTCACTATGGCCTCTGCGTGCCTCTGCTCCCCTCTGTTGCTACGCTTTCCTTTCTGGTCTGGCTTTTTGCGGCTGCTGCTGCTTTCCGCAACAAGGATTCTTTAGTCTTCTTGTTGGTGATCCAGCTAGATCTGCAATCGCTCTGATACCATGTGAAAATTCTGAATATTACTTATGTAGAAACCCTACTGTTAAATAACGATTTACTTCTCCTACTTATACAAGTTATTAATCTAAAATGTTCAGTATTAACATCGAAGTAAACACTTTAACAGCCTACACAGATACAAATCTAAACTGAATACATGCACATAGACAAAGTGACACAACAAAACTGGTCTTCTAACTGCTGGAGGGTTTATATTATTAAGTAGATTATAAGTACAACAAATCTGGGCACCTTACTAGTTAACCTGACAGAGAAATACAAAAATCTATAGCAATACCTCTGTTCTAGAGACATAAAACTGGACTCAATCACACCCTCAAACAGGATTTACAGAACTCAGCCTTTTTCTGTCTTTAGAAACCCCAACACTGCTCTGAAGCCCTCTGCGTCAGCTCTGCTAGCATGCGTGTTCGTGTGCCCCTACGTTGCTCAGGAGAGGCCGGCGTAACCCCAGACTGGGTGACGCAATCCTTGTGCTGCCCTAGCTAGACCTGCATAAGCCCTGATGGCCTCCTGTTGCCTCTGCACTGCCATTTCTGGGTCTGCATAGCACTGAAGCCCTCTGCGTTGCGTAGATGTTGCTCCCTCTACACTGATATGATTGTTGCTTCTCTACCTCTTGCTGACTCTTGCCTCTGGGATTAGATCATCCACTTTGCCAATACTACCCCTCGCTGCAGCTGAAACACTTCTGGAAATTCTTGGCAAACCACGCCCTAGAATTTCAGTTTAGTTTCAGTGCTTTGCCATTGATTTTGGGAAACCAATGGCCGTGAACTAATCTTGATTCGACGCCTAAGATTAAAAGAAATTTTTATTTGTGTGACTTAAGTCATTTCCATCACTTGTTTAAATGAATTACATTTAATCTTTTAATTTTCCTAAGTTAGACTTAGGGTCCTTAATTAAAAATATTAATGAATTAATTTTCTTAAACCAGATGGAATTTCTCAAATCCCTTTTTGGTCTTGGAGATCTCATGTACTATATTCCCTCCCCAAAGTTTGAGAGTTAGAGCACATCTGAAGCTACCTCATCACTCAAAATATCAACAACCCCATCATTGTAACCCTTAATGTTGATGAAAGAGAAATAAACATGCAAAATTATGAGTTGAATAAAAGGGTTAGAGTGATACATGAGAAATTTAGATCAACCAAAAATGGTTTTCAAGGTGATTCTCTTTTAAAGCAGTGAACTCTTGTGTCATCTTTAATCCTTGTCTAAATAAACTCTTAATGCTTTCAAAATTATCTTTCTAATGGTTGAAACGTTATTAGGGATTTGAAGTTGATGTTGGCACTAGGTGTATGATTCTTAGGTAGTTCTTTTATTTAGAAATCATTTCATTTATTTTATTTAGCTTCATCATGCTTTACAAGGTATCAACTTTGGGCCTTTTGTAAGTCTTTCCTAGCTACCTTTGATATTCGTTTGACGGTGGGCCCATTCACAATTTTGACAAAGGCACTAACCTTGATATGCATGATAATGCTACGAGATCATATAAACTAGTTAATGTGAAATAAGGTGAGTGACTCACTAGTTCCTAAACTGGCATGACCTATACATGTCTCACCTTCTTGTATATAACACTAAAGAAATGATGCTTGAAATAAACAAATAATACTAGATCTATGATACTCTTTCATCTCCTTCCTGTAGTCATTTGGAGAATGTCTTGCCAACCATACTTCTTTTCTTGTTTATACTCCAATCCTAATGCATACATAGTCATTTGGAGATTGTCTTGTCAACCACACTTTCTTTTCTTGTTTATACTCCAATCCTAATGCATACGTGAGGGACTTATAGCCCACTCACTTCACCAACATGGATACCTCACAAAAATTAACTTTTAATCTCTATATCTCTATCCTATACAAAGGTCTATGTTTTCAAAATTGCTACAAAACCTTTATCCTCAATGAATGCTAGTTCAAAAATCATATATCAATGTGTGTAGGTTCAAATGAGTGTCCATTAAGAGTTAATCCATTGTGCCTATCCATTGCCACCAATGAGGATCTCTATGAGGTAAGATAATTGGTTCTTTATTATTGATGCAATCTAAGTGCAAATTTTTTCAGCTACTAATCACCAAAAAGCATAGAAAAATGCCTCTATTTCATATGTGGTTCATTGGTCGACTACTTGCTTTCACTGATAATTAAGTAGAGAATTCCCTATTTAAGTTGAATTTATTCTATGCACAACACTCCTATGTAACGATGCAAGAATCACATAAATGTATAAAAGTGCTTACACACCACTCTAGTGAATTGATCCTCTATTATGACATACTCTATAATGTTATATATCCATACATAGCTCGATTGGTAAACTTGTCCAACAATAACATGAATACACACATCTAAGGCCAACAATTACGAATTTTTTTCTTTGAAATTAAGCCAGAAGAATTGTAAGTGTTGTTGCTATTACAGGAATCAACCTATCATTGGCATGCCCACTCAATTAACTTTGTGCAATGTAATTCAAGTTTTACCATATATAAACAAATTAATGAATAAACGATTTAATTTCTTTTGAAAACCACTCATAAAATAAAATAAAAAAACAAGCCTCATAAAAACTGGGGCTTTCCAATTATTCAACATTCAGCCTAAAGTAAAGTTCAGTGAATAGCGAGGGAAAACAACATCCAAAAATTAGTACCAAGTTGAAAGGAATCAGTGCCATGCTTTTCAAATCAGGAGAGTAGCAATGCAGCTCTACAGGAATCGATATCCAGAACTATATATTCAGATTAGATTCAGTGGCTCTCCCTATATTGAGAGATTTTAGAGGATTTGGACTCCAATTATTTCATTTTCCCACATTTGATATGCCAAAGACAATGCCAAAGCCATGTCAATTTAGAAAGTTGTGTGTAAACCTGTGCATGGAGTCCAGATGAAGTGTTTCAATGGGTGGCAACTGAGGGATATATATATATATTGGAATTGAATGAGGAACTATCCCTGCCTTTCTTTCTTATTTGGGAGATATGGAAATGTCGGAATAGGCACATTTTTTATGGGACCCCGATTCATATACCACATATTTACTGTTCAATCATGTTTTGGATTAGAGCTAGGGAACCTACTATATAGTCTGCTCGGGATGAATCTAGGAGGATCTGCCCCCACCCAATATCCTTGCCAGCTATGTTTTTCAATGGTGCATGTCAAGATGGAATCATGGGATGTGGGGCATGGCTCAAAATCACAGAATCGGAGCGGATACAGGTATGCTAGAACGGAGGAATGGGCACAAATAATCTAGCTGAATTAATGGCCCTGTGGTGTGGCCTTCTAGCCGCATACAACTTGAAGCTACAGAAAGTTTCAATCTATGTTGATTCTAAGCTCATTATTGATTCCTTTATGGGCCATTCTTCTAACTCCACAATTTCGCCCCATGGCTGGTACAAGAGGGCAATATACTTATGGAGAAAATTGGAGTCACCTCCCCTTCATCACATATACAGGGAGAATAATACACGAGCAGACCTCTTATCCAAAAAGGGGTTGGGAATGGAGTTCGGGAAACTGTTGGTAGCACAATTTATTGACAACAAGCTGGTTTGGACCAAGGACATTCCAATTCTTTAACACTGTTTTGCTGGTGGACCCGGATTCACTCGATGAGATATCCTTTTTGCTAATAGCTCTTTTTTACATTCTCAGTCAACAATCTACCTTTTCAATTCATCTTTTAGCATGGAAGAATACACAACACAAGCGAGCGTAATTGGCACATGACATTTGACTACAAGCGAGCCTGTTTTGCATAGGACATTTGATTACAAGCGAGCCTGTTGAATTCACTTTTGGTATAACAAGTGAGCCTGCAATCCCCATCAAGCGAGCCTGTGATCCATGTTTTTTTTTAGTTACAACTTCCAACTTCTGGGAAGATAATTGGAACTATGATCTCGGACCTGGAATGATAACAAATGAGGCTGTATATGTACACAAGCAAGCCCGTAATATATCAAGCGAGCCTGGTTTATCTTTATGAGAGAGCCTCATACAATCCAAAGATCAAGAGAAGACAAGTGGACATCAATGCTCTCTCAAAACGCATACAGAAATCTCCAATGCTTAATCGGGTCTTCTCTATGGATTAAACAGCCTCTTGCTTATGATGTAGTCTCTCATATAAATTCCATATGGAAATTGAAATATATGCTAATCCTCATCATGGGGACGAATATCAAGACAGAATATTTATCGTTAGCTGATGTACAGTTTATTTAATATAATACAGTTGTTTTTTTTTCTTCTGAAAAAAAAACTATTGGTACAGGGATCATGTTTTCAGGACAATTCTGCAATTAAAAGAACTTTAGACTTTAATTTTATCAAGCTTGGTTTTATTTTCAAGGAAATAATAGCAAACACGGTGGAGGCATTAGCCACCTTAATTGTAAACAAATAACGTAGAGTACTCAATTTTGCTGCTATCAAGTCACCAAGCTTTGGGAAGAGAAGCAAGACCCTTCTACAGGATATTATTTTTTTACAGGTGTTGATTATTTCATGGATGATTTGGGTATAAAAGTTGGGAATACTCTAATAGAGCAACTTGGCAGTTGCAGAAAATTCACTATAGTTAAAAGACACGAAGGCGATAAGCTCTGTTGCTTCCACTAAAACTGAAATTCATGCAAAACTAGTCAGAAGGAATTGTGCTAGGAGAAGTAATTTTTCTTCATTTATGCTCTTATACGTTGGCAAAGGAACATTTAAAGTTTTAATTTATGGAAACTGATGTAGTAGTCTAAAAAAATTTTACAAAATAATTTAGAAATTATGGTATGAATTTGAAATTTTTTTAGAAATTTTTGAAAATTTAGATTAAAGTTGTTAAATTTTAGGATTTTGAGTATCTATGGACAAAGTCAAATTTTGATTTTTCAAACCACAACCAAAAATTATTTGTATGAAATATGATTTTATGATCAATTCAAACATTAGAAATTCAAAGAACACTTAGTAATCACAGATTGGTTTCCAGATTTTATGACAAATTACCCAGCAGTTACATATTTTGAGGGTGATTGGTAATGGAATCATCCATCAATGAAATGAAATCGAGATTTTCTTTGGCTTTTTTGACATCCAAGCACACGTGGCAAAGGTTTACAAGCAGAAAACCCAGCGATCAAAGGTTATCATATATGTGGTAATTAAATCCCAAATTTTAAGGGAGAAGAACCAATAATCAAAGGATGAGATGACATGCCAAAGGTTTCATCGAATGCGTAGAGTAAAACAATTACATTTTGTTTCTATGAAGTCCGGATATTTTGCACTTTTTTAGATATTTAGGTTATTCTTGATTTGAAAATAAGATTTTATTGCAAAAAATTAGCAATAGTTTGTGATAATGTTTTTCTATTTAAACTGATGTAAAAGGATTGGTTTTTAATGCTAAAACCCTGACATTTTTTTTAAAGATTGTTTTTACAAAATTTTCAATTAAAGGTTTCTAATTTTAGTTTTATGACATAATATTTCTGGTGTAATCATTACTATTATTTTTCATATATTTGAGGTAATATAGGAGTACTGGTTAAGGCTAAGTCGAGTTTAGATTTCCTTAATAGCTCTTGCAAATTTATTACCATTACTGAGATTAGCTAATTGAACATTTTGTTTAAATTAGTACCTCTATATCATAAAATTATTGGCTTATGTTGTCGCTCAAATATGTGTTAGCTATGAAAATCTTTCTATACATTTCTACTATATTAGATGATTAGGTATTTAGGGAGGATACTCAATTATCTAATTTATCTTCTAATTCCTATATCAAAACCTTTCTAGCTATGTTTTTCTGCCATAGTTGAACACTGGAATTTTGATCAGAGATTTGTTTGTGAGCAGGGATTTGTGACTCATTGGCAACCACCTATACAACCAATACTAGATCCGGTCATTATGTTTCATAGGTTGTTGTCTAGTGATAATGAACATCATTAAAAAGCCTCATAACACTTGAGGGAGCCTCGTTTGGTTCAAGGTCCAGCTTGAACCTAAAGTTGGTTGAGTTGGTTTCTCGACGCATTTTCGTAGCCAAACACTGCCTTCGAGAAACAAATACAATAAATACCACCAAGTAGTGCCCACATCAGACAACCTATGGTTGGGTTGACTCACTTGGTCTTAACTAATTGCGTAGACTATAGAATTCAGGAAAATATCTTTTTATCTCTATTCTGATAAAGTCCACACACATATATTTTTTTTCAAAAGAAAAAAATGACAATATTCCATTAATTAAAAACGAAAGAGTTTTACATTCGCAAAATTATTCTTCCATGAAGCCTCATTTAATTGGAAGAGAAATTGAAAAAAAGAAACAGTGAAACAGTGAAACGTGCTAAGTCCAACCAACAAACAAGTGTAACAAAAAACAGAGAAATGAGCCAACATTAATCCAATAAAGGAACATCCGAATATGTCAACAAGAGCTTAGCAAATGCAAAAAATTGGAGACAACAACAGGGAGTACAGTCTCACTATCTAATAGAAGAGTCCAGGAGTCTGTCGCAAACTGCAAAAAGAAAAAAGAAAAAAAACAAGTTGCAAAAACAGAGTCGCTAGAGAAAGAAAGCCCCAAAACTGTTAATTGATCCATTGACTAGTAACTCAAACTGTATCTTCCCAGGTGTCACAGAAGACCCTCTTTTGGACAACAGATCTACAAGGGCATTATGCTCACAAAAAATGTGACAGAAGGAGCTGGAAGTGAAGGAGGCCTTCAATAAATAGATTTTCCCCAACCAATGGAGTACATTAGGCACATCCAAAGAGGAAATTCCATTTTCCCAATCGATCACAGTTTTTGAGTCACCTACTATCATAATTTCCTTGACAACTAGCCACATAACACATCTTAATACCCCCCAAAGAGCCAACACATCTGCTCGAATGTTGGTGTGAAAACCCCCTCAACAGTAGAAGTGGAAGGCTAGTGAGGGTTGGATAATGATTATAGCACCATATCCACACATACCATTTGCAGAGGCACCATCAAAGTAGCCTATTGAAGAGATATAATCAAGATTCTTGTTCAAATATGACAACTAATTTGTAATAAATGGAATTTACCGGACAACCAGTTTTAACTGAAGAGGTAGTTATGTAACGAAGTAGCCCATGTTAAATTGGGATGGCCCGAGAGGCTTGTAACTTGAGGAGAATCATTCTTGATTAATAAAGTTTCCAGTCCCTTGCCCCGTGGAGGTTTCCTCGACACCCTGTCAAGGTTTTACCACGTGAAAATTGTGTATATTTTTTTTCAATTTCCGTTGGTTATATGCCTTTCTTTCTTAGTTAATCTTTTCCCAAACCTAATAAGTGGTATCAAAGCCCCACCCGAGCTGCTCCACTGTCTAATAAACACAACGCAAGAGAAGTGTTTGTTGTACATGGAGAGGAGAGGCATTGTTGGAACATTGTTATCCAGAAGAGAAGAACGCAGTTGCCGCTAGAAGAGAAGTGTTCGCTGCCCAGTAGAGAAAAAAAAAGCGTTGCCATCAACGGAGAGGAGAGGCACACACTGCCGCCAGTAGAAATAAAAATAAACTCTGTCTACCTGATGAAAAGTTGTCTGTCTACCCGATGCAAAGTAAGCAAGTCCGTCGTCGAGGGAGAAGTGGCACATTAAAAGTGTTGTAACTGTCCGCTGCGGAGGAAGGAAGAGTCTACCACCAGAAGGGAAGATGGTGCTGCTAAATGAAAATCGGGTCTAATTATTTTTTGAAAAATTTCTTTAAAGAAAAATGCAGACATATAAGAAAAAAAATTTTGTTTTTTAGAGAGGGTGTTGAAGATAACGCATTACAGATTTAATTCTTGTTTTTTAAAAGAAAGAATTGAAGAAAATTGTCAAAGGTTGGTTTTTTTTTTTTTTTTTTTTTTTTTTTTAAGACAAAGGAAATCAGATTCTAGAAATTTAAAACAAGAAAGGAATTCTAAAGATTGTAAACCATAAATAAACCATAGTTTAAAGAAGGGGAAACCCTAGTTGGAAATTTTAGAAATAATGGAAAAAATAGGAAACTATAGGAGGAAGAAATGGCCAAAATGACGAATGCGAAGTTGGATGTGGAGAAGTTCACCGGGGTGGCCAAAATGACGAATGCGAAGTTGGATGTGGAGAAGTTCACCGGGAAGAACAATTTCGCATTGTGGAAACTAAAAGTTAGGGACTTGTTGGTGCAACAAGGGTTGCACAAAGCATTAGACAAGGTGAACAAAAAACCTGCAAGCATGAAAGATTCAGACTTGGAGGACATGGATGCCCGAGCTCTCAGTACCATTAGGTTATGCCTGGCAGATGAAGTTCTCTTTAATATTGTTGAAGAGAGTACAGCTACAGGTTTTTGGGAAAAATTGGAAGCTTTGTACATGACCAAATCATCGACCAATAGAATTTATTTGAAAATACAATTGTACAGTCTTCGGATGAATGAGGGTATAAAAGTTGCAGAACATTTAAATGTTTTTAATACACTTATTTTCCAGTTGTGAGATATGGAAGTTAAAATTCAGGAAGAAGACAAGGCTATAACCTTGTTGTTTTCTCTGCCTGAGTCATGGGACCACTCCGTAACTTCAATCAGTTTGAGCACTGCTGATTCTTTGAAATTTGGATCAGTTGTGGGAGCTCTGTTATTTGAAGAAGTATGAAGAAAATCCAATATTGAAACATCTGTACCAGAAGCTATGGTAGCCAGAGGTTGGTCAAAGGAAAGAGGGGAGAAAGCAAGTGGGGTTCTTCTAGATCAAAATCAAAGTGCAGAAATAAGTGTAAAGCCAAGTGCCGGTACTGCAATAAAATTGGGCATCTCAAGGAAGATTGTTGGAAACAGAAGGAGTCAGAAAACTAGAATAAGGAAGCAAATCATGTTGATTCAGGTATGGTTGATGAAGTTTTAACTGTTGAAGCTCTACATGTTTGTAATGTCTCTCAAGATGTTGAAAATTGGCTATTAGACTCTGGTGCTTCTCATCTGAGTCCGCACAAAAGTTGGTTTACTTCATATGAAGTTGTAAATGGTAGTTTGGTGTTTATGGGAAATAATGCATATTGTCAGACTATTGGGATGGGAAATTGTTGAGGAGGTAAATCCCCTCTGCGGACAGAGGCGATCCCTACTAGCCTAGCAGGGATCTAGCAACAATCATCAAATGCTACAGCGCGAGTTCCTAATTGCGAATAAATAAGCCAATGATGGAGGCCTACCTAGAGTCCAGTGCTATGATTCGTAGAAGAGACAGCGTTCCCGTTCCTCAGCCTCGGCAGATCACGATCCCCGCGATCTCCGTGAATGGACACCTGCACATGCAAGAAACAACAAGAATACAAGCATAAAATCCAGAATACGCAACTATATATCAGTCAGAAAGGATATAACTCAGTATTAACATAAGTGAAAAACAGAGTGGAACCATAACCAGTAGTCATTCATTAATAAACAATCGAAAGAGAGTACAACCAATGTTCTGACGTCGTGGTCTCCTTCGGAAGGGTCCCCAGTCGTTCACGTCTCGCAAAGCTCGCCAAGGAAAAGGGAAAACCTCTCTAGAGTCTCTCGACGATAGTCTCCTTACTTGAGTCGGCCTTAAGGGAAGAAAGAGGGCTCTTACAGCGTAAAGGCTCTTGGGAATTAGGAGATTCAAAGCTTAGGCACTTTCAGACTAGCTTGCAATGGCAGTAGGCAAGCTTTTATAGATGGGGAAGGAGGGAGTTGGGATCCCTATTATTGTGGGATTGGCCCTATCAACAAGGAAGGTTCCATGAAAGGTGGCAAACCACTTCCCTTCCATGGAACTCCCATAGCCAAACCTCCCAACTCAAGATAGGAAATGGTTTCTGAGTTTGTTGAAACACAACTTCCGCCATCTTTATTTAAAAAACACTCCTTAAATTGGCTGGCGCGACTACGAATCTGGGACAGAGCGCCAGTTGGCGCGGCCTCTTTGCAGGATTTTCCTCATTGGCGCGAGTGATGAACTGTCTGCCCGCGCCAATGCAAAAAGAGATGTTTTCATGGTTTTTGCAAGGAGATGTCTTTAGGGAAATTGAAGCTCATGTTTAGAGGAATGCAATGATGATGGTTTCAAGGCATGACATTGCTCACAGGTCACATAATGGGTCCTCCATTGTGCAGGACGAGGAATGGTAGGGACAGTGACAAATTACTGTGTAACAGATGCCCCCTAAAGCATGAGGCCCGAGAGAGAGAGAGGGGTGAAATGCTTTACGAGAACGTGTCCAACTGAAGCTCCGTCGTCGGAAAACCTGCGTAGAGAAATACAACTGATATCTCAAGTACATGATGTATATGCGGTATGGGCGCAGCCATCCGAAACAGAGTACACTATAATCCGGATCCAGGGTATGGGCGCAGCCATCCAGCGAGGATCAAATAAATAGACTCAGGTATGGTCGCAGCCATCCAATCAGTGATTCATGTATAAAATGATAATAATCCACAATCGCAGCCTGGATTACAACAGACACAACCCAGGGTCTTGCGCTCCATCTCGACCCAAATAAAGTACAAGTTCAAGCATGCGAATATGTGAGCTGAAGTCGAACATGCAAGAACATCGTCTGATTACCAGCCAATGATGAAAGCCGTTAACAAACGCGAGAGGAACCACCAATAATGACAATGGACCTCAAGGTACTACAGGTACAATCTACGGCGTGTGAATCAATGAGCTGGTGTCGAACACCCGTAGAATCACTCGATCGGAGGCCAATGATGAAAACCTCTCGTCGAATGCGACGAACCTGCCATTGAGGCATGCAGGCTCCAAGGTACCATAAAGGAGTCTCTAGATCAACTTCCTGGATAATGAGCTGAAGTCGACAGGAAGTGACCTTGATCGAAGGTGGGCCATAATTTTTCCCACATCATCGACACGAGACAGAGGAACATGATGTTTTTGTTGTGAATCGGGATCGTATGAGAATCAGAGGAAGGTTGATATTTGCAGAGGCCAACTTCTCTTGAACACATAACGGCACAAATAGTGGTTTTGGCAGCATATTTGACATCAACGGATCAGAGGTCATGGTGACAAGGCAATGAGCAGAGGAGAGGTCAAAAAGGATTACCCAAACCCACGGAAGCAAGTGAAAAAACGAGATGAGATGTCCCCAACCCAAGACGAATGCAGACAAGTGCCATGTTCAAGAGCGACATACTGCCGACACGACAATGATGTTGGTTCCATTTCCCCCACCATTTCTGGCGATTACCCCAATTATTTTTTATAGCAAGCTTGAAGGGGATAGCATATGCTTGTAATATAAGTCCGCCCTTCGGGCAAATCCATCCTAGTACATTTAACGAGCCCTAGGAAAGAGGAAGGAGGAGAACTTCATTTTGACCGAATCCGATGTCATCAGGGTTTAACGAGTCTGACAAAGGGAGAACTCGGCGTCTTTTCATGTTTAGAGAGTTTGAAAAGGCAGCAGAAAAGTAAACTCCAAAGGTCCCTTTTCGTAAATAGTTCCTCAGATCCGAAAAGGTAGAAAACAATATCCGAGAAAACCTCCTAGTCGCAATAGGCTAGGGTATTCCTTTTTCGTAAATAATCCATCCTAGCCCGAAAAAGGGGTAAACGTATACTGGGTAGATGTCGATTCGTGTCCACTTTAACGAGATCGAAACGACAAGGGCCTCGGCAATCTTTTCATGTTTAGAGAGTCAGAAAAGAGCTAAAAGATGACTCCTCCTGGAGGAACGAGTGGTATAAATGGTAGCAACTGGTTCCGGTAATGATGGAACTGCTCAAAACAAGATAAAGGTCAAGAGGCTGGCTAACAAAACCACTCATCGCAGCGGTTCCTCAGGAACGGGTAAAACAACCAAGTGAAGGCATATGATCGGCCAAGAAAATAGTGACGATGGAGTGAGAAAACCAAGGCTCATCTGGCAAAAACGGGCTGATAAAAAGGCAATCACAAGGGGTAAAATGGGAATGGTTTCATTTTTACACAAGCTTGAAATCAGAAACTCTGCTTGAAGCTGGTTTCATTTTTACACAAGCTTGAAACAAAGATAAACTATGCTTGAAACCGGTTTCATTTTTACACAAGCTTGAAACGGAAACAAACTATGCTTGAAAAAGTGAGCATGCCCCCAGCATGGTGACTCAATTCGAGGTACATGCCCCCCAAGCTTCAATCCATATGAAAGGCGGATGGAGTGAAGGTTCAAGTTACGAGATCAAGAGAAAGACTCGACTGGGATTTTACGAGATCTTAACAAAGACTCGCATGGAACGGGAACGTGTTTCATTGTTTTAACGAGGTTGACACATTAAAAGAACTATCCTCAGAAGACCTTGTTTCATTTTTTAAGAAGCTTGAGATAGGAAAAGAACCATGCTCCGACGACCTTGTTTCATTTTTTAAGGAGCTTGACACAAGACAATGAACTCTGCTCCGACCGGCTTGTTTCATTTTTTAAGGAGCTTGACACAAGAAAACGAACTGTGCTCCGACAACCTCATCATAATGAACAAGAAGTCATCGCTTCCGAGATTTCCCCTCCCGATGGAAGGAAAACATCTTGGAAGTCTGGACCCAATGCCCCCAGCACCTGATGCACAACGACATCATCACTGAGCACAGGCACGGGGTAGGTAGCCACATAGTTGACCTGTGGTGGGGCAGATACAACGGGTGGATAAAAACCAGGAAGGGATGATGGTGGGCCAGCTGCCACATCAGGACCAAAGAATGAAAGCTGATCAATGGTCACAATCCTTCCTTCATGCGGAAAACAGACCACACGAAAGAGGGAGGAGACAAGTGCTCCCATGGCATAGGTGTAATCGCGCCCCAAGAGCATATTGAAATCCAAGGGGCCTGGAACAACCATCACGTCCATATGGATGGTTTTACCTCCCAAAGTAATCGGTAACCTTGGAAGGATCCCCAACGGTTGACTCGTCCTTCTGTTAAAAGTCAACAGATTCTGCGTAACAGGCGCAAGCGGCGGTGAACCGAAAGCTTGCCAGGTAGTTGAGGATAGAATACTAATAGAGGCACCTTCGTCTATAATGGTGCTGGGTACAACCAGACCAAGAGCCTGTACTGTGATCTCGAAAGGCACGTAAGACGGAAGGCGGAATCCTGCAAATCGACTCCAGTCAAAGGAAGCGACCAAACTACTCGGAGGGGCTACCATCGAACCGAGATGGTCTTCACCTGGTGTTATGATAGAATAAGGAGCATCCTCCACGACCTCCATCTCGAAGGTGGGAGGGGAATCCTCCGGGACCTCCATCATGGGAGGCGGAGGAGCAGCTTCTTGAGATATAGGGACAAGAGAATATTTCTCCAAGTCCGAAGAATCTGAAGAAACAAGAAGAACCTGAGGGGTATGAGATCCACTCTCCATGGAAAAGACCTGGTGCACCGTAGAAGGGACCAGCTCAACCGATCCCACGACCAATGGTTGGTCGGGAACGGATTCCTGAATTTGAATTTCTGGGGGAGCGGGATTGACCAAGGATGACTCTTGACCAACTGTAGGATCAGCTGGTGGAGGACTCAAAGAAAGCTGTTTATAACCAGCCGAAAGGCATGGTGTAGAAATATCTGAGTTGTCCAAAACTCGCTTGGCTTCATCCATATACGGACAAAGGTGAATGGCATGGTGCCCTTCACACAACTTACAGGGATTGGTAATCTTACCCTGCTTCTTAGGAGCCTTACCAGCACCAGTTGAAGACGTGCCCCCAACCTGACTCCCAGAAGTCAAAGGCAATGGTGGACGGCCGTCGGACCATGCTTCGAGCACCTTGAGGATACCAGGGTAGTCTCGAAGAAGATGGTCTCCCATGCACAACATGCAAGGGAACTTGACTTTCCGTGGAGGGTTGGAAGGTTTATCAAGAGGCGATATTTCAGAAACAGTGGCTGCACTTTTAGCCTCTCGCTTATCAGACTTCTTCTTCTTTGTCTTCTTCTTCTTCTTCTTAACCCCCTGGTTACTCGAATCCAGGCTTTCACCAGGCGAAGTAGAAGATGAGGACGCAGAAACAGGTGAAGGAGGGGAGAGGTCCACCTTGGAATCAACATGATGTTGTTCCGGCGGAGGAACTGATTGAAAAGTAGTGGAGACATTCAGGACTACCGAGGTTGAGAACAACCAAACAGGCAAGCCAACAGTCAACCTAGGAAGGGACAACATCGCCATGTAAGGAGCACCAACATTCCCAAAAGGAGGGAAATGACCAGGATTCCCTTCTGAGGGGATTCCTTGGTTGGTAAACTCTGAAAAAGTTGCCATCAAAACTCAAAACCACACACGGGCTGAAAAAGAGTCAAGACACACGATCAAACGGTCAACAAGCAATATCTAAGAGGGCGTGTAATCATGGGCGATTAATTTTTACCACATCGAAAAGTAAGAAACTCTACCGTTTCATGTTTTAAGAGTCGAGAAACGATAAAAAGATGACTCTATCTCTTTCAGATTTGACACAAGCATGAAAGGACAAGCACTTGACGATCTTTTCAAGTTTAGGGAGTCAGAAAAGACCAAATGACTGCTCAGGAATACTAGGCACAAACGGTGTACCAAATAACCGTGAACTGCAATATACACCTTGGTTTCAATAATGAAAAAGAAATCAACCAAGGACTTTCCGTACGTGCAGGCAATCTCCCCGAATGTTGTGTTCGGTGTATCATGGGTATAGGGCGGTAGACTCGGCTTCCTATGGATAAAGGATTGAAAACCTAGAGGGGTCTCCCTTTATATACGCGACGGTACGAGGAGCACAAGTCCGTACTAGCGCTGTCTAAAGCCAAAAGGCGAACGACAGCTGCTAGGTTTAAAGACGCTGGAACACGTATCTAGCCTAGACCTCTAAATGCGTTTCGTTAGATTTCAATACTGCCTTAGGTTAATTGAATAAATTTTATGGTTGATCTTCAATTATGTTTCAGTTTTCAGGCCCTAACGAATGTGTCGTCTCAAAAACTCCTAAATGCAAAGCTACATACCACAGTCCAACATTTCGTTCGATGAAAACTAGCTACAGAAGAGTTGAGAGTTTTTACACAAACAAAATGATCAAAAGACAAACAATGATATCTCTAATGCAACTAATGAAATTGAAAACTTTTCATTCAAATCACTAATTACTAGTAAAATCGAAAAGATTGCAATTTGCACTAATCAACCAACGGCAAAAGAGATTTTTTTTTGTAATTTTCAATGTTTGATAGTTAGATACACTAAAAAAACCAAAAACAAACGGAACAACTTGAGAAACGATATTAAGAGAGCAAAACAAAGCAATTTCACTCAATGACACGAGCAATTAGATCTCAAATCGACCAAAGTCTCTCAAAACCAAGAAAAAGACTCAAAGGCTCCAATGGACCGTGTGATCTAGGCCCAAAGCAAGACCAAACGAAATTTGAATGAAGAAACGACCAATCACCCAAAAATCGCAACAACACAGTGAACAACTACTAAAAGAATGCGGAGGAGTAATCAGAGAGTTGACTGGATAAACGAAACACCAAAACTCCCAAGGAGGGCTCGATACGCAAAGCCACTAGATGCCCTAGGGCTTAAAACGTGAAATCGATGGAGAAAAGCAAACAACCAAAGGACGAAGGCAAATTCCCAGTCAAACAGGACTCCAACACACTCAGGTAGTCGAAAAATCAAGAAGAAAAACACTGACCAGACCTAGAGAGCTCAAAACTGAGCAAACTCTAATACCCTACAGGAGTGGCGCGACTGTAAGGCTGCAACTGGCGCCAGAAAGCAATTGGCGCGGGCAATACAAAAGCAACATGCGCCAATTGGCGCGACTGTCGGGCTAAAAAGCGCGCCAGTCGAGTTTCTCAGCCAAAAATAAAAAAGAACTACTCCAGAAGCAGATCAATGTAAACTAAGCAAACCAAGAAGCAAAAAACAACAAAAGAACCCAACCCAGAAGGCTAACCAAGCAAGGAAAATCATAAAACAATCAAAACGAGACAATGTAAACGAGACAGTGAAAACTAGACGCTCCCCAGCGGAGTCGCAAAATTGTTGAGGAGGTAAATCCCCTCTGCGGACAGAGGCGATCCCTACTAGCCCAGCAGGGGTCTAGCAACAATCATCAAATGCTACAGCCCAAGTTCCTAATTGCGAATAAATAATCCAACGATGGAGGCCTACCTGGAGTCCAGTGCTATGATTCTTAAAAGAGACAACGTTCCCATTCCTCAGCCTCGGCAGATCACGATCCCCACGATCTCCGTGAATGGACACCTGCACATGCAAGAAACAACACGAATATAAGCATAAAATCCAGAATACGCAACTATATATCAGTCAGAAAGGATATAACTCATTATTAACATAAGTGAAAAACAGAGTGGAACCATAACCAGTAGTCATTCATTAATAAACAATCGAAAGAGAGTACAACCAATGTTCTGACGCCGCGGTCTCCTTCGGAAGGGTCCCCAGTCGTTCACGTCTCGCAAAGCTCGCCAGGAAAAGGGAAAACCTCTCTAGAGTCTCTCGACGATAGTCTCCTTACTTGAGTCGGCCTTAAGGGAAGAAAGAGGGCTCTTACAGCACAAAGGCTCTTGGGAATTTGGAGATTCAAAGCTTAGGCACTTCAAGACTAGCTTGCAATGGCAATAGGCAAGCTTTTATAGATGAGGAAGGAGGGAGTTGGGATCCCTATTATTGTGGGATTGGCCCTATCATCAAGGAAGGTTCCATGAAAGGTGGCAAACCACTTCCCTTCCATGGAACTTCCGTAGCCAAACCTCCCAACTCAAGATAGGAAATGGTTTCTGAGTTTGTTGAAACACAACTTCCGCCATCTTTATTTAAAAAACACTCCTTAAATTGGCTGGCACGACTGCGACTCTGGGACAGAGCGCCAGTTGGCGCGGCCTCTTTGCAGGATTTTCCTCATTGGCGCGAGTGATGAACTGTCTGCCCGCGCCAATGCAAAAGGAGATGTTTTCATGGTTTTTGCAAGGAGATGTCTTTAGGGCAAATGAAGCTCATGTTTAGAGGAATGCAATGATGATGGTTTCAAGGCATGACATTGCTCACAGGTCACATAATGGGTCCTCCATTGTGCGGGACGGGGAATGGTAGGGACGGTGACAAATTACTGTGTAACAGAAATGTACAAATTAAAATATATGATAATACAGTTAAAACATTATCTGATGTTAGGAATTTACATGAACTAAAAAAAAACTTGATTTCTTTGGGAATTTTGGATTCGAACGGGTATAAATTTACAGGTGAGAATAGAGTGTTGAAAGTCTCAAAAGGAGCCTTGGTTGTTATGAAGGCTGAAAAGGTTGGAAATCTATACAGACTCAAAGGAAGCACTCAAGTTAGTGAAGCAGCGATTGTATTAGAAAAATCAAAAGAAGGTTCTTGTCTATGGCATCAGCGGTTGGGTCACATGAGCGAGAAAGGTCTTCAAGTACTGATGAACCGCAAGTCGCTTCCTGATTTGAAATCCTTGAAGTTGGATTTTTGTAAACATTGTGTGTATGGAAAATAATGTAAACAAAGGTTCAAAACTGCTAATCATAATAGTAAACAAATTATAGACTACATTCATTCTGATCTTTGGGGACCATCTCCTACTGTGTCTTATGGAGGTGCATTATATTTCTTAATGTTTATTGATGATTTCTCTTGGAAAGTTTGGGTCTATATGTTGAAAAAGAAAGTTGATGTATTTAATGTTTTTAAACAATTTAAAGCTATGGTGGAAAAGAAAACAGACAAATCAATTAAATGTTTAAGAACTGACAATGACAATGAATTTACTTCTTTAGAATTTGAACAATTCTGTAAGGATGAAGGGATTGTTAGACATAAAACTGATGTTTATACTCCTCAGCAAAATGGCGTTTTTGAACATATGAATCAGACTCTTATGGAAAGAGCCAGAAGCATGATCAGCAATGATAACATGCCAAAGGAGTTATGGGTAGAAGCAGTATCTACTGCTTGTTATTTAGTTAACAGATCACCTTCGGTTGCCATAAACTGTAAAATTCCTGAAGAAGTTTGGTCGGGTCAGTCTTGTGATTATTCGTATTTGAAGATTTTTTGTTGTGATGCCTATGCTCTTATTCCTAGAAATCAACGTTCAAAGTTGGATCCAAAATCGAAATGTTATGTATTTGTTGGGTATGATTATGCGGTGAAATGATATAGGTTGTGGGATCCTTCTTCATGGAAGATAGTCATTAGTAGAGATGTAACATTTGATGAATCTTCTCTTCTAAAATCAGATGTTGGAAAAGTTGAACAGGAACAGGTATCGCCCAATCAGAAAATTCAATTGGAGACTAAACCTTTTCTATGAAGTCGAAAGGAAGGAGAGACTTCTGATGAAAAAGGTAAGAAGTAAAGGAAACTCGAAAAATTCCAGAACCAAGTCAGCAACCAGTCACTCTAAGAAGGTATACAAGGGAAATAAAAACACTCAAAAGGTATAAAGATTCTACTTCATCTCTTGCGTTGATTACTGAAGATGGGGAACCTTCTTGTTATCAGGAAGCAGTAGATGATGTAGATAGCGAGATATGGAAAAAAAGCTATGGAAGAAGAAATGGATTACTTAGCCAAGAACAATACCTAGGATCTTGTAGAACTCCCTGAAGGGAGAAGTGTTGTTGGGTGCAAATGGGTTTTCAAGTTGAAGAGAAAAGTTGATGGAAGTATTGATAGGTATAAGGCGAGGTTGGTTGCAAAAGGGTATTCTCAGGTTGAAGGTATTGATTTTCATGAAATTTTTACACCAGTCTATTCATACTGTGTTAGCACTAACTGCATTACTTAACCTTGAGTTTAAACAGTTAGATGTTAAAAAAAAATTCCTTCATGGTGACTTGGATGAAGAGATATATATGGATCAGCCAGAAGGTTTTGTAAAAGGTCGCAGCAGAGGATTTGTTGGCAAGCTCAGGAAATCATGTATGGCTCGAGGCAGTCGCCTAGGCAATGGTACAAGAAGTTTGACTCCTTCATGGTGAGCCAGAATTTTATTAGAAGTGAGTATGATCATTGTGTATACTTCAAAAGTTTCAATGGAATATTCATTATCTTGGTGTTGTATGTTGATGATATGCCTATTGCAAGCAAAAGCATGGAAGAAATCAACAGGTTAAAGGCTCAACTCTCTAGGACGTTTGATATGAAGGATCTTGGAGCGGTAAAACATATCTTGGGCATGGAGATACACAGAGACAAGAAGAATGGTAAACTTTGGTTATCACAATAGAAGTATATGGAGAAAGCGCTTGAAAAGTTTGGTATGAACAATGTGAAACCTGTTAATGTTCCATTAGCTTCCCATTTTAAGCTTTCTTCGGATTAAGTCCTAGAACTAATGAAGAAAAGAAGTATATGTCTCGTGTACCATATGAAAATGCGATAGGTAACTTAATGTATGTGTTGGTATCTACAAGACCTGACATTTCACATGCAGTTGAAGTTGTCAGCAGGTTCGTGGAAAATCCAGGGGAAGAACATTAACGAGCAGTGAAATGGGTGCTTCGGTATTTGAGAGGCACAAGTGACCATTGCATTAACTTTGATGGTCGTTAAAGTTCAGTCTGCGGATATGTGAACGCTGATTATGTAGGTGATTTGGACAAAAGGAAGTCTATTACAGGTTATATTTTTACTCTTGCAGGTGGAGCAATCAATTGGATGTCAAAGCTTCAAGAGACAGTTGCTTTGTCCACTACTGAAGTAGAGTATATAGCTGCTTCAGATGCCTGTAAAGAGGCAATCTGGTTAAAAGCTCTGCTTGATGAGATTGGAACGACGCAAGAGAAATTTAATGTGTTCTGTGACAGTGAGAGTGCTATGCATTTGGCTACAAATCCAACCTATCATAGCAAGACCAAGCACATTAATGTCAGGTACCACTTTGTGAGACATGTAATCGATGGCGGCAAAGTAGTTCTCAAGAAGGTTTGTACACAGGAAAATCATGCAAACATATTCATGAAGCCAGTTATAGTAGAGAAGCT
This sequence comes from Pinus albicaulis, assembly GCA_034641835.2. Lineage (NCBI taxonomy): Eukaryota > Viridiplantae > Streptophyta > Pinopsida > Pinales > Pinaceae > Pinus > Pinus albicaulis. The sequence continues at coordinate 14,369,520 of MU968493.1, forward strand.
AAGATGGTGTCTCGCTTCTCTTGGCTTGCAGAAGAGATGATGAATGGGCATGGGCAAGGGATTAGGAAAATTGTTGTCAAGGTGGAGTTTGTTGAAAAATGACAACTAATTTGTAATTAATGGAATTTACCGGAAAATTGGATTTAACTGAAGAGGTAGTTATGTAACGAAGTAGACCATGTTAAATTGGGATGGCCGGAGAGGCTTGTAACTTGAGGAGAATCATTCTTGATTAATAAAGTTTCCAATCCCTTACCGCGTGGAGGTTTATTTTACACTGTCAAAGTTTTACCATGTAAAAATTGTGTATTTATCTGTGTATATTTGTTTTCAGTTTCAGTTGATTATATACCTTTCTTTCTTAGTTAATCTTTTCCCAAACCTAATAATTCTTATGAGTCTATCAGTATCAATGGAAGACAAGTTTGCAAGGACTGATTTCAAGAAAGTAAACCACTATTTTCATGGAGACGTATCTGAAATCTAGGGATTTATTCTCGAAAATGACTTCGTTCCTGCATCGCCACATGCCCCAAAATATGTTTAAGGAATAACCTTGTATTCTTAGTGGCAGATTGTCAATTGATAAGGCATGAGACAATAGAAGACTTCTCCACCAATGGGTTTATCCTGAGTGAATTGGAGACCTCCGTCCATATGTGGATCACAGAAGAAAAGGCCAGTAAAATATGATTGGTCTCCTCATATGCAGATCTGCACAGAGGACAACACCCATGACCCTAGAATCCTCTTTTTGCTAAATTCTCCCAGGTAAGTATGCGGATATGGATAACAAGCCAAGTAAACAACTTCAATTTAGTGGGGGCCATTCCACCTCACATTTTGGTCAGCCAGTTAATCAGAGCTCTGCCTCTACATGTTGTATATATACTTGTATATTTATTTGGCAGAGATTTTTCCTCCATGGGAAAGGCCACCCCAAGAAAGCTTATCTTCCCTCTCAGATAGAGCGATCCCTGCGTGATAGAGATGAGATATATAATTTTCCCATTCAACACTGAGCTCCAGGGGAAGAGCCAAATTTTCATCATGCGGCCAACTGGTAGAGGGGAAAACAACAGATTGTCAGTCGCCAATATCAGCCAGAGTGAACAGCCCACACCCGTAAAGAAATTGGATGATTAGGGGAGGAAGAATGTGATTCCCAGCCAATCCAATGATCACATCAAAACCAATATGAATTTTGTCGCCACGTCCTACCAACCATCTTAGATTTCCGCATAGCAGGTTTAGACTTCATCAGGCTACGCCAAATGAAAGTCGTGTTATTCTTAACTAGAGCCCCATCTAGGATCTAGTCTTCTAAGGTAGCATGATTGAGATACTTTTCAATGATAACTTTTTCCAAATACCAGGGCACCTGAAGGCCCTCCACATATTTTTAGTGAGTAGTGCCAGATTGAAAGTCTGAGTGCTTTTAATTACCCAACGACCATACTCAATGGGCCTATAAATTGAATCTAGTTTAGGTAGGTGGAACTTCTTTTTTGTGACCAGACCCAACCCATAAGAAATGTGCAATGATGGAATCGATTTTGTGAATAACCGACATTGGCAAACGAAACAAATGCATCCAATAGACAGCGGTGCCTTGTAGGACTACCTTGGTCATGAGCATTTTGTTGCCTATAGAGATTCATATGTTTTCCCAGTCATATTTTCTTTTCAAAGTTTTGAATGAGCCAATGCCAGTCCATCTTCTCATAGTTACTAGGCTTCAAATGAAATCCAAAATATTTAAAACCATCAACAAGAGGCGTGAGTCTAATCCCAAATAGTTCTGGAATTTGTTTAGTCTCCCCATCCTCAACACAATCTGAGATGATCTCTGATTTATCTGTATTGAGAATGAGCCCTGATACATTGCCAAATTTTGTAATGATATGGTGGAAAATTTTCCATTCTGAGAGCTTTACTTTTCCAAGGCATAGAGCATCATGTATAACCATTAAGTGTGATAAATGTGTAGAGGAAGTAACCCTGCATCCAACGATCCTCCCAGCCTCCCTGGAATGTGTTAATCCTTTACTAAGCCCATCCATCACAAGAATGAATAGAAGTGGGGAGAGCGCACAACATTGCCTTAATCCTATGGTAATATGGAAAAAATAAGAAGGAATCCCATTGATGAAGACAACTAAATTTGATGGCGTAACACAAGCCATTATCCAATTAATGTGTCTATGTGGGAAACCAATTTTGTGTAGAATTAGTCTGAGAAATTCCCATTCGACCCTGTCATAGGATTTTATGAGATCAATCTTCATCAGGTAGGCTTTTAGTTTGTGAGTTTTTATGGAGTGAATGCTTTCTTTTTCTATTCCAATAACGTCCTAAATCCTTCTGCCTGCAAGGAAACTGAAATGTTTTATAGTGATGTGGTCAGACAATATTTCTTGATTCGATTCGCAATAAGTTTGGATATCATTTTTATCAGTTACATAACATAGTGATATGGGTATATAATCAGTAACACATGAGTTATATTTTTCAGGAATAAGAGAGAGGAAGGTGGCATTGATAGTACCTGAAATATGGCCCTGAAGACGAGACTCTTCCACGATTTGTGTGAGATATGATCCCATGATGTCGAAGAAATATAGAAAAAGTTCTACCAACCATCTGTCCGAGCCTGGGCTTTTCTCCTTGGCAAGCTCTTTCAGGACAACCAACAGTTCTTCATTGGTGATGGGGATATCTATATGCACAATGTCCTCATCCTTCACCATAAATGGGAATAAGTGGACCAATTCTAGTTAATATTCAATGTTGGAGACCTCAGGTGCCTTGTATTGTTTACTGAAATAGTTGAAAACATACGGTTGAATATCTTTCTGAGATGATAAAAGTCTATTGTTTGCATTTCTTATACACCAAATTGTGTTGGAGCTTTTCCTTTTGACAGAAACCTTATGGAAGAACCTAGTATTCTTATCTCCACCGTTTACCCAGGCCATTATGCTTTTTTGTCTCCATTCCTCTGTTTGATATTTTAAAATTTGATTTTTCCAAGTGAGATCCAATATTGTATTTTTACTTCGTACAGAGAAGAAATTAGGACATGTAGGGTCCAACAGATCAGCAATCTCTTTATTAATGACAGACAACTCCGGAGAGAGCGTCTTCTTGCATTGGCAGATCCAAGATTTGACCTCTGGCTTCAACCTGCGCAATTTATGAGAGACCTTATCCATCATTTTATTTTGCATTGTCTCCAGAGGCCTCATCCAAGATATTCGAATCAGGTCCACTAAATCCTTGTCTTGTAGCCACATGTGATTGAACTTGAATGGCAGCGCCTTAAATTCTTATTCTTGTTCACCATTCCATTCCAAAAAGATGGCATTGTGGTTAGAAACCCTAGAAAATAGGTACCATGTCGCTAGATGTTTCAATATTGTGTACAAAACTATGTGTATAAGGTACCTATCGAGTCTTTTTCTGATTCCATTCCTCCAAGTAGGACATAAAGGGATAGGAGATATATCCTTGAGCATTTTGCAGGCAAATACCTCATTGAAATAACCTGCAAGTGGATCCAATTTGGATTTCTGAATCCAAATTTCTTCAGCATTCATTGTAAAATTCAGATCCCCTGTAACAATAAGTGGGTGTAATTCTAATAAACCACAGACATCTAGGTTTTGCCATAATTCTTTTCTATTAGCATATGGAGCATATACATTTAGGATACATAGTCCCATGAGAGAGCCCCTACAATATCCAGTTAAAATGATGTCGGTGAAGGATTTGTAAGCGATAAGAGAGAATTGCATTGGGTTCCACATGGGAGAAATACCTCCAGAATTTCCTAATGCATTTGTTGCACAAACAACCCAATCTGGGCATATCCGCAATAAGATATTCTTAGCTTTATCCCTTTCGATCATTATTTCTTGTAGCAGTACTAAAACAAGCCTTCTAGTGTATACAATATCGTGCAACGATTGTTGAGACTATAGTGATCCCAATCATTTGATATTTAATGACATTATCATCATTTAGATCGAGGTGCAGTGGTATAGTCTGCTCTAAGGATCCACAAATATGATGTCTCTATTTCTTTGTAGTAGTCACTGGAGGCGCCCAAATCAATGAAGGGATACAGAGTTGCTTCAATGGTTTCAGAAAACTATGTGTTGAGCTCGAACCTTGCACCAGCACAAGAGGATATATTTTTAGACTTGATGCCCTTATTTTTTCTTAGTTGATCCAGTTCTGGGGTGATCCAAATTAGTAAAAGACTCTTTCTCCTAAATGAAGGCCTTTCTGACTGTTAGCGGCTCAAGGCCCAGCAATTCATCACTATTTAAGTTTTCCACGTGTATCTATTGAGACAGGGGAAGAATTCGCATATTTTTTATATCGAGGAAGGAGATGAAGCTGAAGACCTCGGGTCAGGATATAGATTGGAATCTCTGCCTTTGGAAATGGAAATGTGTTAGTGTTGGTTTGTCATATGACTGGTAACAAAACCTACATTATTCTCCATTATGCTCTATCTATGTGGCACTGATTGGGAGTCCATTCCAAGGATTGTATTTTCAGGATCCATTTGATTGTTGTCTTTTCTTCTGTAATTATGCATGGGAGCCTCCTCAAGCGCGGGCATCTTCAGTTGATTTGAGGGCTCCCAAGGGGCGAGTTCCATATTATAGAAAGTAGGTACCCGATTAAAACCAGAAGCCACTCCATTCCTTTTGTTACGATTCCCACCAAATATGAGCTGACATTCTATTTCCGGTATTATGGAATCCCAAACATTTAAATGGGATTCCCCAATAATCCACTTGGTGTCTGATTGAGTGAGGACCCGAGTAGATTTCAAGAGCTACCGACGGACCTCCTTTGTAATCCGCTTCAATAAAAAAATAGGCAACCCGTTTTTCCAGTAGGCCAGCACACCCTTCATCGACATAATAGAATTTTCCAATCTTGTTGGCAATCTCCATAATTGGCCTTCTTCGTCTAGAGTTCCAAAGAAATCCAGGAAGTTTAACCCATATGAACTTGTGTTAAGGGACTTCTTTTATTGGATAAAATCCAACAGTCCATTTCTGCGGGCATAAAAAACCCCTTCCTTTCACTCATGGCATAGATCCAATTCTATCTGCGGCTTCCACTATCATGAAGTGGAACCCAAACCAACCATTGAGGAGCACACTTACTTTTGGTCGATATCCAACAATAGAAGACCAACATTTTTCAATCCATTGTTTCATTTGACCACTAGACATTCTAATATGTTCCCAGCGGCCCACCAAGACCTTCTGCTTCAATCTGACCACATTGTCCTAGTATATTTCAATGCGCATATTGAGATTTTTATCAGTTTTTTTTCCTGTGTTTATTTTTTGTCATAGTCTTAAAAAAATCCATAGAATAATCAAAAAATTCCGGTAAGATTATGAAAAATTCTAGCAATGATTTTTTAAAATATAGGTTATAGTTTTTAAACTTGGGTGCCATAAGGGTTTTTGATGGTGTTGAGTCCATTTTCACCATAAAAATGCAATTCAAACACTCCAACTACCTGATTTTTTGATTTTTTTTTACCAAATTCCAACAAAAAAACTAATGTCCAAGCTATTCTGTTGCTCAGTAGACAACTCCCTATTCTTCTTGTTCGAGTGGGACCCATCAGAAGATTCCTTGCCATGATCAGTATCTAAAACCTCCTGCTGTATGTTTTTCTCTGGGCCAATGGATAAGAGTACCTGATTAGATCAAACAAGTCTATCTCTCACATGCCATGGTGAAGTGCAGCTTGTGCAACACCAGCAATATCGACACCAACATAGACTACAACTTATCCAACAACATCTGCAACACCATCTAATATTACTACCCTTGTACCTCTTATCAGCTAACCCTTCAAAAATATTGCCACCAACTCGTTCAGTGAGGCATATTTTTAGTGTGCCAATCCTACTGATATCGTTATACCTATTCACTATTGCAATGATCTGTTTATAGCAATGGTTAGCTTCCTTCCGTGTCTTGCTTATTTTCATATCCTATGGATTTCCCAACCACAATTTCATCCTACATTCTACAAAATACTACTCAAAACATCAAGAGTGTGGGTGTTCTAAATTGTGTATGGGATGCTTAACTTACCTCTAATAGCAGCTAGCCAACTCTCTTAGGAAAACAATCTGGTGCACTGCCTATGACTACATAGTGCACCTACAAATGTCGAGAAGTTGCTTCAGAATTTTTCTTCTTTGTTGCTTTTTTGATGTCAACTATAATGAGTACAATTAGAAGAAACGTACCAGCTAACCGAATCCCAACAAATGTATGAGCTCTGTAACCGACAACCCTGCCATGACTATATAAGCTCACATTTCTATTTTTTTCCCAGCTGGATTAGAATCTTTCGTCTAAGATTAGCTTGCCCTACAAATAGAGAAGCGTCCATATCCTACAAATCGAGAAGCATCCATAGCTTCGAGCCGGAGTAACCTCAATTCAGAAAATAGACGTGGATTGTTAATTTATAGCCTTATAGAACTTGGAACATTTCTACAAGGCATATCATAATGATTATCTCTTACTAAGTCCTCTGCAATCATTTTGATTGTCACCAACGAGTTCCGAACATCTGCTATTAGTGACTGGTTGGATGCCTCCAAGCTGGAGATAGTGACACTGATTCTATCTGTTGTAGGCATCACCATTTTCTAAGTGTTGTTTTCCACCTTGCAGTCTGAGACTCTCGAACTCCTTCCCTCCAATTTTGGGAATAGGGTATGACATTGATATTATATAAGTATATGTATATGTATATGTATGTGTATAGTTTATTGAATCTATTAGTTGGTAATTAAATGAACGAGTATTTCTAAGGTTTTAAATATTTGAAAATATTATATTCGCATTAGATTTCCTTGTTCTTTAATTATGGAAGGAAATGTATAAAATTGATTATTTTTAATCACCCAAAAGACAATCTAGATTGTTTTAGCAAGGATTCTAAAGATAACTATGCCAAGAGACTATTCCTTTCAACTTTATCTATCCTAACTATTAGGAAAGTTGGCTACCCTCCTAAATAAATTGCATAATTAAAGTTGTGAAGACTTATAACTACTTATGTGAGTGTTCTTTGCATTGATATGGGAATTTTATATTTGCAACTTGTATCAAGGCTTTTGGTGCTATAGTTGACTTCATATGTAGTTTTTACTTTTGGAAAGATCTTTTATTTAATTTTCTACTTGTTTATAACCATTTCATGTAGTGTGTTCCAAGCGAATCTCTGTGTGTCCCAAATTTTTCTAGTGAAACGCTTCGACCTTGAATTTATACTTTGGAACTTAAAGTTTGTAAATCTATGAGGGTGTTCCTATGATCAAAATTGGGCTCATTGCCCCTCATCATACATTCATGTATCCAACCAAATACTATAAAATACATAATATCTAGACTTGAGGCCCTACGTCTCGGTGTGTCTAATGGTAAAATACTATGGTGTTAGCCACTCGTCAAAATAGGTGCACCCACACCTGTGGTACTACTACCACTTAGCATTAGATATACTCCATGATCTCTTTGGTTTTTGCCATTGGTAAATAGCAGGTAAAACCCTCCAAAATCCATTACATAAATCAAAGAATTTGGTCTATGTATTTGTTACACTGGTCCTCTCTCCTACCTTGACACCAGTGGTGCAAGAACCCCTTAAGTTGCATTGGTCCCACATATGCATCATCAATAGTTTTTTTTAGATTTTTTTCCACACTAGAAAATTAATAAAATTACACAACTTTAAAATAAAACTATGGCACCTATGTCACCCCACATGGCATTGGGAGGTAAGGCAAGCTCTAACTCTCATCGAAAATCTAAGCATACATATAATTAATTTTTATGATCTTTTATACCCACCAATTTAAAAATTTATTATCAAATATGGTGGTGGTGACACATCCACCTCCCTGTCTCATCATAAGGTCGTACCATTGGGCCATGCATGGTTCCTATGGGTTTGAATGTTGAGGTCCAATTGTGGATGTAGTGTCGAAATTCCCTCAAAATATAAGGAGCATAAGATGCTCCCATATCCAAAAAAATTCATATTACCAAACTTGCACTCCATCAATTGAGTTTTCATTCTAGATTATAAAGAAATACACCATTCAAATGTCATTCAGTGTAGGCTTTCTACTGTATAAAACATCTCAAGGTGTGATTCCTAATGTGTAGAAATTATACAACAAACATGTATATCATGGATTCAATTTGATCTAACAATGTGCTAAAGCTAGATATTGAATCACTTCTACAAGTCAATTGCGGAATTAAAAATACAATCGCCAATCACATGAAGCAAAGAAGGATCAATCAAACCACAACACAGATAATTTCCCGGGGAAAGCTTGCTGCTCAAAACCCCACTATCTTCTATTTTATATTCAACATGGATACATGAAACAATTACATACAACTCTTCTCACAAGAGCCCTCTTGTACTCAGCTAATTTTCTCACATTGTCCTGGATAAAACTGACTAATACTTAGCCAATTTTCTGCTTCCTGACAGCCTGCCTTGCTTGCGCAATCCCCGATGAATGCAATCCCTATTATTTAGGAATTTCAGCCTTCCTTGAATGTGCAAGGATCATGGGAAATACAATGGGTGTTTGGTTTCATGGGTGCAGCCCAATAATCCTACAACTGATAGTCAACTTCCCTTTCGCCTAGATCTCAACTGGGTCTCCACTGGACCTGACATGCATACAAATAATAAAAGTAAATCCACAGTTTCATGTGAGATCACTGATTGTGAATTAATTAATATTTAATTCACTTGATCTCTCGCTAGTGTATCAAATAGTTACAACTAGCACAACATAGTTTAACTCACTTAACTGAGTTAAACTGATTACAACCTGCATTAACTAATGCACCACTGCTCTTCAAACTCTGTTACACTAGAATTACTTTGCATGCCTCACCAACTACCCTCAACTCGAAATTCATGAGTTAACTGAGTTTATCACACTCAATTAACTATTACAAGTTATTTTGATATTAGATTACATTTTATTGTCCATCTTAATTAAGGGATAACTAAAATAGACATGCACCAAAATTTAGCCCACACTAGTGTAGGTGCTACTAAGACCTGTGGTCCCACACTAGTGTAGGTGCTGCTTGGACCTCCTAGTCCCACACTAGTGTAGGTGCTGAAATTTCTTGTTGAACTTCAACACTCTCTCTCAACAAGAAAGGGATTATCCTTCACCCTGATCCTGCCTCTATGGTATTCGAATTTGCACCTGGTGAGCACCTTCGTCAGAATATTTGCATCTTGATCTTCTGTGGGAATGTACTGAAGTAACATTATCTGCCTCTGCACACAATCTCTGAGATGGTGGTACTAGATATCTATGTGCTTGGAACTATCATAAAACACATTATTAATCAAGAGTTTAATGCAACTCTAATTATCACAATGTATCATTGTCGAATCCATCTGAGAACCAAACAAACCAACCAAGATCTTTCTCATCCAAATAGCCTCACATGCAGCTTGACTTTCTGCCATGTACTATGCTTCCGATCAACTGAGTGCCATAGATCGTTGCTTCCTGCTATACCAAGAAATTGTTGTTGATCATATGCTGAAGATCCCTCCTGATGTGCTCTTTATTTATGATGGACTACCTGCCCATTCTGCATCTGTGAAGCTTTGAAGCTTCACTCCCTTTGTTCGCCTATATCGCAAACCATACTCTGATGTGCCCCTCAGGTATCTCAAGACATGTTTCCCCGCCTTCCAAAAGAGCTTGGTAGGCTTAACCATAGCTTGAATCAATTTGTTAACTGCTTAGCAAATGTCTGGTCTGGTGTTCACTAGATACATCAGTGAACCAACTAACTGCCTGTAGACAGTAGCATCCACTACCTCTCCAGAAGTAGCATCCTCTTTCCTCCAATTTCCTGGAAGAGGAGTGTCCATGGGTTTGTAGCTCTCCATGTGAAACTTACCCAGTATCTCTTTGGCATACTTTCCTTCAGAAACAAAAGGTTCACCATCCCGCTGCTATATTTCCAAACCAAGGAAATAATGAAGGAGTCCCATGTCCTTCATTTTGAACTCCCTTGCAAGATCCTCCTTGCATGAGCGTACCAGTTTCTCATCACCAATCAAAATTAGATCATCAACATAAAGAACAATAATCAATAGCTTACCCTCAACCACAATCTGGTACAGGTTTGCATCAGCTTCACTTTTGGTGAAGCCCAGTCCAGTGAAATAGATGTCTATCCAAGTGTACCAAGCACAAGGTGCTTGCTTCAGCCCATAAAGTTCTCTCTTGAGTCGACACACATGCGACTCACTGTTGAAGATATCGAAACCTGCTAGCTGCTCTATGTACACTTCTTCCTCAATGACTCCATTGAGAAACACAGTTTTCACATCCATATGATGAATGCGCTAGCCCATCTACGTTGAGAGTGCAAGGATGGATCTAATGGAAGAGTACCTTGCAACTGATGCAAAAGTCTCATCACAATCGATCCCCTCAATCTGTGAGAATCCCTAGACCACAAATTTGGCCTTGTATTTCTCCACACTCCCATCAGCAGCTTGCTTTACTTTGTAGATCCATCTAGACCCAACCACTGATTTGCCGTCCGATCTTCGAACAATCTCCCATCCACTGTTCTTCACAATGGAGGCATACTCCTCCACCATTGCATCAACCCAAATTGGTTGCTGCACTGCCTCCTAAAAGGAAGATGGTTCAGTCACAATACATTTGCTCATGAGAGCCATGTATATAGTAAACATATCTGGAGATTGACTCTGTCTGCACTATGAAGTAGGGGCTCCTACATTCTCTGTAGCATCATGTCTCAATCTATCAGCTTCTATGGTGCACCTTCTACCATTTCTGATGGATGGCTCTGCATGAGTGTTTTTTGCCACTCCATGATCCTCTACATGTGGCTGATCCACATCTTGAGTCTCATCCTTGGGAACCAATATTTCCTCCTCTACATGCAAATCTAACTCCCTCTCAAGGGACAATCGCATGGCTTTATCTTCATCAAATTTTATATCCCATCACACAACAGTCATTCTTATTTTTGGAAAATACACCCAATAGTTGTGGGGAGTTTGAGTGTACCCCACATAAATCCCAATCTCAGTTGTTGGTTCCAGCTTCCTCTTTGCGTCTTTGGTCACATGCACATAAACAGATGAGCCAAAAATATTAAAATGTGAAACATCAGGTTTCTTACCAGTGAAAGCCTCTTCTGGTGTACTCATGACAAGTATCCTATGAGGAAAATGGTTCTGCACAAATACCGTTGTGTTGCATGCTTCCGCCCATAGATGCATCAGTAGGCCTTGATCATGCAACATCGCTCTTGCTGCACCCACATTTGTTATGTTATTTCTTTCAGTGACCCCATTCTATTGTGGGTTATGAGGCATTATCAGTTCTCTTCGAATTCCTTCTTTGCTGCAGAAGTTCTTGAAATTGTTAGAGATGTACTCACCACCATTATCGCTCCTAAGAGCCTTCACTTGCTGCCCTGTGTCTTTCTCCACCAGTTCTTTAAACTCAAGAAACTTTGAGAATCTCTGGTCTTTCTTCTGCATGAAGTAGATCCAACACTTACAATAAAAGTCACAAACAAATATCACATAGTACTTATGTTTTTCTCTCGAAGCAACATATAATGGTCCACACGTGTCTGTGTGAACTCTCTCAAGGATCCCCGAGGCTTGGTTCTCCTTCTCATGAAAGGTGGCCTTTACATATTTTCCCATAGTAAATCCCTTGCATGTGTCTGACTATAAAGTGTAGGAAGACCCGTAGAAATATGTTGCATGACTTTCAAGCCTCCGTGGTGAAGATGGCCCAATCTCTTGTGCCATACCTCGCCCTCATCCCGGCTCATCACTTTATCCACCTTGCCCATCAATGTTGTGCAACCATCTACATCTAGCTTGTAGAGATTCTTAACTCGAATCCAAATATTCTTGGTTTTCCATGTTGTTTTGTGTCACATGAAAGCTTTTCCTTCACTAAAAACAACATCATAGCCTCTATCCTCCAGCATTGCAACTGAGAATATATTTTTCTTCAAACCTGGTACATGCATTACATATTTTAATCGAAAGGGTTTACTTGACTGTCTTTGGAAGGTAATGGTACCAATCTCGGTAGCATTGTATTGCCTATCATCACCCATTTCGATATGCATATGGAGATCCTTATCCTCCAAGCTACTGAAAAGTTCATTTTCTCTCGTCATGTGAAAGGAAGCACCACTATTGATTTGAAAATGGGTTGGATAAATTTTTATTCTTTTCAAGAATCTCCCACTCAGTTAAACAAATAAAAGATCTAGCTTATTCTTGACTTCTGCGGAAATCAATACTTGAAACAGGTGTATGTTTTTTAATTGTTTAAGTGCCTTAAGAGCATTTTTTTTTGCTGATATTAAGCATGTGAAACAACCATATAATGCAGCAAATAAGCATCAACACATAACAACAAATTTAATATAGGATTTCACCCGAATATCGTGGGCTACGTCTCCTTGAGATTTTGTCAAGTGACTTGGCTTTTTGGGATTATGATGAAAAGATCTTTTACAAGTTTCAAAATCAACTCCAATGGTTATCTGAATTGAACCAATGGGTTTATAATACCATCCTACCCCTGTCATGGTTGTCATCACTCTGAAGAAAGAACTAGGTTCCCTTAGACTTGACTCCTTTTGTTAGTGCCCTTAAGCTCCCCTAATCTTCGAAGTGGCACTAACTCCCTCAGAATTCTTTTTCAGTCCCTGAAACCTCACCTATTGCCTCCAACACATATCATACCTCCAAAATAGACTGATCATTTGCTCAAAATGAGCACTGGCTCCCCAATCTAGGCCTCCAACCACTGTTGGCACTAAGCTGCCTGAAACTTCCTTGTGGCTCTTCGACCTTCAAAAGTCTTCAAATGGCTATGCAAATCCTTTCATTGGATTCAAAATTTCCAAAATAGTCAGAATAAACGATTCACTTGCATAAATTGGCCTTTGGTTGCTCCGGTTACGCCTCCAACACCTGGTGGCACCCCCTGGCTCTAGGTTCACCGAAAACTTCTCTGAAGCATCTCGACTTTCAAAAGTCCCCAAAAGCTTTTGAAAACTCCATCAATAGATTCATAAGTATCAAAATAGTCGAAATAGACTATTTTTTTGCTGAGAATGGATATTGGCTGCTCTGGATAGGCCTCATTCTCCCGCTGGCACATGATGGCCCCTGGAATTTCTCTGAAGCAACTCAGCTTTCAAAAGTCCTCTACAGACTCTGAAAACCACACCATTAGTTGTATACTATTTGAAACATCTGAAATTGACTATTCAATTACTGAGAAAGGCCTCTAGTTGCACTGGCTATGCCTCTTTCTGTTGTGGGCCCCTGGTGGCCGTAGTGGCCCCTAGAACTTCTCTTAAGCTAAACCTTGCTCGGAAGTCCTCTGATGGCTCTGAAACCCCCACCAATGAGTTTGGAATGTATGACATAGTTGAATTTACTATTCACACTCTCAGAATGGACGAATCTAGCTCAAGATAGAGCCTAAATTGATTTTGCCCACTTTCACCTAAAAATCCTCCACTAAATATGGAGAATTGCAGTTAGCTACAGTTAAATTCGGCCAATTCCTTAAATTTAGGGGCGCGCCAAAAGTTCCGCCAATCAAATCGCTGACTTTAAGCGTAGAAATAAGTGTAGCCTTTGGGGTTGGGCACATGCCCCCCAAAATCCACGGTCAACAAATTTTTTGGTGAAACTGCTAGCGCTAAAACCGCGGCACGTGAACATTCCACGACAGAGGTTGTTTGTTGTAATAACAGTCGGAGGAAAAACCGCGTGGGGTAACATTTTTTTTAACATCTGCATGTGAATGCACTAACTCTGGAAATTTGACAGTTAGGGTTTACCCCTTGGACATGGGCTAAGGACCTATGGGGAGAGGATGGCCCCTCCAAACCCCCAAATGTGATTTCAACACACTTTAAATAAAAGCTGCCAACCATAATAGTTAAGAAACAAAGTTGGCATAGATGATTAAACGCTATGTGTGCATGCGGGGAGGTCTCGAGGTCAAGCCCCGGCGAACCACACAAAATTTTGCAACAATTTCCTGGGCCACGTGGTGGCCTCTAATTGATCGAGAATACAAAAGTCAACCAACTGCCCAATTAAACATTTCCACTTGTCAACATCTGACTAGTCCAAATGAGATATTCTAGGGAATATTCTAAGGAATATTCCACGAATCTTCTAGGAATATTCCTTGGAATATTCTCTTTTTTAAATTTCCAAAACCCAGTCAAACTTGGTCAAAGGCCAAAAATTGCAGTTTACTGGACTTTTCAAATCGCGATAACTTCTTCATACGGTGTCGGTTTTTCGAACCGTTAGCAGCGTCGAAATTAGGAAGACGAGATCTATCCGGTCACTCAGGGTCAACACACTTTAAAACACTTCAAAATTTGAGCTATCACTTAGGTCCTTGATCCAAATCTGATCAACTATCCAAATACCACACAGATCCCAATGCACTTGACACCATGCATGCGATCAATGAGAAGTAAAGCTCAAATTGCGAGGCCAAAGCTTCACCAGTTGCAGATCCTGAAGCCTTCTTGTTATTCTTCTTTTGTGGACAGTTAGTAGCCTAATTCCCATGGTCATGACAGTTAAAACACTTCACCCTGGACATGTCGCGCTTCTTGTTATCTTTGGACTCGGATTTGGAATGGAATTTCTTCCCCTTCCCCTTCTTCGCCTTGGCAGCCAAAGCACAATCTTTTTCATCTTCATTCTTAGATGAAGATCCATCTCTGGTATTCCTTCTAAACTCTTCCTGCACTAAATCCGACCACAGTCGTTCCCAATCTGGCAGTTTTTCCCTTCCATTGACAGAGTCTTGATAACTATGCCGACTCTTGGGAAGTCCTAGGAGAGCTAAACTCACCAAATCATCATCAACGACAGTTATTCCAATGCTCCCCGGTTCATCCCGACATTGGACATACTTTGTTAAATATTTTGGCATGGAGTCACCTTTCTCCATCTTGATCTTCCTGAGTTTATCTTTCAGTGCCAATTTCCTATGGTCACTGCTGCTCTGAAATAGATCCTTCAAATCTTTCCACATAGCATATGGTGTCATTTTTCCATGGAGACTTGAGACAATGTGTTCTTGTACTCCCTCCAGTAGGATCCTCCTCACCTTTGCCACTTTCTTTTGCCATGCATCAAGATTTGCAGCATCTGTCATAGCGGGTTTAGGAACATCATTGTAAATGAATTCCTTCAATCCATTGTCTTTGAGTACTGTCTCCATCCTATCCTTCCAAGAAATATAGTTAGAGTTACCCTCGAGTGCATACTCCAATCTCAAGCCATTGAAAGCCATTTCGATCCTGAATCAGCTGTGGCACCAAGAAAGTCTTTCTGCAAATTCGAATTTTATTCAGTCACCAACTCAGCTCCTCCTTCACTATTATGATTTCCTATGTTCTGATAGCATGTAGAAATTATACAAATAGCATGTATATCATGGATTCAATCTGATCTAACAATGTGCTAAAGCTAGATACTGAATCACTTCTACAAATCAATTGCGGAATTAAAAACACAATCGCCAATCACATGAAGTAAAGAAGGATCAATCAAACCACAATATAGATAATTTCCCGGGGAAATCTTGATGATCAAAACACCACTATATTTTATTGTATATTCAGCATGGATACATGAAACAATTACATACAACTCTTCTCACAAGAGCCCTCTTGTACTCAGCTAATTGTCTCACACTATGCTGGATAAAAATGACCAATACTTAGCCAATTTTCTGCCTCCTGACAGCCTGTCTGCCTTGCGCAATCCCTAATGGATGCAATCCCTATTATTTAAGAATTTTAGCCTTCCTTGACTATGCAAGGATCATGGGCAATCCAATGGGTGTTTGGTTGCATGGGTGCAACCCAATAATCCTACAATTGATAGTCAACTTCCATTTCACCTAGACCTCAACTGGGTCTCCACTGGAACTGACATGCATGCAGCTAATAATAGTAAATCCTCAGTTGCATGTGATATCACTAATTGTGAATTAATTAATATTTAATTCACTTGATCTCTCACTAGTGTATCAAACAGTTACAACTAGCACAACTGAGGTTAACTCACTTAACTGAGTTAAACTGATTACAACCTACATTAACTAATGCACCACTACACTGCAAACTCTGTTACAACTAGAATTACATTGCATGTCTCACCAACTACCCTCAACTCGAAATTCATGAGTTAACTGAGTTTATCACACTCAATTAACTATGACAAGTTATTTTGAGATTATATTACATTTTGTTGTCCATATTAATTAAGGTATAACTAAAATAGACATGCACCAAATTTAGCCCACACCAGTGTAGGTGTTGATAAGTCCTATGGTCCCACACTAGTGTAGGTGCTGCTTGGACCTCCTTGTCCCACACTAGTGTAGGTGCTGAAATTTCTTGTTGAACTTCAACATAATGCGGAGAATATGAGCCTACCACTCAAGCAATAGTGAACAATATGATCTTGAGCTCTAGGTATTGTATGTTTTGGATAGGTATCCAGGTCCCTACTTTATGGATCTCATTGATGCAATAAACATCAATATAATCTTCTATGGTTAATCCTCCTCCGCTCTAAATTTGTAGGTTCACTTCCTCTCCTCGACAAGAAAGGCCCATGATGAAGTAGATGTCCTCTATGTATATTCTTAGTGGCCATTCATTTAGCATGAAGCAATATGAAACTAGACTCCAATATTTTATCAACATTTGAAGCAGATGCTTTTATGTGTGCATGTTGGGCATCATGGAGAATTTGACACATTTCCAAAGAGCATCCAATTCCCCTAGGTCATTTTGCACATCATTATCAACACCCTTCATGTTCTCATTCCCTCCATGTTGTGGCCATCTTGCAATATTGAAGTTTTTTGGGTTAAAATCTTTGTTTTGAAGTTGGGTGTGGGCACATGTGTCTTTACTTACGAACAATCATGTATAAATTCTCCTCTTATTAAGGACAACTGTATATAGGGTCTTTCATACATTCCCTATGAAAAACGACACACATATGTGCACCCCACCTTTTTAAAATTAATTAAAACCCTTCCAAATGTTTTATAAAAATATAAATGAATGGAATCAAATTGAAGGAAAATGTTTGAGGATTTCCCTGGTCTAGACGGACCACGATTTCGACAATTCAGTCTTTGAATACCACCTATTGAAAAATTAAGGGATTTCTCACCAAAATAAACAAGGTTTGATGAAAAGTTTAAATGAATGGTTTAAATGCGTATTTCACTATTTTGTAAAATATTTTAACCATTTCTCTATAGTTGTTAACCCTATTTTACATTTTGAACTAATTTACTAACCTATAACAAGTGGTTTCTACTGGAGATTTTGGATTTTTTAGGTGCGACATAAGAATTTGCGTCTTTGCAACACGTTTTCATTACTATCCTTCACATTTAGTTCTAATGTCGAAGGCAATGTCTCCTATATTTTCCATACAGGGTAGGGTTTTTTCACCTTGCATTCTACATTAAGATGTCATTTTCATCTTTTCTATAGGATCAATTCCACTATTTTGTAACATAAACCTTTCTCGCCATTTTATAAATGTTGTAATTGGGTGGTAGATCCTAAATTTACATAAGTGCTCTAGTTAGTACTTTGTTATCCATTTGGTACCCATGCTACTATTTTTCCATAGGCTCGGGACCCCTCTTTATTCCCACCATGAATTTTTAATGAAGCTTCATTACTTCCTCCTAAAGCTTATTATGGCCATTTCCCATAGGGTTCCCATTGTTGAGTTTGTATTATTGCATTTCATTTAACTACTTGCACTTTTGATCCTAATGTCAACTTCAACTTGTTCTCTTATAGCCTTTTGCTTATGCATTATCTTTAGTTGCTAGCCTTGCATATTTTTCTTATGTAACTTGACACCTTTATTCTTGGAGGAAATATTCCTCGAGTGTCCACATTTTTTACGCCTCCCTTGCATTAAGCACAGTTGTATTCCAAGTGCTTAAACTAGTTCTCTTTCCCATGACACTCATTTCATCCACCAGATACTAGCATTCTTTTATTCATTTTTACTATTTTATGACATGAAAAAGATAAATAAGTTCAAATATGAAAAATAAGAGGTTAGAAAGAAGTGATTTTTCAGTTTAATATTGGGAGCAATTATGAGTCATGTTGCCCTTGAAAAAAGCATCAAGTTATGAGTCTCTCTCCTCAAATTGGGTTATAATATGACCTTAAGAAGCTAAACCTTGTTTTTTAAATTTTTTACTCATTCAATTGGTTATTATTCCAATCATATGGACAATATATTGACACCTCCAAGGTCGCAGGCCTATTTTATTGTTCATTCTTTAGTATCTGCTACTTGGGTCATCATTATGTCATGCTTATATTCAAGGACAATTAATTCTATGTTAACCATTATATCATTGTCTCTTGATTCATTATGTCAACCTTCTCATTTGTCAAAAAAAAATTAGTATTAACACGTATCTTTTTCATGTAGTTGTGTTAGTGTGGAATGTCTCCATTGACTTCTTGTTGAAGGTTTGCCTCTCATCAACTACAACACATTGAGAGTCAAAACTATAGTAGCAACTTAGCCTTATTTTCATCACTGATGGTGACCTTGTGCTCAATAGTGACATTCATTATTGGTCATTAATTCAGTGGTCTCCCCTTTGTTCAATGTCAACACATCTATTAACACAATGGAATTTGTGTAATACCTTGGGGTCCATTTTCTCCATTGGTGGGATTCCTCACTTCTATCAATGTCTCTCATTATTGGTCATTGCTCATATGGTCTTCTTTATACGTTATTCCATTTGGTGCATGCAAGAGACACACTTGGTGGTGGTCTTAACAATTCTTCATTTGAGTCCTTCTAAATAATTGGCCTTATAATTTCACGGATGTTGGTATATGGGGGGTGTCTTGATACCCTCTTTTCATTGGATCTTTTCCCATCGACATCAACTATTTTTCTCCAGGAATAAGTTCTAGAGTATGATTTAGTAACTTGGGGTTTGTTTCCATTAGTGGTAGATTCCCTCACTATTGACAATGGGAATACATCATGTCCCCTGATTGATAGACTCTACAAGTGTTCAACTTCACCCCATTCATTTTCACTTGTTAGAATGCACTTGGTACCTTGACTCCCATTATCATCCAGGGGTTTCTCATGTTGTTAGTGATATACATGAATGATTGGTAATCAAATTATTTCTCCTATGTTTTAATTCAATTTATTTATTCACATGGCATTAATTTGTACCCTCGGTAGTTGGTTTGAATAACTCGGTTTAATCTATAACAATATCTTTGTTTGAGTGGCAGCAACATCAATTTATGTTGGTAACATCCTCTTTTTTATGTTTCTCCCCACTTCAGTAGCATCTTTAATGTCGTTGCTAGAGTTGTTGGATACTACCACTCTTACTCACATGATTTGGTACTTCATGTAGGATTAGTTTTTTCATTCCATTGCTCCATATATCCTCCTAGTACTTTATATATACCAAGACATAGCTCCATTGTGTATTGCTCGTGGCTATGGTATTTTGAGATGGATCCATTGTGTATTTTATTCATGGCCATGCTTATCACTCTTTATGCATATTCCATGGATCTACAAAGTACTTGATTTGGGGCCCATGATTTTCTGAATCTAAGCTTGGGTATGCATACATTGAGAAATGAGTTATCTTGACTTGGTTTCTTTTAGTAGGTGTTATTTGTCTATTGTTTGGTGAATTATTTTTGGGCCTAATTGGCATGTCCTCCTCGGTTAATCCCACTTGGCAAGATTAATCTTCAAGAGTAATCATACTTAAGAATTACTTATTTTGTGGTTGATGGCATTGTGCTAAATTATGGTGATGTTTTACCTAATACTAAGGAGTTTGACCTTACGATTCTAGTAGAAGAAATGAAGCTAGATCAAGACATTTTCACTATTATTGATTACTACTTCAAAGGGGCAAGCCTTCATGTTGTAATATTGTTTTTTACACTATCTCCATCTATGTCACTTGAAATTCTCAATCTAGAAAAAAAATTGGATTTCTTTTCTTTATCGAAGGGCCAACCTATTCATTCAAGTCAAAGAAAAAGGTTTTTAGGGGAACACACTTGAGTTTATTTTGGAAATAATCTTAAGCTCCTAGAGTCAGTCCATAACCAACTGAAGATCCACAATCAACCCTTGGTTTGATTTTTGGGTAGTGGAATTAACGTTAAAGTGACTCAAAATTCTAGGTAGGGCAATGCCAATATCATATATACTATGTTGGCATATGGTATTCCAATATGTGTGGCTTAGTGCTAAAAGTGGTGAGAAATGTTATCATAATCAATCGTTAGATTTGATGTTCAATATGTTTATATTTCATAGAATTATAAGGGTAAATTCAATGATTCCTCCTTAATAACACCATCCATTTCATCAATTTATTCATGGGAGCTAATATTAAGATACATTTGAAGTTTTTTTTTTGTAAGTAAGATAGATTATATTATCAAGAATAAACCATATTTACAAAAGATTCTGTAAGGTGCAAGCCATATGCTCCAGCATTGTGAAAACAAGACAGGATTTTTCGTCCTCTGAGAAGTTATGTTTACAATTATCATAGCAATGGAGGATTGTGATGTTGTGTAACCAACTCCAAAAATAGAAGAAAAGAGATATGAACACCTTAGAAATAAGCCACTTCGAGGGGGCAACCTCCAATACATTACATAAATGAACAATTCTTGGATGATACAATTTACAAAACCTCCTTTCTATATATAGGAGTCCATGGGGCCATAATGTATCCTAGTGGGCCACAATGTAATCCTAGCCGACCTAACAATAATAATTTAAGGGCACAATAATAACAAAATGGGGGTTACAAGGGTACAATAATAACAATAAGGGGGTTACACTAACAAAAGTAAGGGACTATACTAGTAATATAGGGACCTAACATGCCCCTCTCCTTCAAAAAAGTGTTGTCCTCAACGCTTGAGTAGCTCTGGGTGCTTCTGTATAAAATTCTCATCCTCCCATGTAGAATCTTCAGTGGGTAAGTTCTTCCACTTGATGAGATACTCTGAAATTGATCGATTCCGTAGTTGTCGAGTTCTTTTTTCCATGACTGCTTCAGGTTCCAATATGATTTTCCCTTCCCCATCAAGTTCTGGCAATACTGTTTGAACTGGAAGATTTTCACCTATAACCTTCTTTAAGCGTGAAACATGGAAAACTGGATGTACTCGCGAAGAAGCAGGAAGCTCCAATTTGTATGCCATAGTACCAATCTTTTGCAACACCTTGTAAGGACCATAGTACTTTAGCGATAATTTATTATCCTTCTTTGCTTGCTTGAGGGACATTTGTTTGTATGGTTGTAGCCGTAAAAATACCCAATCTCCTACATCAAAACTTCTCTCGCTATGATGTTGATTTGCCTGTTGTTTCATTCGATTTTGTGCCAAATTCGGGTTATCCTTTAAGAGTTGGAGAACTTCTTGCTGATGCTCGATGTGATCTTCCACTGCTTGAACCTTCGAATTTTCCCTTAAAGATGATGTGATGGATGGTGGATAATATCCATAAAGTGCCATAAATGGGGTCATTTTTGCTGCAGTATGGAAGGAAGTGTTATACCACCATTCAACGAGAGGTAACCACTTGACCCATTGTGTTTGTTTATCGGATACAAAACAACGAAGATATCCTTCCAAACATTTATTTACTATCTCAGTTTGACCATCGGATTGAGGATGATAAGATGAGCTATGAGCTAATTGAGTGCCCAAACAAGAAAATAACTCCGTCCAAAAATTTCCAGTAAAAATGGGATCTCTGTCGCTCACAATAACCCTTGGGTTTCCATGTAGCTTTTGAATTGTGTCCATAAATGTAGTAGCAACTGTACTTGCTTTAAATGGATGAGATAATGCACAAAAGTGTGCATACTTGGTAAATCTATCAACTACCACCATGATGACACTCTTTCCTTCGGACTTAGGTAAACCTGTGATAAAATCAATTGAAATCTCCTCCCAACGTTGACTTGGAATGGATAAAGGTTGTAGAAGTCCCGGGGTCTTAATTGTCTCCACTTTATTCTGCTGGCAAACCAAACATTCCGCCACAAACTTTTGAATATCAGATTTAAGGCCATCCCAAAAAAATCTTTCTTCACCCTGTGGTAAGTTTTTAAAAATCCTGAGTGTCCTCCTAAAGGAGAAGTGTGCAATTCCAGAAGAATCTTTTGTTTTAGTTTGGACTTCTTACAAATATATAAGCGATCTTTGTACCATAAGGAATCATTTTTCCAACTAAATGTATCAGATGTACTAGGATCTTGCTGCAACTTTTGAATGAGTGTCCATACATCTTTTCCTTCTTCCATTCATCTCTTGCTTCAGTTATCCAATCTGGTTGGATAATAGAAATGGCACAAAGTAATGCTTCCACCTCTTCATTCTTTCTTGAGAGTGCATCTGCAACAACATTAAGCTTTCCCTTTTTGTAGATTATTTCAAAGTCATAACCCAACATCTTTGTGACCCATTTTTGCTGCTCTTCTGATGATAGTCTTTGTTCCAAAAAGTGTTTAAGACTATCATGATCGATTTTTACCTTGAAGTGTCTTCCCATTAGGTAAGTTCGCCATTTCTTTAGTGCATGCAGTATTGCTAACATTTCCTTCTCATAAATAGGTTTCTGTAAATACTTTCCTTTGATTGGACGACTTTCAAAAGCAATGGGTCTTCCTTCCTACATTAAAGCTGCACCAATTCCATTTCCTGAGGCATCACATTCCACAATAAAGGTTTTTGTGAAGTCTGGCGTAGCTAAGACCGGTGCTAGGCACATTGCCTCTTTAAGATGTTCAAAGGCCTTAGTTGCTTCAGGAGTCCATGAAAATGCATCTTTCTTAAATAATGTTGTTAGGGGTGCTGCTATTCTTCCATAATTCTTAACAAACTTGCGATAATAGCCTGTTAACCCGAGAAATCCTCGCAACTGCTTTATCGTCTTAGGGACTTTCCATTCCTTAATGGCTTTAATTTTGTTAGGGTCTACTTTAACACCCTCATGAGATATAATATGACCCAGATATTCCACCTCTTGTACTCCAAAGAAACATTTGGATTCTTTTTCATATAATTGTTTCTCCTGCAATAGTTTGAGCACCCTGTCAACATGTTCAACATGATCCTTCCAAGACCTGCTGTAGATTAGTATATCATCAAAAAATACTGGCACAAATTTTCTAAGGAAGGGTTTGAAAATGGAATTCATCAACCCTTGAAATGTAGAAGGTGCATTGGTAAGGCCAAAAGGCATGGCCAAAAATTCATAATGACCCTCATGAGTTCGAAATGCTGTTTTTGGAATATCTTCAGTCTTCATTCTAATTTGATGATATCCTGAATGAAGATCCAACTTGGTAAAATAAATTGCTCCATGTAATTCATCCAATAATTCATCAATCACAGGAATGGAAATTTATCTTTAATGGTGAGCTTATTGAGCTCCCTATAATCCGGACACATTCGCCATGATCCATCCTTCTTGTGTACCAATACTACAGGAGCAGAGAAAGAACTTTGACTAGGTTGAATTATACCCGCCTCTAACATTTCTGCAATCATACGTTCAATTTCGCTCTTTTGGAGGTAAGGATATATATAAGGCCTGATGTTTGGAGGAACACTTCCTGGAATCAAATGAATAGCATGATCATGATCACGAATAGGTGGGAGTCCTTTGGGAGTTTCAGACACCTTGGAATGATTGTCCAAGACTTGTTGGAGATCTGCAGAAATAGATGATTTTGATGTCGGAACTTCTAGTGAGCATAATTGTGCAATTACGCCTCATTTTTCTTTCTTTAAAAGCTTTGTCATGACATTAGAGCTTATTATCCTTCTCGGCTTCCCTTCAATACCATGTAATTCGACTTCCTTTCCTTCTGAAAAAAATTTCAAGAAAAGTTCTTGAAAATTAAAAGCTACCGTCCCCAAAGATTGTAACCATTGTACTCCTAGTACAACATCAGCACCTCCCATAGGAATGGAAAGCATTGGACTAGTCAATACATATTCCCCCATGGTTAGCTTAATATTATGGCATTTTCCAGAGCAATTTATAGTTCCTCCATTGCAACCATCACTTGACATTCTGGTGCTGGGTATAGGAAACAATTTAATTCCTTGGCTACCTTACAATGAATAAAATTATGGGTGCTACCTGAATCAATCAACACTATTACCTTTTTCTTCTTGATCTGTCCTTCTATATTGAGAGTTTGAGTGGTAATTCCTGCCAGTGCATTACATGATATGGTCGGATTCATTTCTTCCTCTTCTAGGGCTGGTTCCTGGTGTATATCCTCTTCTTGTTCATTTCTTCTTCCTCTTCACAATCTATGTAAAATAATTTCTTCTCAGCACACTTATGACCTTTAGTGTATTTTCTATCACAACTGTAGCAAAGCCCTTTTGCTATTTTTTCTTCCAATTGTTGTGGTGTCGACCTTGTAGGTTGTGGAAATCTAGGCGTAGAAACACTTCCTTCTTTATAGAATTGAGTGGTAGGCTTCCTTGTCGCCATAATTTTACATTCAACTTTTCTTGCCAACCTGAATGCTTTCTCCAATGAATCAGGTTCCAAAACGCGAACTTCATGTTGGATGTTATCCTTTAAAGTGCCTAGGAAGAGATCAATCCTGTGTTCCTCTGTAAGATCAGTTACCCTTATATTCAATTTTTGGAAGTCCTCACTGTGCTGCCCCCCTAAACCCTTTTGTTTGAGATTTATCAATTGGGTAAAGAAGGTGTTGCTCTTTGTATCCTCATAATGTGCTATCATTTCCTCCGTAAAAATTGACCGAGTGACAATTTTTTTACGGGAGCAAAGCCATCGATACCATACAAATGTATTTTGTTCTAAATGTAAAGTTGCAATGCGTACCTTTTGTGTGTTTTGCATGTTATGGAGATCAAAATATTGCTCCATCTGTGGTATCCATGTTACAGGATCCTTTCCATCAAACTTCCTCATATCCATTTTTGGAATATGGTGGTTCTTCCCGCCAACATTAGAGTTTATGAAATCACAATTAACATTTATTTTGTTCTCATCATGAGGTTCTTCTACTATCTTTTCACCATTAGGAAACCTTTCTTGTATAAACTTTGTCAAACCTTCCATGTCTGCTTTTAGAAAATTATTCTTGTTTTCCATTTTCTCATCGATCTTAGCTTCCATGTCATCTATCTTAGATTCCATGCCAGCCTCCATGCCATCCATCTTAGCTTCCACGCCTTTCTTCAAACCGTTCATCTTCACTTCCACGCCATCCATCTCAGCTTCCATGCCTTTCTTCAAACCGTCCATCTTCACTTCCACGCCATCCATCTTAGCTTCCATGCCTTTCTTCAAACCGTCCATCTTCACTTCCACGCCTTTCTTCAAAACTTCCATTTCATTTTTTGTTGCTCTTTGCGAGAGTGAAATTTGTTGCACTTGCTCTTGTAATTTTGATTGATCATGTTGCAATTCTTCATCTTCATGAGTCATGGTAGAGCCTTCTGAAGGCTTAATGGGTGTTGAATTCTTTTTAGGCGCCATTTTAGAATCCAATATTGATACCTATTCTACAATAGGCCCTTGCAATCAATTCAACTTGATTCTTCAAACAAGACTTATGCAATTCGGAAAAAAAATACACACCTTTTACTTGCTTTGAGGAGCTCGATATTGAAATTGTATTATCTCTGTGATTGCAGATCTTCAATATCTAAAATTTAGCACTGAAGTAGCCCTCTGAATTCTCTTTTGAATGCCATAGGTCTGACCTGATTTGGATTCTCCAAGACAAAGTTGTGTCCAATCTCCCACAATGACCTAATTATGGACTAGTTCAGTAGAGCGAACTTGTACGACTTGCCACGTGTCACTGTTTCATTCTTTGTCTCTGAAATTGATAGCCAAGAAACTACAGTCTATTTAATTGCGACCACTTTTTACGGCACTCCAATCCAATGCCCAGAGAGAGAGTTATTGAACTTTTCCCATGATCACCTCTTTGAGATGAAATTCCGGAGCCTGAAAAAGCACTACCTTCCACAGATCATATCTCCAAAAATATTGCGAACCAAGATCTGAAATTTTTTGACGAATTTCCTCAGGATTTCAGCTTCGCACAATATGAATTTCAGATTCTGAACCTTCATAGAAAATGTTTTACAGCGCAAATTCCACGATGACCTGTTTAGGAGCCTGAAAAAATATCTAACTTCCACAGATCATATCTCTGAAAATATTGCGAACCAAGATCTGAAATTTTTAGACAAACTTCCTCAAGATTTCAGCTTCGCACCCTAAAAATTTCAGCTTATGAGGCTTCGTAGAAAAAACTTTATAGCGAAAATGCCACGATGACCTGTTTAGAGCAGCGAAACCCTAGAATCCAAACCACTGATACCAAATGTTGTGTAACCAGCTCCAAAAATAGAAGAAAAGAGATATGAACGCCTTAGAAATAAGCCACTTCGAGGGGGCAACCTCCAATACATTACATAAATGAACAATTCTTGGATGATACAATTTACAAAACCTCCTTTCTATATATAGGAGTCCATGGGGCCATAATGTAATCCTAGTGGGCCACAATGTCCAAAACTCCAATGTTAAATTTGGACAACTAGGTCCAAACTCCATGTTATGATGCTCAGATTAAGAGGCTAATATTTTTGTTGGATTCCTCTTTCGGAGAGGTGTAAAATCCATATATAATATGTCTTAATCCGATGAGCAGAACATTTATTTTGAATTTATTATTCATAATAAATTATATGTGCAGGTCGGCCTTAAGGTTACACACCCCCAGCAGATGTGTCACACGCCCCAATGATGGATATAAATACAGGCAAAGTTGGAGAGCATTTCAACACTGAGTTGAAGGACGATTTTTTGCAGTTAGGGTTTTGCAGAAAGTTTGACTAGCGTTGACTTTGGTCAACGCATGGTCCAATTGGGCTGAAAATTTGTGGGAAGTTTGATTTTGGAAGGCCGTACTATTTGGCACAGAAATCGAGGTCAAAGGGTTGACCAATCTGCTGCTGCGTTGACTTTTAGCTTGCTGCCCTGCGTTGACTTTTTCAGGACAGCGTTGACTTTTTGGAGTTGACTTGGGTTGACTCGTTTGCTGATTGGAGGACTGTTGTGACACATTCTGGGTTGGCTGACCAAGGAGACTTTGCTGGTTGAAGCATCCTGTTGAGCGCCGTAACGCACCACCACATTTTTCCTGTTTCTGATTTGTCTTCTATAAGATCCACTTATATGTTCTATCTGCATTTTACTTAACTATTTGTATGATTGCTGTGAGAAAAGCAAAGTTGCTCCAAGCATAGAACATCTACAAAAATTTACATGGTATCAGAGCTAAGGTGAAGACAAACTCTATCTTTAGCAATCACCACCGGAAGAAATGGGTTCCACAAGTCTTGAATTCAAGGAGAATGACAAGCTGACTGGAAGGGATGACTTCCATGCCTGGAAGATGATATTAGATCTCAAATTGGAAGACCATGATCTCTTGGATCATGTGCTGGGTAAGATTCAAGAACCTCCATCCAATGCTACCGCCGCTGTTAGAAACAAGTATAAGAAGGGAGAGATCAAAGCAAAGCTGATGATCAGGGAATCCATACATAAGAGCCTGGTTGCCTATATATCTGAACTAGGCACATCCAAGGAGATGTATGACAAATTGATCCTTATGTTCAAGGTAAACAATGTGAACCAAGTGCTATTCCTCAAGAACAAGTTGAAGAATATGAAGAAGGGTCGGGATGAGTCTATTCAAACTTACTTTCTGAAATCGACCGAAACAAGGAACAATCTGCTAGCTATTGGGGAGACAATAGCTGATCGTGAGATGGTTCTCACCGCACTTGGAGGACTTCCATATGAATGGCAAGTATTCACAACTACCATTCTCAACAATAATACCATTCCTAACTTTGATGAGCTTTTGTCTAGATGTATGCAAGAAGAAACAAGGATGAAGGAATTCGATAATGACAGAAATGCTGCCTATGGTGCTCATTCCCGAAAGAACAACTCTGGTGGTTCTAAGGACAAAGGAAGAACGAGGACTCAAGAGAAGAAGGGTAAATGTTTCACCTGCCATAGGCCTGGTCACTATGCTAGAGAATGCCCCTTCAAGAAGGATTCTCCCGATAGTGATGATAACAACAACAACCGAAGGAATGGGAATCGAAGAAATGACAAATCCAAAGGAAAGAGGAAGGCTCACTTTGGTGGAAACAATCAACCTTCTAAAAGGTCCAGAAATACCAGGTATGAGGATTCTAATGTTGTTGATAAAATAAATGAGTATATTCTTGTATCTGCTCTCTCAGCTGCATCTCCGCCCGACACTATGGATGTCTGGCTAATCGATAGTGGTGCCTCAAGACACATCACCGGGTTCAAGGAAGCACTTTCTGACATGGTTGAAAGGGATACTAATCTAGAAATTATCTCAGATAAGCTACATCCCGTGGTGCAAGGACCTGTGACCCTCCACTTGTCTCAAGGACAAGTCCTACGTTTGCAAGATGTACTCTATGTACCTAAATTGAAGAAGAACTTTGTGTCTGTATCTGCCATGGAAGACAAAGGATTCAATGTAACTTTCTCTGATGGAAAGGTGCTCATGTGGAAGGAGAGCTTCAAGGAAGCTATCTCAATTGGTTTTAGAGTTGGTACACTCTACCAGGTCGGAGGGAGTCCGTTGAGAGCTATGACTTGTGATACTATCCGTCAAACCGAACTATGGCACCGAAGATTTGGACACCTTCATTACAAGGCCCTTCCCGAAGCTAGGAAGGTGGTGACAGGGATGCCTGACTTTGGAAATAATCATGAAGGTGTATGTAAGGGCTGTGCCGAAGGAAAACATACAAGGGGACCTTTCCCCTCAAGTGTCACAAAGACATCTGATATATTGCAACTGGTCCATTCTGATCTATCTGGTATGTTTCCCGTGACATCCCTGGGGGGATGTTCTTACTACATGACATTTACTGATGACTTCTCTCGCAAAACCTGGATATACTTCTTGAAGAAGAAGGATGAGGCTTTCATGTGGTTCCATACCTTCAAAGCCTTGATGGAAAATATGACCGGAAAGAAGATCAAGATTTTGAGGACTGACAATGGCACTGAATATGAGTCAAATGAGTTCAAAAACTTTTGCAGAGAAGCTGGCATTAAGAGGGAGACTACCACTGCATATACTCCTGAGCAGAATGGTGTTGCTGAACGCAAGAATAGGACTATTGTGGAAGCTGCCCGTGCCATGCTATGTGACCAGGGTCTACCAAAGTTTCTGTGGGGAGAAGCTGCAAATACTGCCGTGTACATTCAAAACCGATGCCCTCATTCCGCTCTGGACTCCAAAACTCCCGAAGAGGTTTTCTCTGGTAAGAAACCTGATGTCTCACATTTTAGAATTTTTGGATGTCCCGTCTATTTTCATGTGCCGAAAGAAAAGAGAAGTAAGCTGGATGCTACTGGGAAGAAAGGAATGTTTGTGGGCTACAGTGAGACTTCTAAGGCCTATAGAGTCTATGTACCTGGTCAAAGGGAAGTAGAGATAAGCCATGATGTCACCTTTGACGAAGATGCTTCCCCGAAGAAAGTAGTAGATCTTCCAAGATCTGGAGAAAATCATGAAGAAAGGCCTGGAAATCTGGAAGAACCGCAGGATGAGACAATGCCTGATATTGAAGGACCAATGGACCCTATTGATCCATCTCCTTCACTGGGAAAGAGACCATCATGGCTCAGCGACACCCTCGAAGATGCTGAGGGTCATGCTGCCCCAAGAGGGACATTCCGAGAAAGCAAGAAGCCGTGTAGATACCAAGGGTATCTAGCTGCCATGAGTACTATTGTACAATATGAACCTGGATCTTTTGAGGAAGCCGTAAAGCATCAAGTTTGGAAGGATGCTATGCACGAAGAATATGAGTCCATAATGAAGAATGATGTCTGGGATGTGGTCCCGAGACCTAAGGACAAATCTGTTGTCACCGCGAAATGGCTCTACAAGATCAAACATGGCTCTGATGGGAGTGCTGAAAAGTTCAAGGCAAGGTTTGTTGCCCGTGGCTTCTCTCAAAAGGAAGGAATTGACTATGATGACATATTTGCACCTGTGGCACGATACACCACCATTCGATCAATCATAGCCCTTGCTGCTACGCAAGGATGGAGTCTTAATCAGATGGATGTCAAGACCGCTTTTCTGCATGGTGCAATAAAGGAAGAGGTGTATGTGGAACAACCTCTGGGATTTGAAGTTCAGGATCGAGACACTCATGTCTGCAGGTTGAAGAAAGCCCTCTATGGGTTAAAGCAAGCACCCAAAGCTTGGTACGAGAGGATGGATAGTTACTTGATGAAGCTGGGCTTCACTCGAAGTAATGCTGATCCAAACCTTTACTTCAAGGTTGTGCAGGGGAAGCCTCTCATTCTAGTGTTGTATGTGGACGACCTCTTCCTGACAGGTGATGACCCTCTCATTCATCAATGTAAGAGGGAGCTCGCTGCCGAGTTCGAGATGAAGGACCTAGGACTGATGCACTATTTCCTAGGCCTGGAGGTCTGGCAGAGACCTGGAGAGATTTTCCTTTCTCAAGGAAAATATATTGTGAAGCTTCTGGAAAGATTTGGGATGGTGGACTGTAAGTCCGTGTCGACACCAATGGAACTCAACTTTAAGAAGTTGAGTGGCAGCGCTGCTGGGCCTATCTTGGCCAATCCTATTGAGTATCGTCAACTCATAGGAGCTTTGATGTTCTTAGTGAACACACGTCCGGACATATGTTTTGCAGTGAACACTTTGAGTCAACAGATGGTTGAGCCTCATCATTTTCACTGGGTTGGTGCCAAGAATCTTTTGAGATATCTTCGAGGCACGATAAACCATGGGCTGAGATACACTGCCGGGAGTGTGATACTCCGTGGATATACTGATGCCGATTAGGCTGGCAGTGTGGTGGATCGTAAGAGCACATCTGGATGCTGCTTCAATTGTCTCACATCTCGTGGATTTGCAGAGCGGTGCCTGGTGGTTTTTGAGCACCGCGAGGCCGAATACATTGCTGCTAGTATGGCCTGTTGTGAAGCAGTTTGGTTGCGGAAGCTCTTTAGTGAGCTGTTTGGACATGTGCTAGATACCACTGTGATACTCTGTGATAATCAGAGTGGGATTCGTATGACCGAGAATCCTGTGTTCCACGACCGATCCAAGCATATTGATATCAGGTACCACTTTATCCGGGATATGGTACAGCGAGGCGCCGTAAGGCTCGATCATATAGGGACTGATGAGCAGGTCGCGGATATTCTCACTAAGCCCCTGGGGAAGGTCAAGTTCCTAACCTTCCGTGAGAGTCTTGGTGTCGTGGAAAGACCCTATGATGTGGGTCCTGTTGGACGATGAGCTCTGGGAGCTCTGGGGGGCTTTGGGGATACTTCTCGGAGCTATAAGCACTCATAATGCTTCTGCCCCACCCTTGTGATTATCGAGCTGGTTCGCCTCTCATTTATCTGTGCCCCGTATGCATCCTACCCATTGAGTTCAGGGCTCATGGGAAGTACCTCTCATTTGGCCAATGAGGTGGGAAAAGCTAGAGACTATTAGCAAAGACTGATGGACGCATCAGAGATTGCCGTACTCTCTATCTAGGATGGCACGGTCCAACCACTTGATCTGGGATCAAGTTTAGTGAGGTCTGGGACCTCTGCCTGACTTCGGGTCAGATGAACCAACTTTGGGTTGGTTGGATACTCTTCATGAGTTTGATAGAGGTTTTGAACCTCTCGACTGATTATGTCAGTCGGGGGATGATGTCTTTGTGACTGACCCACTTCTGTTCTGAAATAAAGAGGCCAGCAAAGCAAGTTACGGCGGGATGACGCACGATGTTTGATTGCACCGATGGATGGAGTTCTCCCTAGTTGAGAGGGAGTGTTAAATTTGGACAACTAGGTCCAAACTCCATGTTATGATGCTCAGATTAAGAGGCTAATATTTTTGTTGGATTCCTCTTTCGGAGAGGTGTAAAATCCATATATAATATGTCTTAATCCGATGAGAAAAACATTTATTTTGAATTTATTATTCTTAATAAATTATATGTGCAGGTCGGCCTTAAGGTTTCACACCCCCAGCGGATGTGTCACACGCCCCAATGATGGATATAAATACAGGCAAAGTTGGAGAGCATTTCAACACTACACAACTCACAACAACTTCTCTCATCTGATTTAGTACGAGCTCCTTGGAGGACGAGTTCAGCCCACACGTGTGAAGGAGAAGAAGGACAAAACAGTACGGCTGAGCTGAAGGACGATTTTCTGCAGTTAGGGTTTTGCAGAAAGTTTGACCAGCGTTGACTTTGGTCAATGCATGGTCCAATTGCGCTGAAAATTTGTGGGAATTTCGATTTTGGAAGGCCGTACTATTTGGCACATAAATCGAGGTCAAAGGGTTGACCAATCTGCTGCTGCGTTGATTTTTAGCTTGCTGCCTTGCGTTGACTTTTTCAGGACAGCGTTGACTTTTTTGGAGTTGACTTGGGTTGACTCATTTGTTGATTGGAGGACTATTGTGACACATTCTGGGTTGGCTGACCAAGGAGACTTTGCTGGTTGAAGCATCCTGTTGACCGTCGTAATGCACCACCACATTTTTCCTGTTTCTGATTTGTCTTCTATAAGATCCACTTATATGTTCTATCTGCATTTTACTTAACTATTTGTATGATTGTTGTGAAATTTTCCTGTTTCTGATTTGTCTTCTATAAGATCCACTTATATGTTCTATCTGCATTTTACTTAACTATTTGTATGATTGTTGTGAAAGAAGTAAAGTTGCTCCAAGCATAGAACATCTACAAAACTTTACAATGGGGCCATAATGTAATCCTAGTGGGCCACAATGTAATCCTAGCCGACCTAACAATAAAAATTTAAGGGCACAATAATAACAAAATTGGGGTTACAAGGGTACAATAATAACAATAAGGGGGTTACACTAACAAAAGTAAGGGACTATACTAGTAATATAGGGACCTAACATGTGATAAAACTTATAAGATCATGAACAATATTAAAATTTACATCACTGGATCCCATGTAAAGCCGAGCATTAAACGGTAACATGCATATAACATAAACATGTAGAGAACAATAGTAGACATATAGAGGATAGTAGTGGACATGTAGCAGTGAGAGGTGGAGAACAGAGACCAGTAGAAGACAGACGGGCGCAACCAAGTTCTTCAAACCACTGCCACTGCATAGGTCTTCAAAACGTTGTCGAGTCGTCATCTAAGCTAATGGGTGTATCATGTGTGCTGCCCGCATGAGTGGAGGGCGCCAGAGGGGCACAAGAGGAAGCTCCAGTTGTTTCCTTCTTGATGTTGGGCGATAGCCCACCAGCATGGGAACGCTTCTTCTACATGGACAAGCAGTGGGTGTCCCTTATGATGAATTTGCAGTGGTGCACTGCTTCAACATAAACCATGAATTTATCTGTGAGCATGTCAATATTGTTCTCCAATGTCTTTATCACTTTTTCTTGCTCCTACATTGGCAGGTCGAGGGTCGTCTTCATTTTCCAGTACAGCTCAATGGTTTTGCTATAGAGACTTTCCCTGGCCTGGGTGAGTCTCGGATTAGGGATCCATTTAAAATCCTAGTCGACGCTTTCCGTTGTCTCTCTGCATCTGAGAACCCTGGCTTGCACTTCCAAATTTTCAATGTGCTCCTGGGTATCTAGATTGACTACAGCCGAATAGGACAGGGCAGCCCGCCTGGCCGAGGATTCGGCTCTGGTGATAGGAGGGGTGCTTGGAGTATTCTAACGGGAGGCCAAATGCCCGTGGCCTCGGCCAGAGCCATGTCTCGGAGCCATGGAGACAGGGGAAGGATTTGAAGGAAGAAAGGTGAAGGGTAGTCGGATGACAAGAGAGCAGGGGAAAGCAAGATAGTTGAAGGTTGTGGTGGGGTGGTCATATAGGAAGGTGAGCAAGGGGAAGCGGGAGGACAAGAGGTGGGGAGTAAATGCAGACTAAGGGAGGTGTTGAACCATGATGCCAGATACAGAGTTGGATAGGGGTGAAATGACTAAAAGACAGTGGTTGGTGGGGGAAAAAGCATAACCACCTGATTTTGTATCCATGCCAACCTTAGGACTAGAAAGCGGGCTCAGAGTCATTTATAATGGTTTTGTCTAGAGGAGAGTGATGACTGGTGATCTTAGTGTCGATAGGATCTGCAGGTCAGTTTTCTTTGACATTTAAGATCACGCATTGTTGATGCGACCGCCTGTCTTCCAAATCCTCCCATGTTTTTGAATGCTGACTCTATTGTCCCCCCATCCCTCGTTGTCCAACCTATCAGCCAAACCATTCGCATTTCTTCTGACAGAATGAAAGTGGAAGCCGGTAGATCTGTCTATGTGGTGTTTTATCCTCTAAAGCATTTTTTTTAGGTGCCAATTTTCCGACACCCTAGAGGCATCCATACTTTGTTGCAATTTCCTACTAGCTTGAGTCGCCAATCTAGAGTCTCCCTCAATGATCAGGGGTCCAAAGTTTTTGGCTCTGGAAATTGTTAAGCCGTACTCCAGGGCATGAAGCTCTACAACATTATTAATAGTAGTTCCCAAATGTCTTGCATAAATCCAAGTGATGTTACCTTGAGATTTTATGAATGCATCGTTGAATCTGGCTCTCCCCAAGTTTCTCTTTGCAGCCTCGTCGTAATTTAACTTGATTGTGCTTGTCTCTGGTGGTGACCAGGAAAGCTCTGATCCCTGCGATGTCAAGTTCCGCGAGACCTGTGGTATGAGGGATAGAGGTATGTCCAGAAGTGACAAGATGCGTAGGTCTTCCTGAGATAGAGGGTGAGAGGGAGAGTCCAACTTTGATGAGCCCACTGATTCTCTGATAGTTTGTTTGATGAGAGAGATAACATTTTATTCATGTTTGTGCATATTCATGAAGATTCTGGCGTTCCTTTCCTTCCAAAGAGCCCAACATATGATCCCCAGGAGAAGATCCCATGCTCTATTTATCAGGGGACAATTAGAGAAGGAGGCTCTCAAATTCTCAGTGGTGTTGAGAATGGAAGAGGGATCCCTGTCTAATGCCTTAAAGACCAAGTAAGCCCAGTTTCAAAGGTTGTTGGCATAAGGGCGCTCATTTAGTAGTTGGTTTGTGGTTTCCTCACATTCTTCACAAAGATTTCATCTTGAGGGACCTGTGAAGCATCTCTTTCTGAAGTTATACCAGGTCAATGTTTTCTTGTGCATGAGAAACCAAAGGAACAAAGATATTTTTGGCCATTGCTTTATTTCCCATAGAGTTTTCCATTTTCTCTCAGGTAGGCCTAGGTTGTGGGATGCAACGTGGTCGTATGCCTCCTTTATGTTGAAGTGACCCACTAGGCTCTTCCCCCACCTTATTTTGGCCTCCTCAATTTCAATATGTATTTTTATTTCCTTTAGTTCATCTGAGAACTTCTACCAAACCAAGGGAAAATTTTGATTCTTCCATTATTCATCAGCAACCCAATCCCTCCAGTCATTTTCACCATTGTTGGGCTTCCAGTAGTGTCTTGCCTTAGTCTTACCCTTATTTTCCATTTTTATCCTTATCTGACCGAACTGCTCTTGATTCAAGTTCGAGTGTTGTTTCCATTCATCTTCCCAAAAGAGTGCTTTATCCTCGTTGTTAATTTCCCAGAAACAATGGTTCTGGATAATTTCTTTGTTGTCCTGGGCTTGATTCCAAATAGCATATACCTTAATAGAACCATTTATCCTTATGAGATTATATTGAGGATGGGAAGGGGAATATTTATCTTTCCAAATTCTGCCCCAAGGAGAGTTTGGGTTGGTGATCCATTTCCACCATGTCTTTGCCCCTAGTGCCTTTACCAGAGTGTCGGAATCTCTTAGTCCGAGAACCCCTTCTTTTTTTGGTCTACATAATTTGTCCCAGGTAACCAATGCCCATTTCCTCTTGTTCTCAGTACCTTTCCAAAGGAAATTCCACTGGATATTTTTTATGGTACTATAAATGGATTTGGGGGCGGCGAGGGACGAGTACAAATAATGGGTAATGGCTTGTGGGACGGACTGAACCAACACCAAGTGACCAGCCATATTTAGATCCCGGAAGGTCCAATTGGATAATATTTTTTCTAGATTGGCTATGAGGTCCTCCCAGTTGGATTTGTCAAGGGGCTTGTCGGTGAGATGGATTCCCAAGAATTTGGAGGTAAAGATGCAGATCTTGAATTCCATAGTCCTTGCTATGTTTCTTTAGATGGGTAAGGGAGTGTTAAGGAAAAAAAATTTGATTTCTCCACATTGATGGAGGTTCCAAAGGCCTCGGAAAACTCATCAAGAATGTCTTTGAAGGAACTAGCTTCCATGAGGTTGGGGGTTCCCATTAAGAGGGTGTTGTCTACAAATTTTTGGTGAGTAGATGGGGGAATAGAATCATATAACTTGAGGCCAGTAATTTCTTCTCTGGAGGAGGCTACTAAGATGGATATGCTTAGACCCTCAATCATTATGACAAAAATAAAAGGAGAAATGGGATCTCCTTGCCTAATGCCTCGAGAAGGGAAAAAGGTTTGAGAATGAGAGCCATTTAAGAGGATAGAGAAGAACACACCTGAGACCATGGCCATGATCCATTTTATGCAGTCTTTATGGAAGGAAAAAGCTACAAGGACCTCTTTCATGTATTCCCAACTAATTTTATCAAAAGCTTTGGACATGTCCAGCTGCATCAGCATGCCCGGTTTTATTTGAGCCTTGAGGGAGTGAATAACTTCCTCCGAGAGAATAATGATGTCCAAAATTTGCATGCCTTCCACGTACCCGGATTGATGTTGAGAGATTAGGAGTGGCAATATTGATTTTATCCTGTTGGCCAATACTTTGGATATGATCTTGTAAATAATGTTTCACAAAGTGATTGGCCTAAATTTTTCGAGTCAACTCCTTCTGAATTTGGGATCAGAGTGAGGAAGGTGGCATTCAAGGCCTTTAGAACCGATTTTTGGATGCAAGATTGCTCCACCAATTCGTAAAGTTATTCCTTTATCAAAGGCCAACATACTTTGTAGAAATTCATGGTGAAGCCATCCGGGCCCGACGCTTTTCCATTAGGCATAGACATGACCACTTCCTCCACTTCCTGAAGGGATACCTTCCTTGAAAGAATTTGGATGTGTTCCTTTGCGAGGATGTTCGGTATAGTATTGGTTATTTCCTTTATTGTTTTTTCCCTGTCTTTGCTTGTTTCTGTGAGGAGCTTGCCAAAGTATTGGTTAAGTTCGACTTCAATTTCCTCATGGGCGTGGATGAGGTTACCCTTTCTGTTTCTTAGGCCCATAAACATGTCGTGTCTTCTATGTTGAATCATCGAACGATGAAAGAATGCAGAATTATATTCTCTACATTTTAGCTAGTTGATGTGGGATTTATGTTGCCATAGTTTTTCTTCTTGAGATACCCTTTCCTCCCATCTATTTTGGAGTTGAAGTTCTTCCATATTCCTCTATTTTTTATTCTTTTGCTGATAATTTGTTGTTGGAGGGCTTCCTATTTCAATTCCAGTAGTCTCTTTTCCAAAGTGATGTTGCCGAACTTTTTTCTGTTCCACACTCTGATCTCTACTTTGATAAATTTCAGTTTCTTCTAGAACTTGTATATTTTATTTCCATTCTGGTGTTGAGGGACTTCCCACCATTCCTTTATTCTTTTCATGAATTTAGGATGATCAAACCAGAAGGCCTTGAATCAAAGGGTTTGTTTTTCGATCCAGTTTAAATTTGGATACTCAAAGAGATAGGCCAGTGGTTCGAACCCAGCTAGGGAAGGATCCTAGCCTCTGTTTCCCAGGAAGTGAGATAGATCTCCTCCAAGATAAGGAAGCGGTCTAGCCTGGAGGCAATATGTCTTTCTCCCCCTCTCCTATTGTTCCAGGTGAATGTTACATTCTTCGTGGGGATGTCTATCATTTGGAGACTCTCAATGATGGTTTGGAATGCCTCAAAGTCTTTGTCCAATTTCCAGAGGCCTCATTTTTTTTCCCTTGGGTTGACCACCATGTTAAAGTCCCCCGCAATAATTTTGTAAGGGTGGTGGAAGGAGCTCAGAAGATGACTAATTCTTAGCATCATTTTTATTCTCGCAGCCACTCTGTGAGGGGCGTAAATGTTAGTGACACATATGTTGTCATTTGTACCTGTAATTTTCAAAATGTAGGAATATACAGGGTAAGTTACTTAGACCAAAAACCAAAGGTCACGACTCACAAATAGATCACAAATCAGTACACTAGTATTATCACGTGGTTAAAACCATCGAAGAGGGAAATAGTCCACGGCCTGAGCCAACGCGGCCACTTCAGGAAATTTATTAATATAAAAGAAAAGTTACATATGTTTCTCTCATAAAAGGTTGCCAGAAAAATGACCCTCCATGCTCTTTAAATAGAGATCATGGACCAATCTGGTGTTAAGCCACAGATCAAGTGTCGTTAATACCGAGGAGAGAGCGAATTGTCGAATCACTACAAATCGTGATCGTCGTATTATAAATTACAAATATACATAGTAAAAAAACACACTTTACCTAACTCTACACTAGACTAAGTTATTCTTAACTATTTCCTTTGTGTCGGAATATCCTAACATCTCCCCTTAAGAACAAATTGGAATAGGATTGAAGTATTTACAAAGGTGACACAAAAGGAGCCTATTTCCTATGTGTCGAAATATCCTAACATCCCCCCTTAAGAACAAATTGGGATAGGATTGAAGGATTTACAAAGGTGACAAAATAGGAGAAGGAAGAAGGCATTAGAGCCTATCCCCCCTTAATGATAACTTTCCTGAACTCCGAGCATGGATCGAAGTTTGGTAAACTTCGCTTTTGTGAGAGCCTTTGTAAAGATATTGGCTACTTGATCATTGGTTGGACAATATTGCACTTCAAGAACACGATCGTGAATGTGGAGCTCAATGTGTTTCATATGTTGATGCTAAACTAGATCTTTACATAGCTGAATGGCACTCTGATTATCACACCAAACCAAAGTGTAGTTGGATGTTGTTGATGAAGACCAAATTCAGACAGGATCTGACGAAGCCACATGGCTTCCTTGTTGGCTTCAACTGCACCACGATACTCTGCTTCTGCTAAAGAAAGAGAGATGGCACTTTGTTTCTTAAAATACCATGTAATAGGTCCTAAACCAAGAGTGAATACATATCCTGCAATAGACTTTCAATCATCAAGGTCACCAGCCCAGTCATCATCATTGAAACCAATCAATAATGGAGATTCTCCTGCACTGTAATGAATCCCGAACTAAATTGTACCTCGAATATATCGAAGTATTATTTTAGTTGCTTTCCAGTGACTTTCATGAGGTTGGTGCATAAACCAAGCGATAAGACCAATGGAAAAGGAAAGGTCAGGACGGGTATGGGTTAGATACAAAACTTTACCAACAAGTTGACAGTATAAGGTAGCATCAACTTCAGGGGTAGTACAAGTGACTGAAAGCTTGACTCGAGACTGAAAGTGAGAAGGGGTTGGCTTACAGTCTTCCATGTGAAAGTGGTGTAGAAAATCACATGCATACTTGGACTGAGATAGGGTAATACCTTCTTCAGATTGCAAGACTTGAAGTCCAAGGAAATAATGAAGTGTCCTAAGTCTGTCATTTCAAACTTCTTTTTGAGGCTAGACTTCACATGGTTTATATGGTTGGAATCACTACCAGTAAGGATAAGATCATCAACATAAAGAACAAGGATGGTGAAGGACTTACCCACTTTCTTGGTGTAGACAGTGTTGTTAGAATGACACCTAGAAAAGCCATTATTTAATAGAAATCTATCCAGTTTGGCATACCAAGCCCGAGGAGCTTGTTTGAGACCATAGAGAGACTTCCTAAGGCGAAAAACAAGGCTAGAGTCATTTTGGATGAAGCCAGGGGGTTGTCCCATGTAGATTTATTCACTATAAGAAGGCGGATTTAACATCCATCTGATGAACTTCCCATTTAAAGGAGGCAGCAAGGGAAAGAACAAGGCAGATAGAATTCATTTTGGCAATAGTGGAGAAGGTTTCAGTATAGTCAATGCCTTCAACTTGTGAAAAACCTTTAGTGACAAGACAAGCTTTATGTCTATCCACTTTTCCATCTGGTCCAAACTTGGTTTTGTAAACCCATCTGCATCTGACAATTTTTCGTCCTTTTGGAAGAGGAACAAGATCCCAAGTATTGTTCGCCAATAAGGAACGATATTCTTCATTCATAGCTTCGCCCAATCGGGATGACTAGAGGCTTCTTCAAAGGTTTCTGAATCAGGATTTTCTGGAACTTGAGCCAATAAGGAAGATGCTCTTTTGAACTAAGAATGTGTACGTCGTCGATCGATAGGGTTACCTACAAGAGAACCTGTTGCATCTCGAGTAGAGCAGACCCATCTTGGAAGCTATGGAGTAAAAGGAATAACTTCAAGAGGTGGAGGAGGATTTTCATCCTCGATGTCATCATATGAACTAGAAGGAATGTTATTAAAAATAGAAGAGAGAGAGAGGTGGCACATATGTCGAATTAGGCTCGCAGGCCAAAGGTGGCACACCTGCCGACCTAGGCTCGCAGGCCGATATATTTTCATCAAATTTTACATCTCTTCTAATGATTATATTTTTGGATTTTGGTTGAAGAATTCTATATCCTTTGACATCTTCAGAATATCCAACAAAAATGCATTTTTCACTCTTAGGTTCTAAGGCTTTATGTTTCGCATCTAGAATATGGGCCCAAGCATCACTTCCAAAAATACGAAAGTGACTTACATCTAGTTTGATTGAGCTCCAGGCTTCTTCTGGAGTTTATATTCTTTAAAACCTTAGTAGGAGTGTGATTTACTATGTAATTTGCACAGTTAATGGCTTCTGCCCAAAAATTGAGACCAAGTCCTTTAGATTGAAGCATACAATTAGCCATTTCTTTTAAGGTGTGATTCTTCCTTTCAGCTACACCATTTTTTTGTGGAGTATATGGAATGGTATGTTGCAATTAAATTCCATGCTCAGTGCAGAAGTTGATAAATTTGTTGTTAAAATATTCTCCTCCATTGTCTAATCTTAACTTAAGAATTTGATGTCCAGATTGTTTCTCAACAAAGGCCTTAAAGGCAAAGAACATGTTAAAAACTTCACTCTTGAGTTTTAAGAAGTATACCCAAGTGTGTTTGGAAAAATCATCAATGAAAGTTAAGAAGTACTTGCAACCAAAGAAAGAGACAACAGGAAGTGGACCACATAAATCACTGTGCACAAGCTGCAAAGGGGCTGAAGCATGCCAAAAGGCATGTTTGTCAAAACTATCCCGATGATGTTTTTCGAGTACACATCTGGAGAAAACACCATCTCGGAAAGATACCATAGGCCGTCACCATATTTTCCTTACATAGAGTTTGGAGAGAGTGATAGTTTAAGTGACCAAATAGCTCATGCCAAAGTTTGCTCACTTCATCATTATGAGCAACAAAAACAGAGAGAATACATGAAGACCCAAATTTGTCAAA
Organism: Pinus albicaulis; assembly: GCA_034641835.2. Classification (NCBI taxonomy): domain Eukaryota; kingdom Viridiplantae; phylum Streptophyta; class Pinopsida; order Pinales; family Pinaceae; genus Pinus; species Pinus albicaulis. The sequence continues at coordinate 14,411,419 of MU968493.1, forward strand.
CTTATACAACCTTGTGGAATCATCAACAATGCCAGTAGCTAAAATATGTCTAGGATCTTTGAGGTCCTTGATTACAACATCATGAGGTAAGAATTCTACTATTTTCCCTTCACCTGAATGAGTTATCTGATAAATAGATAGAAGGTTGCATGACAAGGTAGGAACACATAGTACATCGTTAAACTGACCATTATCTAGATGAATGGTTCCAGATCCTACAACACTAAGAGATCTATCATCACCAACATAAATATGTTTAATGTTACAATAATTCAAAGAAGAAAACATGGCTTTATTTTTAGCCATGTGGTAAGAAGCTCCAGAATCAATGAGTCATTCATGAGAATGAGAAGAAGAAGATACATTTAATGCATAACTGGATCTTGATGCTTGACAACCACAAGCAGAAAGTGTCATTTCTGAAGATGAAGGTGAAGAGTGCTCCAAATTGATGTTGTGCTTCTTCATTGTTGCTTCTAAGGCTTCCATCTTCTTAAAAAATTTGGACTCTACATGGCCATCACGATTACAAAAGTTTCAATGTCTATCTGTCTTCTTCCCTCTGTTTCTATTTGCCTTATCATTTTGGTGAGTTGCTTTTTCATTTTGCGGCTAAAATTGCTTAGGACCCTTGATTTGTTTTAGACCATACTTTTTAGGATACTGCTTCTTGGGATTCTTTTAATATGATTTTTGTTCGGCTGTTAAGGCTTTCTTAGAAGTGTTTCCAGAAGTGATAAGACCAAGATGTAAGAGTTTTTCTTGTTCTCTTATCAAAGAATCACAAAAGACATCAAAAGAGGGGTTCTTGTAGGTGGTTCCTGAAGAAATGATGGCTTCTCTAGTGGAATGGAAGGTGGAAACAAATACAGAGTATGCAGGTCCAAGCTTAGAAAGAATGCAAAAGATGAGGCTACCATCTTCCTTTTTGACCTTACAACCTTCTAAAAGAAGTCTAAGGGTCTTGAATTTGGACAAAAAATCTTCAATAGAGGAGAAATTCTTGGGGTCCAAAGTAAGCAACTCATTTTCAAGCTGGTGGGCCCTGATTTGATTTTGAATGCCAAAGACATTATTTAGCTTTTCTAGGGCTTCATGAGGGGTTTCAATGTCAAGGATATGAAATCGAAGATCTTAAGCAATGGACATTCCTATCAACCCTCGTGCTTGATCTTGTTTATTTTCCCATTTAGCAACTTTATCATCATCGGAAGGTTTAGTTTCTTGTCATGTGGCTATATTTCTATAAAGCCCTTTGCCTCTAAGTATATCTACCATGTGAGGTATCCATTGGAAATAATTGGTGTTGTTAAGAATAATCGGGCATGCACTTTCCATTTTTAAAAAACTGAAGCTGAAAAAACTGAAGCTGAAAAAACTGAAACTAACTACTCCAATGGAAAGATCTTGAAAAATTAAGCTAATTAAAAAAAACAACTCGAAAAACGGCTTCCGGATGAAGAAGTTATGCCTTTTTAAAAAAATTGAGTTGTAGATGCCAAATAGGTACAGAAATGGTTTGAAATTTGATAATGAATTTCAACTTTAAAAAAAAAATCCCGCCCCTTTAATCAAAAACTTTTTACAAAAGAAGCTTGAGAAAGAGACTTGAACCCAAGACCTCGATTCTCATAAACTAACTTCTCACCAAGTGAGATAGTAAAAGGATTCTGTAATTGTTTGAAAAGAGGGAAGGGTTTTTGTTTTTTTTTTTTTTAAAGTCTTCGGTGTGCGTGCTTTTTCCTGCACAAAAAACTGAGCAAAAAAAAACGAAATACAAGCCTTACGGTAGAATGTTAGATTTTCGGTTAGCCTTACCAGCGACTATTTATTTTTTCACTATTTTTGATTTCCCGAGATCACACAAATACGCGGGGAAAGAGCATACGTAGCAAAAAAATCCCTTCTTCTTGTTTCTGATTTGCCGAGGTCGCAAACAGCACAGAGCAAAGAGCATGCATAGAGAAGAGGGTATATATCTGGAAAATAAATAAAACCTAAGAACATAAATAAACAGAGGGAACCGAAATAAGCAGAACTATTAACAAATATAACTACAAAACAAATATTTTATACCTCCAGATCTAAACTGACATAACTTAAGCAATCGAAAACCTTTTCGCATTAAACGAAAGGTGTTTCTCACTGTAACACACGCTCCAAACACAACAGAGCAGTTCTCCATGCCCAAAAATGTACAGAAATAGTAGACCTACAAAACGACAGTCGCATGCAGTGAAACTGACTTCGGATTTGGATCAACAACGGATGTGGCCCTCAAAATAACTTTGATACCATGTAGGAATATACAAGGTAAGTTCCTTAGACCAAAAATCAAAGGTCACTGCTCAAACAGATCACAAATCAGTACACCAGTATTATCACGTGGTTAAAACCCTCGAAGAGGGAAACAGTCCATGGCCTGAGCCAACGCGGCCACTTCAAGCAATTTATTAATATAAAAGAAAAGTTACATATGTTTCTATCATAAACGGTTGTCGGAAAAATGACCCTCCATGCCCTTTAAATAGAGATCATGGACCAATCGAGTGTTAAGCCACAGATCAAGTGTCGTTAATACCAAAGAGAGAGTGAATCGTCGGATCACTACAAATCGTGACCGTCAAATTGTAAGTTACAAATGTACATAGTAAAGAAACACACTTTACCTAACTATACACTAGACTAAGTTATTCCTAGCTATTTCCTATGTGTCGGAATATCCTAACACAAAAATTTCGTTAAAGAGTGTTTTGTGGCCACGGAAGAGAAAAGCTTGACTTAAGAACTCTTCCACAACGTCATTATTCCTCTTTTTTTTCTAGTGGCAGAGATTTCCATGTAGTTGTAGTTTTCGAAGCATGTTTTTTAGATTGTAGTTAGGTTGTCGAGGTCAATCTTGGTTTCTTGGATCATAAGGATATCATGCTTGTCAGATGCGAGTTTGTTTCTCAAGACTCATTTCTTTCCAGGACCATTAAGTCTTCCAATGTTCCAAGAAGTGAAATTCATTGAAAACTTGTAGGGGTTAGGGTTAGGTTCTTTACCTTTCCTTCGTTGATAAGGCAAGCTCTCAGCTCTTGTAGTAGTTGGCTTGTTGTTTTCCTTCCTCTTTTCCTACTTGGTCCTTTTGGGTAGTATTTCCCTGCCTCTATATTGTCCAGAATGTCGTTGCCTACTACTTTTCCTAGAGAAGTTTGACCAAAGTTTTGCTTTATTTCCTCCTGTAGGAGGTAAGCTCCTTCAATTTTTAGATTTGGTCTTCTGGAATCGCTGCTATACCATTTTTTTGCCATTTCTCTGCAACCAGTATGAGGTCAACTCCTTCCAATGCTTCTTCAATGGCATTTTATTCTGGTGTGGGTGCTTCCTGGCCTCTTCCATCTCTGTGTATTCTTGAGTGTTTTAGTTTTCAATGATGTTGTGTTCCAATTCTTTGTCTTCTTTCCTCTGGTTTCCTAGGGTATGCTCATTTTCCTTGGGATCTTCCTCAATAGAGCTGAAAGGAGTTTCTCTTCTTTCGTTGCATTTAGAGCCTCAAATTTGTTGTGGTATGATGCCTTGGGTAGTTCATTTTTTGTGTATGTTTTCTTATTGTGTCTGTTCTTATTGCCTACCCTTGTAAATCCTTGTTCGTCCTTTTTCCTGTGAGCTTCCTCATCGGTTGGAGGGGATTTTTTCTGTGGAAAGTCTCAGAAGAGATACCTATGTTCATGGCACTTTCTAAATTTGAAAGGGATGTGTTCATAATCAATGCTCTGAAGCCAGACTTCATCCCTGTATATCAGCTTGATGGCTTCCGAGAGGGCACTTGAAACATCTATGTAGACACAAATTCTTGTGTAGGAAACATAGTGACCATTTCTAGTTCCCTCCGACATTTTTATGGGAGCCTAGTAGTCCATAGGAAAAGAGTAAAGCCTAACCCAAATTGGGACCCTAGTGAAGTCCTCTTTCTATGGGGTGAAGTTCTCTTACCAGTACCTCATGTAGAGACCAACGGATTTGAAGAAGTAAGGTCCTCCTTCAAAGACTCTGTCTTTGTCTTCCAAGAGATCAAATACGACTATAAAAAATCCCTTTGATCCCAGTTGCAATCGTATTTCTCCCTCCAGTTTCCATTTGGACTGAATCCATCTGTTGAGAGATTTCTCCATTGGCCAAATGCCCATGAATTTGCATATTACTGCATGTAATGCCAGTAGACAACCACTTCTGGGTATTGGATAACCAGCTTTGGGATCTTCTTAGCTTTAGGGTTGTAATTATTTTTCTGTTTTGTTTTTTCCATTTCCAGTTCTTCCTCAGTAACTTCGGCATCCGCGTTGATTGACGTACTAGGAGAGGAGTTTCCTTGTTTTCCTGAGGATTTTTCCTTTGAAGGAGGGATCGTAGAAGATTTCTCTTTTCCTTGTTGATTCTCTCTTGCTTCAGGGTCAGGTCCTGAATGGGTGAAGGCAGAACTTGAAGCCAATATCGTGAAGAAGGATGTATCGTTCTTGCCTACTGAAGGAAGGGGCCACCAACCCCCATGCCAGCTCTACCATGGGAGCCTTCGAAGTGGACGGCCTGAGCCTCCGTCAGCTGAGACCATGAAGCGTTAGTAGCGGAGCCGAGCTAGGTCAACATTGTTGTAGAGCACGCGATTTTTCCCAAAAAAAACCCTCATATGTGGATAGTAATGTTGACCGAAAAATTTTCCAAGATACGTTTAAAGTTGCATTGTGTTTATAGTTACATAGATTTTGGTGAAGTTGGCAATCTTGAGGCATTTATATTAGGCATGTTTATTAGCTCATTAAAATTTCATGAATTTTTCCTTGACATTAATTTGTTAGAAGAAAGGATATAATCTGATTGAGCTAGAATAAGATCTAGAAGAAAGTAAGCACTATTTTCCAATACATTGAAATACAAGGTAGACATCTAGGTTGCAAGGGATTGTGTGTGGATAGGTGCAAAAATGGGAAATGAGAATCATTAAATGGGTTTCACATGAAAGTTGTAACCTTGTTATAGCATGATTATTGCCCTCTCTACTCTTTATATTAACCAAATCAACACGTGCACCAAGAAAATTTATCTTCTTAAAAGATGGGGTTGCACAATGAAGGCATTAAACTCGAAGGAATTGTGGAGGAAACTATACTAATAATAACATTTGTTGATTTTCTAGGGCACGTGCTAAAATTATGTTTTTCTTCACCTGATAACTACTTCAATGATAAATTAAACATTAGTTTCACATGACATTAAATTCAATATCATTTAGGAAATTATACATAAGAAAAACATCAACTAATAAACATGAAAGAGCAGTAAAGTAACCATGAAACAAAGGGATGAGACACAAAAATTAGGCACACATCCAGGTCAAAACCCACAAGGGGAAAACCCAGAAAAAATCTTCCTTATGAGAGGGAGAGAGTTTCCAAATTCATCTATACATCATAAATAACAATAGCAGAATAATAACCATAACAGTCGAGCATCTTCTCATATGACGAGGGTTCGAGAATGTTTTTCGAGCTACCAAGAAGAGAAGATGTATTTCCAAATTACAGTGGGAAACAAGACCAAGTGTACCCCCATTGGAAGAGGTACCATAATATTTCAGACAGAAGCTGGCAACAAGATTCGGGCCACAAACGTTTTGCATGTACTAGGGTTGGGGATGAATTTTCTCTCAGTGTCTCAGCTCCAGAACAAGGGTTATGACGTATACTTTATTGGAAAAAAAAATTATGTCAAACATCCTAGCTGGAAAAATAAGGCACTAATTGGAGTAAGGCCATAAACTATATAATCTCCAGCTGGAATCTCCAATGGCTTTGATTAGCAATACAAACGAAAGGGATCTTAATGAACTATGGCATAAAAGGATGGGGAATTTACATCATGAAGCCTTGAAAATTCTCAAGAACACTGTCATAGGATCCCAGAACTCAGCACAAGGAGAGATGAGGTATGCAGGGGATGTGTACTAGGGAAATATGCCAAAGCAGCATTTCCAAGAAGCAACAACAAGGCCAAGAGCATATTGGAGTCGATACACTCAGATATTTGTGGTCCAATGTCCACAACTGCTCTCAGTGGTGCAAATTATTTTTCTACCTTCATTTATGACCATTCCAGGAAGACTTGGATCTACTTTCTCAAAAACAAAGATGAACTCTTTGAGTGTTTCAAAGATTTCAAGGCACTAGTAGAAAATTCAACTAGAACGAAGATCAAGAAGCTGCAGTCAGATAATGGTGGAGAGTATATCAATAAAGACTTCACCAGTTTATGCGCAAAGGAAGGAATCAAGAGATAATGGACAACTCCATACAATCCAGAGTAGAATGGACTTGCAGAGAGGAAGAATAGGACCATTGTAGAAGCTGCAAGGGAAATGCTATATGACCGAGACATGCCCAAATTTTTGTGGGCAGAAGCCTGCAATACAACTCTGTATATGCAGAATAGGGTGCCCCATAGAGCATTGGGGAAGGTAACTCCTGAGAGTGTGTTCACAGGAAACAAGCCGGAAGTGAGCCATATCAGGATATTTTTCGGTATGGTGTATTGCCACGTACAAGATGAGAGGAAGAAGTTGGATCAAACCGCGGAAAAGGGTTATCTTGGGGGATATAGTGAAAATGCGAAGGAATATTGCATCTATATTCCAGAAAACAGGAATATCATAGTAAGGCGGGACTTAAAATTCATGGAGGAGAGAGCCTTCAGGAGATCCCAGGAAATGGCTACAGATACACAAATTGAGGAGGATCCACTAGTACAACCTCAACGGCCTACAGAGGATGGGTTGAGTGCCTCTCCACGACACAAGGATTCTGAGGAGAGTTCTTCCAAAGAAGAGCATGCAGGAGAGTAGGTAAGACCACCCACCACCAATGGAAGACCGGGCAGAGAACTCCAACAAATTCTGAGGGATTCAGAAGAATTTTTTGGAGCCCCTAGAGATGGGAAGAGGGTACGGGAGAACCTGACAGATACCAGGCACTGGTAGCTTAGGTCGGAGAACCCTCTAGCTTTCGGGAGGCAGCTCAGCATTAGGTGTGGGTAGATGCCATGGTGGAGGAGTATAACTCCATCATGACAAATGATGTCTGGGAAGTAGTCCCTAGACCACAGGATAGATCAGTTGTAGGATCAAGGTGGATCTACAAGATCAAGTATGTTGCAGACGGTAGCATAGAGAAGTTCAAGGCCATATTTGTGGCTAAGGGGTACGCACAAAAGGAAGGAATCGATTATGAGGAAACCTTCACCCCTGTAGCCCGGTACACTTCTATTTGATCCGTCATCTCTATAGCAATTTAGATGGATAGGAGATTCACCAAATGGATGTCAAGACAACATTCTTGAATGGGGTGATAAAGGAGGAAGTGTACATAGAACAGCCAGGCGGCTTCAAGACACATGAGCAGAAGACTCATGTTTGCAGGCTTAAGAAAGCCTTGTATGGCATAAAAAAAAGCCCCCACAACATGGTATGGGCAAATTGATAGCTATTTGCAGAAGACGGGGTTCGTCAAGAGTGATGCAGATCCAAATCTATACTACTTGAGAGTAGGGCATGAGCTGTTAATCCTGGTATTATATGTAAATGATATGTTTCTTACTGGATCATCTAAGATCATCAAGGACTGCAAGGAAAATCTGGCTACCGAATTCAACATGAAGGATCTGGGGAAAATGCACTATTTTCTTGGTTTGGAGGTCTGGCAGCAAAAGGGATAAATCTTCCTTGGGCAAGGAAGATACACTACAAAGATCTTGAAGAGGTTTCAGATGGAATACTGTAGACCCATGGCCACGCTGATGATTACAAAATGGAAGAAGATAAACACAACAAAGGATGATGAAGTTGATCCCACCTTGTATAGGCAGCTCATCGAATCATTGATCTATCTGGTCAACACTAGACCAAACATCTGTTATGTAGTGAATACCCTCAGTCAGTTCATGGTGGAACCAAGGAGGACTCACTGCGCAGCAGCCAAACATGTTCTCAAATACTTGAGGGGGACAGTCCAGTATGTATTGAAGTACACCAAGGGAAATGAGTTCCAATTGAGTGGGTTTACAGATGCAGATTGGGTTGGAAGCACAGTGGATCGGAAAAGTACCAGTGGGTATTGTTTCAGTCTCGGATCAGGAATGACTTCCTGGTGCAGTAGGAAACAGAATTTTGTCGCACTGAGCTCAACTGAGGCAGAATATATGGCAGCAAGCACAATTTCGTGCGATGCTCTATGGATTCGTAAATTTCTCGTGAAACTACTCAAGAAGAGGATGGAACCAACCAAAATTATGTATGATAATCAAAGTTGCATCAAGCTCTCTAAGAATCTTGTCTTTCATGACCGGTCGAAACACATTGACATTCGGTGCCACTTCATCAGGGACTCTATGTCCAACGGGGAGCTGTGTAGTTGAGGTACACTCCTACAAGAGAACAGGTGGTAGATATCCTCACCAAGGCTTTGAGTAAGATTAAGTTTATTTACTTCAGAGAAAATATGGGGATGGTCGAGAACCCATTCCTGTAAAGGAATGGGTGGTCTTCAGAGACAGAGGGAGCTGCAGTACGGATGAGGCAGTGGCAGAGTCAATGTCACAGGCAGCAGTACAGAGGGCAGCAGCACAGAGTTGAGAGGCAATATCTAGGACATCAGTAGCGCAACAGATTCTTCAGAATCAGAGCAGTACAGTGGGTACCTTGCCTGAACACTTTCCTTGCTAAGAGGGAGTGTTGATTTTTGTAGCATCAGGAAGTGTTCCAAGTCTCAAATTTTTGGGAGAGGCTTGGACAACAGTATTATAGAGAACCCAGAAATTGTTTGTGGAAATTCCACTCAGATTTTGTTTTATTAAAATAATTGATTATTTTAATGTTATCCCTAAGTATAAACTTAGGGAAATTAAATAATTAAAGGGTATTAATAAAGCAGAGTGTGAATATTCTAGAAAACAAAGATTAAGCCATATTTTAATCTGAGCCATTTATTAAAGTTATAATCTGGGTCATTGATTGATTAGCAAGAAGACTATAAGAGGAGGCTTGAGGGTCATTTGGAAATCAAGTCGGGCACATTCTCAGTACTCGAAGGAAATAAATTCTGAAGTAAGAGAATTCGATTTCAGTGGGTGAGTTTGTAGAGGGAAGGTTGTAGACGCTGAAGGAGGAGGGAGAGAGCAATAGAGTCATAGAAAAACAAGGCATAGGATGAGTAGGAGGCAGCGCTGACCAGCAACACTTTCCCTCCACGTAGAAATTACGCAGTCCAGGCATAGACTGCGCAGAGGGGCTACGCAGACTAACACGGAGGGTGCAAGAGGTCATCCCGTGTGTCGGGAATTCTTCTTGAGTGTCCGGAAAATTCACATTAGATGTATGCTACTTGATTCTGATTGTCAAGATTTTTGTAAATATTCTTTTCACTACTGAAGATAAATACAAACCCTCATCTAATGCACTGGTTTTCCCACATCGGGTTTTTCCCAGGACAATTGCCCAAAAATAATTGTGTTCATATGGTTGTTTCTATTGTACTATATGTGTTATCTATGTTCTTCTGCTTTTGATTAGAGTGAACTACTACTACTGTGTTTATTTCAAAATTTACTGAAGCATCTGTAAATAACTTATCTAATAAGTAGGAGAAATAAATCAATCACTGCAGTAATAATTTTCAGATTGAAAATTTCACAGGTTGTAGTAGTGGAAAATATGGTGAGACAAGGAGCAAGGAGGAAGAAACATTTGATAGTCTCTTGAAGGACCTAGATGACTTAGCCAAGGGAAAAAAAGATATGTTGGAGGAGCTCAAATAGCATAATAGAGACAAGAGCATCCCCTATGAGTTCATCTTTGGGGAAACTTCAAGAGCCTCACAATAGTATGACCACCCTTCACCCGCTACTCACTCACCAGCGTTCAGTGTCCCAACCAGATCTATGTTTCCTATGCTTTTTCCTACAACACCTAATGAGCAGGGTGGACCGGATGATGAGATGCCCATGGGAGATTATTTCCGGGAGTGACAATCCATGGGGTAGGTTTTCAAGGTAGCTTTGTCTTTCAGAGACTACTGCTAACTCAAGTAAAATGAGAGAGGTTGAAGTGGTGGAGGATCTAACACACATAACTCATAGTTGCAACATACCATTGGGAGGATGTTCTTTCCCATGTATGATGGATCCACACGGCGCACAACCAAAGCTTGGGTGGAGAATTTGGACACCTATTCCCAGCTCAATCGGATGACCGAAGTGGAAGCCATCAAAATGGCTACCTTTCATTTGGAGGGGGAGGCCCACGGTTGGTGGTGTCATGGTCTAACCATGCTAGGGCATGTTGGTGTGACCTTGTATGAGTATTTTACACAGAGAGTGGTGGAACGCTTTGACAGGAGAGACCCAGAGACCCATTTTAGGGAGTTGACCCAACTTAGGTAGATTAGCCACCCCGGGCATTACATAACAGAGTTTTTTAGGGTCTCAGTCATGGTGTCAGATTTTTATGATGCTAGGAGGGTGTACACATTTGTGGAGGGTTTATTGGATCAATTGTGTGGGATGGTGAAGTCACGCAGACCTAGTACCTTGCAGGGGACAGTGACTTGTGCCAGATATTTGCAGGGGGTCATCCCCAAGAATCGAGCACCCCTACCTACACGAGATCCATATCCGCAGAAAGGGCATGACACCAGGTCCCCACCGCAGAGAGTAGTTCCAGGATGTGGGAATTTAGATGAGGAGACCTGGATAGACCTCCGGAGGAGGACGCTGTAGTTCAGTTGTTAGGAGCCTTGGAAACCAGGCCACAGATGATTCGCAGGCAAGGCCCATTACATATAGGTCTTCTCAAATAATGATTAGGAGGATGATGCGGAGTTGGAGATAGGAGGGGGTGACAGTTAGATGCATGCGAAGAGGGGACCACCACCACCACCACCACCTAGGGGAGCATGTTTTTCACCTTCTGGGGGAGTCTTGGCTTTATTGCATGGAGTCCCAAAATTTTTGACCCTGAGGATCAAAGGCACAGTGCAGGGACAACGTGTCTTGGTTTTGGTAGATAATGGGGCCACCCACAACTTCATAGATGCATGTATGGTGTGGAGGAGAAGGATAGCTACAGAGGAGTTAAGGGGTTTTTCAGTTTTGGTGCTAGGGGATAGGACTATGCAATGTACCCAATATGTCCCCGCTTTGACATTGGCCATGGGGAACTACTCGGTGACAAATCACTTCTTTGTTGTGGATGTACCAGACACCAACATGGTGATGGTTTTCCAGTGGCTTTATTCCCTTGGTTGAGTCTCTACAGATTGGAGGAAGTTGGAGATGGAGTGTATGGGGCCTGATGGCAAGTTGGTTGTTCTACTGGGTATGCATTCATATCCTCCACAGATGGTTTCAACACACAGGATGGAGGTTGATTTGAGGCATGGAAACATAGCATGGGTAGTGGAGTTGAGGATTTTGGAGGTTGGGGGAGAGCCGAAGCCACCAAACCCAGACATACAGACCATCTTGGACAGGTACCCAATAGTGTTTGGGGACATACCACTAGGGACACCACCTGACAAAGGGTTTGAGCACATGATTAAGTTGTGGCTTGGGGTGCAGGCAATTATCACCACTCCTTATAGGCATCCCAAGGCCTACAAGGACAAGATTGAGAGTGCCATTTAAGTATATTTGGTGTTGGGGCACATTAAGCCGAGCTCTAGTCCCTTCGCTTCATCATCCGTTCTAGCAAAGAAGAAGGATGGGACTTTGCACATGTGCAATGATTATAGGGCGCTCAACAAGAAGACTTTGAAGAACCACTACCCCATTCTTCGCATTGATGAGTTGATGGATGAGCTTAGAGGAGCCAATTACTTCTCTAAGATAGATTTATGCTCGAGGTACCACTAGATTAGGGTAAGGGATTAAGAAATCCCCAAGACAATTTTTAGGTGCCACTATGGGCATTTTGAGTTTTTGGTCATGCCCTTTGGGCTGACCAATGCACCTACCACTTTTCAGACGTGCATGAATCATGCATTCTGTGGGAAGTTACAGAAGTTTTGGTGTTCTTAAATGACATTTTGATTTACAGTCGGATGCGGGAGGAGAATTTGCAACACCTAAAGGTGGTGTTGCGCATCTTGGAGGAGCGACGGTTCTACGCCAAGTTGTCCAAGTGTGACCTTGGACTGACATATGTGCTCTACTTGGGGCATATCATTGGTGCAGATGGAGTGAGGGTGCATGAGGAGAAGATCAGGGTCATCCGAGATTGGCCAGAGCCTCGAAATGTGACTGAGTTGAGGGGATTTATAGGCATATGCACCTATTATAGGAAGTTCATAAATGGCTTCTCACAGTTAACAAACCCCCTCACAGATCTGACGAAGAAGGGGGATTTTGTATGGATAGACATAACACAATCTCCATTTGATTGCCTCAAGGAGTTGATGAGTAGTTGCCCAGTTTTGGCACTCACGGATTTCACCCAATCGTTCACCTTGCAGTGTGATGCATTAGGTGAGGGGGTTGACAGTTTTATCTTAGGAGGGACACACCATCGCTTTTGAGAACCGGAAGCTCCTTTCGCATGAGAGGTCGTATTCTATTTACGACAAGGAGATGTTGGCCATCATGCATGCGTTGACTAAATTCCGGCAGTATCTAGTGGGAAATAGATTTCGGGTGAAGACTGATCACAACAGTCTTCGCCATTTTATGGGGAAACAAGGCCTCAGTGATAGGAAACAAAGGTGGGTCAGCAAGGTGCAGGCCTACAACTTTGATATTGAGTTTGTCAAGGTCAAGCACAATGTGGTAGCAGATACATTATCCAAGAGACCAGCGACACTTTCACTCATGAGCATTTTCCATGATTGGAAGGAACAATTGTTAGTGGAGTACTCCAAAGATCTGCGGGCATGTGAGATTCTATAGGGTACTCACACTGATGAGAGTTACAGGGTGATGACTGACATTATATGCTACAAAGGATGGATATTTTTGGTGTTGAGTTCACAATTGAGGGAGAGGATTCTCCATGTAGCTCATGACTCTCCACTATTAGGGCACCAAGGGTTCCGGAAGACATATATGATGGTTTTAGAGTAGTTCACATGGAAAGGCCTCAAGGGGGACGTATTGAGATATGTGCAGGAGTGTGAGGCTTTCTAAAGGAATAAGGGGGATTTGACCCATCCAGCTAGGTTGTTGTAGACATTTCCCATCCCTGAGGGGAAGTGGGATAGTATCTCCATGGATTTTATCACAGGGATCCCGATAATGCAGGACAAATATTGTATTTATTTGGTGGTGGATCAGTTGACCAAATATTCTCACTTCTTCTTCATTCCGACATGGTATTGAGCATCACAGGTGGTTGAGTTGTTCTTCAGAGAGATCTTTCGCTTGCATGGACTCCCTAAGACCATAGTCACTGAGAGAGACAGTTGGTTCATGGGGGTATTCTGGCAGGAGCTTTTCATATTAGTGGGCACTGATCTCACCCACAATACTAGCTACCACCTGCATACTGACGGTCAAACTGAGAGAGTCAACAAATTCTTGGAGGGCTATCTATAGAACTATGTGACCAGGCAACATAGAGTATGGATTCAGTGGTTACATTTGGGCGAGTACTGCTACAACACCACCCACCACATGTCCATTGGTATGTCACATTTCTGTGCCTTGTATGGTTATGATGCTTTATCTTTTGCTGACATTGTTTTTGGATACATTCGGGCCCCAAAGTCCAAAGATTGGATCCAAGGGAGCCAAGAAATCCTCAAGGCTCTAGGGATAACTTAGTGACAGCCCAGGATCAGGGGAAGATGTTTGCAGATAGGCACAGAGTTGAGAGGAAGTTTGAAGATGGGGACTTTGTCTTCCTGTGGCTACAACCATATTTTCAGTCTACATTGAAGCAGAAGGGGGCTAAGAAGCTACAACCACATTTCCATGGGTCATACAGGGTGACTAGGAGAGTTAGGGAGGTGGCCTATGAGATGGAGATTCCATCAGGGAGCAAGATTCACGACATCTTTCATGTCTCATGCCTCAAGAAGGTGTTGTGGCAGCAAGTGACAATAGCTATAGAGTTTCCTCCACTTGATGATGAGGGGCATCTGGTTCTAGAACCAAAAGCCATTCTATAGACTAGGGAGAAGAATTTGAGGAGCATAACCATCAGAGAATACTTAGTATGTTGGAGGAGCTTGCTGGATGAGGATGTGACTTGAGAGGGTGAGCACATACTTGAGCATCCAATGCTGAATTTGCTTGGGGACGAGCAACATTTGGGAGGGGAGGACTGTAATGTGCCTTCCTAAATTAATTTACTTTAAGTTTATTTCCACAATTTTGTCATTTTTGGTGACCATGGGATCCATGAATTTTTGGAGGACTTAGGAAAAGGGGGAGGTCAAATTTTTTTTGCTAATGAAGTGTGGGGGCCACACACTTGCCTATGAGGGAATTCAAATTTCCAAGGAAGGGATATCAAAAAGCTTGTGGAGGGGCCCACATGGGAAATGCAACTCACAAATTATAAATAGAAGGAGCTCAACCACTTTTGGGGCCTTTTACCAATCAAACTTTCTATTGTTGCTCGAGTTGCTTAGCCGGGTCACATTGTTGTTTAGCACCGAGTTTTCCAAGCAAAGAGCTCACCCTTTCTTCGGGGGACTACGAGTGCCACCCTAGGGAGGTCAAATCATACTACTTTGGAGAATAGTTTGGAGGGATTCAAAGCCACACACACAGTCACTCACTCAACTAGTGCGTATTCTAGGAGGATGCAAGAGAGGATCATGCTTGGCTCATTTCATCTATCCTCCAAGTAGTGTTCGCGGGGAGAAATTTGGCATAGGAGCTTCGGGGGAAGATCAACCTAATTGAAAATTTTTGGGGTAGGAAGTTGTTGATTGAAGGCAACACAAATTTGTGCTTCTAGGGCCTGCGCAATAGTTATTTCTAGGCACACATGGGAGATTTAGGGAAGCATTTTAGTGTTGGGTTTTGCTGGGAGAAATAAGGAATTTGGGGTAGTGAGACTCAACATTTTGGGAGTGATTGGAGGGTTTCTTCAGGGAGTTTGCAAAGAGGTCGTATTTCCTAGTTGTTGGAGGAGGACATTGTATTTGGGTCTGAATTCGGGGGTTAAAACTAGACCAAACCCTTTATGGGTTTTGGTGGGTTGTTTGAGAGGAGCTTGGGGCCAATTTTACAGAATTTTCTGAGCACCGGAAGTGGGATTTCCAGCAATATCTTTTCAGCAGATAGTGTAGTTTTTTGGGGCATCGCAGGGCATCATTGGAGTAACTCGTTCTCTCATATGGGCTTTCTATTTTATCACCTGGGTCTTGTCAAGCTTGCCATTGAGGCAAGCCCAAGTTCGCTCCTTCCACACCATTGTACTCTTGCTCCAATTATTTAATAAAATGGCTCAGCTAGTTAACATTTTTAGAGTTTTATGGGTGTTCACTGAATTTTTTGAAATTTTGTGTTGCATGTATTTTTTTTCTTTGCATATCACCGCGATGCAAGGAGGATCCCTGCAATTACTACTTAAATATCTCCACAACAAAACATGCATCGAATGAACGAAACAAACAAAGCTTATGGTTGAAGTCTCCCTTAATAAGAGGGAGCAAGGATTACCTACCCAATTGAGAGGGAGTGATGAGGGATACTACATTATCCGTGTGTCATGCACTAGACCAGAACTAACAACCATAAGTCTTAGTAAGGCATTGGTATGGAGGATTGGGTAAGCATTAGTGATTGACACTCTTTGAGGATCCGATAGGGTATCCAAGATAAGAGTGGTCAAAGAGGGCCGATATTCTTTGAGGATTGAAAATCCAAAATAAGAATAGTCCTGAGGACATACTTGGTGAAAATCCATATGGGGTCTGTGCCTTGAGAGGCAATGATGAAGGTGTCTATAGTCATTGTCTCCCCAACATTGTGCTCTAATCCAGTGGAGAGATAGAGCTTGTTAGTCAAGGCCTTTCTATGTTGACAATGTTGGTCATGATGTGGAAGATGGCTTATCAATACGACTCTTCTTATGAGAATATTTCAATTCGAGAATATCCTTGTACCTTGTTGTGTAATTATGAATACCTCCCTAGTTAAGAGGGGGTGTTGAAAGTTGTAACTAGGTTCGATTTTCATAATTGTCATTATGTATTTATATATTTTATGTAAAAGTAAAAAGAAAGATAAAGTTATAGACATAATTGGAATTGTAATATGTTTAATTAGTCACTTTTTTCGAGCTGCGTTGTGAGCCCGAGCTCCAGCCCTAGCTGCCTCCTGCGCGAAGCCTTGGGCCTCAGTCGCCATGGCCCTCCCGGAGCCATATCCCAATGCAACTCCCCTCAGCGATGGCACCATCTCACCATCACAAGCTCAACCCAATGAGGCTGATGTTGCTTTCGCCTCCTTAGTCAAATCAATGGGTCCACAATGAACCAAACCGGCAATATCCAAGTTTGTCAAGAAGCTTGAATCTATCCTTGAGATCATCTTGCCGCCTAACCTGCCTCCAAAAGCAGTGATCTCTTTAGCTGAGAAAGGTTTGGTTGGCTAGTTTACTGGACTTTGGCCATCTCCCAAGATTGTCCAAAAATGGGTTGAAAGAACTGGGCTCAGTTCACCCAAGGAAAAATCTCCATTCTTTTTTGTGGTAGAGGTTACTACACCTTTCATTTCGAATCTAAGGATTATCGAGACCTCATCTTCAGAAGTGGCCCATACTTTATGGATACCAGAGGATTATATCTAAATCATTGGACCCCTGATTTTGACTCAGAACTAGATGTCCCAAACGTTGTTCCAGTTTGGGTTAGACTGCCTCACCTCCCCTTGCACTGCTGGGGAGATGATTCGGTGAGAGCAATAGGGAATGTCGTCGGCAAATACATGGATAGAAGCGAGCCGAAGTACAACATGCAGGGATGCGCGAAGATCTGCGTGGAAGTAGATCTAGGAAGAGGTCTCCCAGAAGCCATTAAGGTCAAGGTCGACAACTGGACGCATATTC
Source organism: Pinus albicaulis (assembly GCA_034641835.2). Taxonomy (NCBI): domain Eukaryota; kingdom Viridiplantae; phylum Streptophyta; class Pinopsida; order Pinales; family Pinaceae; genus Pinus; species Pinus albicaulis. The sequence continues at coordinate 14,428,499 of MU968493.1, forward strand.
AACAGCTGGACTACGAACAAATTCCATTCAAATGCAAGGTATGTCATGAGTATGGTCATTTCACTAATAGATGCAGTAAAAAGGAAGAAAATGATAAACATGTGGAAGAAAACCAAGCCAATATGGGAACACTTCAAGAAAAAGAAGACCGCATCTAAATCTCAGCCTGCTCCTCCACTGCCTCCACCATTTGCCACCCCCTCCCCTACTATCAAATCATCTTCCCAGCCCTCCTCCTCCATCCTCGAATCCTCCCCATTTATGGGTTCCAATCCATTTGATATCTTATCTAAATCTCTCATTCCATCAGATCCCCCCCATCTCCTCCCTTTCCCCCTCCTCCATCCCCCTGATCACCCATTCCCCTCCTCCTCCCCTCCCCCTCAGGGCTTCTTCTCCCATCAGGAGGAACACCCCATCCTGTCTAGCCCCCCTCCCCTCTCCTCTAACCAGATCCTAACTCGAAATCAGTGCAAAGAGTCCTTCGTTTACACTAAAAATTCAAAGAAAGCTGGAAGAAAATCCAATAGAGAAATAAGAGATGAGGAAGCTGTCAAGAATTTGTCTTTGGGAACGCAGCAGGCAATGGACAGTTACCTCGAGAAAGGCACCAAGAATAAAGAAAAATTCCAACAGGTCCACAAAGGGAAAGGTCCCTCAGCTACAACCACTAGTAAATAATTATAGTTGTCTCTTGGAATTGCAAGGGGTTGGGTCATCCCTCCAAGATAAACCTCTCAAAAGACCTCATAAAAAATGAAAAATCGGACATCTTCCTTATCTAAGAGACAAAAATCAGCAGCCAAGAGATGGACAACATTATAGCAAAAATAAAAAATTATGAAGGACAAACAATTTCAGCAAATGGAGCTTTAGGAGGAATTAGCACTTTATGGAAAAAAGGAAAATGGTACCTACAGAACTCAACAATGAAATGACATTGGATTAACACAAATTTGGAAAATGCAGCAAATGGAAAAAAAACCAGCTTATATAATATATACTCACCAAATCACTACAGGGACAAAGAAACATGTTGGAAGACATTAAATGAAACTACAATAGAAGACCAAGAAGAAAATATTATCTTAGGAGGAGATCTTAATCTCATTCTCAAGCCGGAAGGAAAAAGAGCAGGTACTTTGCAGCCAAATACAAGCAGAGAGGTCATTGAAGGAATCATGGAACATAGTAATCTATTGGACATCCCTCCCAAAAATGGAAAATACACATTGGACAATCGGAGACTAGGGAAGGCTAATATCAAAGAGAGGCCAGACATAATCCTCATTAGGGACAGCATGGTGGCTAGCTACAGCAAAGTATACTCTAAAATAATTCCATCAACAACTTCTGACCACAAACCAGTCTCTATTGAACTTGGAACTGTTGAAAATTATGGACCTCTCTCGTTCAAATACAACCAACTATGGAGCAGCCATGATGAGGGCAAACAAGAGGTGGAAAAAATATGGAAACAGAAAATTAATGGATCCCCAACTTATATATGAGAGATGAAACTAAAAACCACTAGAGTTAGATTGAAAGACAGGGCTAAGGCCAACAAGAAGGAACCGCACAGAGAGAAAGAAGCATTGCAGCAAGAACTAACAAAAATCCAAGAGGAAATGAAAAGCATGGAAAACACAGTTGAAAGCCAAGCAAAGGAAAAAGAGATATACTCGAAAATTTACAGGAACACTAGACAAGAGAAAGAAATATAGAGATTAAAGTCAAGGCAGATCTGGATTCAAGCTGGAGACAAAACACTACCTTTTTTCATAACTCTTCCAAAACAAGAATGATAAAAAACAATACAGAATAAATCATGGGAGAAGGAGGGCATGAAATAAAGGGACAAGAAGACATAAAAAACAGGTCTTCCGCACTTTAAAACTCTACTAACAGTTGTAGACAGCCATGAAAACCCGGAGGAATTCTTAATGCATATCCCAAAGCTAATAGATGAGGAAAAAAACAATAACCTCTCCAAAGAAGTCACAGAAAAGAGGTTATGACAACCATTTGGGATATGCATCCGGAAAAGGCACCAGGGACAGATGGTCTCCCTATTTCATTCTACCGCACCTTCTGGCAAACTAACAAAAATGATCAGATACGTTATCAAAAAGAAAAAGATAGGAGGATTCACTAATTCTACCTTCCTTTCCCTCATTCCGAAAGATCCTCGTCGTTCCACTCTCAATAGATTTAGACCAATTTCCCTCTGCAATGCCTCTTACAAAATCATTTCCAAAACCCTTGCTAGAAGGCTCAAACCTCTCCTCCACTCCCTCATTTCATAAAATCAGGGAGGCTTTGTCCCTAACCATCAGATTGTTGACAATATCATCCTTGTCCAAGAGGCCCTTCATTCAAGTTTCTCTAAGAATGAAAAAGACTTCATCCTAAAAATGGACATGGCCAACACTTTTGATAGAGTTAATCTCACCTTCCTTGCTATTGTCTTAAATAGATTTGGCTTCTCCGAAGTTTTCATCAATACAATAAAGGCTTGCACTACAGGACCTTGGATAACTCCTCTTGTTAACGGTAGACCTTGTGACTACTTCCAAAGCTCCAGGGGCCTCCGACAAGGTTGCCCCTTGTCACCTTTTCTCTACATCCTAATGGCAAATTCTCTTAGAAGGAAATTGGATCACGACAGAAGAAATTCTTCTTTAACAGGCCTCACAATCAGCAAAGGAACCAAAAGAATTAATCATTCTCTATTTGCAGATGACACCCTACTAATGGGTGGCACATCTTGTATAGTTGCCAGAAGATTTAAAACCATCATAGACAATTTCATGGATGTTTTAGGAGGGTTGATAAACAATGGGAAAAGTTGCATTTACAGCTGGAACACCCCTCCAAGAACTCTTCAACGTATGTCTCAAATTCTGGAAATTCCTTTCCAGAATAACTGGAGCCACTTCCAATATCTTGGGCTGCCTATCACCAAGAAAAATCTAAACACTGAAATATGGAGCAAATATGTTGAAAAGATGAAAAACAAAATTCAAGCATGGGGGATGATTTGGCTCAACCAAGCAAGCCGAATCATTCTCATCAAATCTATTCTTTCAGCCCTGCCCTTATATTAGTTCGCTTTAATAGTAGCGCCAACAAGCATTCACAAGAAAATTGAGATCATCACCAGAAGTTTGTTATGGCAGGGAGGGAAAACTGAAACAAAAAAGTCCAACCTTGTTAATTGGAACCAAGTAACTGCACATTACAAAAACGAAGCTCTCTCAATCAAAACACCTGGTATAATGAATCTGGCTCTCGGAACCAAGATTTCTTGGAGATTCCTCACCGAAGAAAGACTCTGGTGGAAAGCAGCATTAGAGGCAAAATATCTTAATGCTCCAAGAATTTCTATGCTTGAGAGAAGCCCTCCCATTAGACCTTGCTCTCAAACCTGGAAGCTCATCTCCGGTGCAATTCAAATAATCAAGGAACACATCTCTACAAGGCCTGGAAATGGGGGAAGGATTTGCCTATGGACTGACAGCATAATGGGAAACCCTCCCTTGGGCAGCAATCCGAATATCAATGATCTAAAGAACTGGATGATAGGAGAAGGATATAATAAATTGGGGGACATATCTAAATGGGAAACTGATGGCACTTGGAAACAATGGGAAAGACCCAACATGCCCACCAATCTATCTGACCAATGGAATTCCATGACTTCTCTCTTAAAAGGAGTTGCACCAATAGACAAAAACACCCAAGATGCCTACTTATGGACTCCTATTGGAGGAGAGTATACAATTAAGACGGGATATGAAAAGATACAAGATCAACATAGGCAACAGGAATGGAAATATTGGAAGCAGGCCTAGAAGGTGGAAACCCTTCCAAAAATAAAGATTTTCCTATGGACCCTTCTTCACAACAGAGAATTTAAAAAAAAAGGGGGAATATATGGGCCATCACAATGCCCTCTCTGTTTGAAAGCAGAAGAGACCATTCAACACCTCTTCCTACAGTGTCCTTTCTCTAGAGAGTGCTGGGAGAAAATGGTTTCTCCCATTGAAGCAAATTTGGAGTAGCTACCCTTACTCCTTCAAAAAAAAATCTACAATTCAAAGATTAAGGGCCAGTCTTCCCTCCTTTCTTTGCTGGCAAATTTGGCTAGCCAAGAATGGGAAAATATTCAAAAACAAAAATCCCACAGTGAATACAGTGACCATCAAGGCTTGGGGGCAGATGACTGAGTTTCTCACATCTAAAGGGATATATGGAATAGATATGATATAGCTGCAGCATGATGAAATAAGTTAGATCAGCTTTGCACTCAATAATATCACCATTCGCCATTTGATAAAAGCCACAAAGGCTTATCTAATTTGGAAAATAAGGAAGAATGAGGAAGAGTTCCAAAGGTGGATCAATTGTCTCAACAGACCTTGCCTTTTCTTCGACGGAGCCTCAAAGAAAAATCCCGGCAAAGCAGAAGCAGGTGGACTCATAATCCTCAAAGACAATATCAGTCAAATTCAATACAATTGGGGGATGGGGACAATGTCAAATAACAAAGCAGAGGCTTATGGCCTTTTTTAGGCATGAAAATTCTAAGAGACGGAAAAATCAGCAATGTTATAATCTTAGAAGACTCCTCCATTATCATCCAAGCAATGGTGAGTGGTAGACCCCCAAAAAACGCAGCTCTCAGTCAAATTTTTCATAGAGTCGAGAAAATTGAAAAACTGATTGGAAAGATAGATTACTATCATATCCTCAGAGTAAACAACAAACATGCGGACATCCAGGCCAATGAAGGAGTTCAAAAGATTGCAGGCCATGCCAAAATTGACGAGCACACAATCCTCCTTCCTATCCCATGATGACATCTCACTCATCCTTTACCTTAATGCATTACCACCCTTTCAAAGGACAACAGATTCGCAGCCAAGACAAGACTCCTCTCTCTGAGGACATCCCCATCGAAACTGCCATGCGCAATCTTATGAAGATTCAAAACATCTTCTCGCATAGTACTCTTACTCAAATTCCCACCACCCTTCCCGTGACCCTCCATCACTGCTCTGTCCCTATTTTTTATATAAACTAATTGAGTTGGCTCGACTCTCTGCAATCCTTTTTGACTGGTTTTCTGCGATCCCGCTTTCCAAGCTTATTGGCCCATCCTCGATCTTGCCTCCTAGCCCGGTTTCTCCCTCCCGCGCATACCCACCTGGTCTCTGTTTGGATCTTTCCATCTTTCCTTCCTTTCTTCGCAGGCATTCCTGGCCTTCTCAATTATCTTGGACTCTGGCTCATGAATCTATATTGTGCTATCTTAGCACCCTTCCCTTCCTTCCCTTTTCTCGCTTCCTCCCCCTTACACCTTTAGCACTTCTTCTCCTGGGAAGTCCCACCTTTACTCTCTTAATCTCAGTCACTGGTATTTCTTACAACAGCAAAGTCAATTTTACTTCTAGCAAAGAAGGCAACTGCACAGTTAGAAGAGGATATAACATCGCGCCCACCAGAGAAGGATACACAACCATTAATCACAAAACAATGTTATCTCCAGCGAATAGAGAAGGCAACAGCTCATCCTTTCTTCTCTTCTCCAAGCTTATGGACTCTTCAGAAGACAAAAAACACCCCTGCTCCTTTTGCAAATCTCACAGAGTGGTGATTAAAAACTTAAAGAATCAAATTCAGCAAGACAAAGGGCATTCTAAAGCGGACAAGGCCATCCTCCGCGAGCAATGGAATATATGCAATAGGGAATTAGTGGAGGTGAACAATCGATGCAATCATATGGAAGAGTCAATCAATTTTCTGTGAGAAGCCATCACCAAAAAATCAGAGCAAGGATCCACCTCTATGGATCATGGAAGCGGTTACAGAGACAGCGAAAACACCATTAATAGATGATCCATCTCCTTTCTAGGCTTTCTATGTTTTCCATCAGGTCAATAGATGATAATTTAGTTTTAAAATGAAAGTAAAATGTATTCTTCTATTAGAACAGTTTGTTCGGCAATATAGCACAAGTGCAATAGTATCCACTTCAGATAAGATAGATAGAAACAGCAGTAAAAGCAGCACTCAAGGAGCAATGCACCCCCAGCAGATAAATCCATCTTGTAAGCTGAGTGGGGTGATTTTGTAATAAGGAAGTTCTTCTCCTTTTTTTGATAATACATCATAACTAAAATTGTGTGAAAAAAAAAAAAAAAAAAGATAAAGAAATTTTAGTTTTTTTAAAGCACGAGTTTCATGTTCAAGACAAATTATTATTTTAGATAATGTTCTTCATGCTTCTACAATTTATTGAGTCAAATAGTCAAAGTCCTAATTGGACCTATTTTAAAGAAAAAGGAAAAAGTAATTTTTCAAATTGTAATTTGGATCAAAATTTGCCTCTAGATGCCAAGTTGGCCCTACCCTAGAAGACATGTTTATTCGAACCTCTCTTGACAAGTATAAATAGAGGGAAGTTGGAGCTCATTTGGACACATAATTTCATTTGATATGATCTGAAATTTTGTAGAGGAAAGGAAGGTCGAAGTCTAAAGTTGAAGAAGCGTTTCTCTTGAAGTCAAATGTGTGAAGTTTTGCCTTATCACATCTCTTATTGAAGATTTGTTGTTGGTCGCTTTTGTTGATGGATTTGTTGTGCAGAAGGAGGATTTGACTTGGCATCTAGAATGTTAGAGTTTTTATGGTCATGGGTCTTGGATATCTCACTTTGCTCTGATTTTATAAGAAGAGATTTTTTTTTGGGTTTTCCCCTTGGAAGGGTTTTGCCTTGGCTTGGAACCTATATTTTGTGTTCCTTATGTTTGTTTGATCTTCATGTTTTGTATGCTTGATAATTGTTTGATGAAGAAGAACATAATTAAATTAATAGAAGCCAACAAATTTCAGAAGCAAGTATCAAAGAAAGAGAAATCTAGTCTAATTTGCAAGCCTCTCGATTTCTCAACACTAATGACTCTTGTCTCTGACTTTCTTTTTGTTACTGACTATGCTTGTGGACGGACGGACCAAATCAATAGTATAAACCTATTTTATTCCAGTTATGTGATGTTATGTTTGTCACTAATGACCCTTAGTAGGGTCCATTTTTAGGTATGGCCTAATCTCCCTGGGGAGATATCGACATGAACTATGAAGTCCTTTCGATGCAAACTCTTGTTTTCAAGTAATATAATTCACCTTACAAATAGAGAAACATAATTAACAACAACCACCAAAAAAAAAAAAAAAACTCAATTATGATGAAATGCAAAGGTTGTTTGCATTAGTTAATTATATGAATCCTAGCCATTGATCTCAAGTGAAGTGATACCTAATCTCAATCAATAATCACTTTGGTGATTAAGATTACGAATTTAGTCAACAACTCAAGCTTAAAAAAGCAAGGCTAGGTAAAGGAGGAAGACACACAAGAGACATTGAGACACAAAGCACTATGACTCAAGGAGATCTTAGCAAAGGTGAAGAAAGACTTCCATCTAGAGATCAACTCAAGGGACGGTGCATGCAAATTGCAACAAGAGAAGGATAACCCGACAACTAGAGAGGATTATACAATAGACGAGCAAAGTTGTAGCAATTGTGGGAAGACCATACAATAGTCCAACAAGGTTGTAGAAGCCTCAAGTAGACTATACAACAATTTGACAAGGTTGTAGAAGACTCTATTAGGGTTTCAAAACAAAAAATGTACTAACAAAACTAAGTTTAAAAGAACCAATAGGATTTAAGATGATGATGTCATCCCCAAGGGCAAATATTTTGGAGGGAAAAGAAGAAAACTATTTTATTTTATTGTATGTTTGACTTATCTCATTTTTTGTTTACTCAAATGTCAAATGTAGACACCCCTTGGATGCAGAATTAGATTCCACATCCAACGAGTACCCATTCTCCATACTTTTGAGCAGACCCAAATAAAAAAAAGGATAACACATGAAACATGTTTGTTTCATGTGTTTTTTATTTTTTTCGATGTGGTTCTTCTCAAAAGTATGCAGAGTGGGTACTCGTTGAATGTGGAATCTAATTATGCATCCGACAAGTGTCTATGCTTGACATTTGAGTAAACCTATAAGGATATAAGACAAAAGTACAATACCAAAAAAAAAAAAATCATTTCTTTCTCTTTAAAAGTTCACAACTATTATTTTATTATTTTCCCTAGGAGGCCCATTTTAGACCTCAAAATTCCCCTAATAGGGCAGCTAGATTTGGGTCGCACCAGTGACAACAAGGTGCAAGCAAAGTACAGATCATGTGGACAGCCTTGTACAAGTGCAAACAACCCAAAACAAGTCGTAGGCAAGTCGTACTCAACTTTGGAAGCCATACAAGACTATAAGCACACCATAAAGTTGTGCAGGGAGCAGGTTGGGCAGACAAAAAACAGGTTTATCTTCAAGTACAGTTTGCCCAATTTTGCTATAGCTTGTAATTTTCTCAGTGGGCACATTATTTCTTAAGTTGGGAAAGCCTTGTTAGCCTTTACTTTACCTTATTTAATGAGAAGTTTATTTGAAGGGTAGAAATTTATGTGTACATGTGTGAAATTAGTGTCTACTTGTTTCTGCAAATTTTTATTTTATTTACTATTAAAATCTCAATTGTGCAATATATTCAAAAAATCCACAGTTTAATTTAATTAACAGCAAGAAATTACTAGGAAATATTCTGTTTGTTTGATAGGGTTAAATAAATTCAACAATGTTCTCTTCATAAGGTAGGTGGAGTAGAGTCATAAAAAAGAATATGAAAATAATTATCATCTCAAAAATGACAAATGTCCATATACCAGTCATCACAACCATCCTCTAAATCAAACTATGCATATCTTTCTTGGTTATATTCTTCATTAATCTAACAACATATGGTCATAGAGTAAACCTCGAAGGGTTCTTTCATCAATAGTAGCATATTGCCAATTTTTAGAAACATTAGGGTTTGGGAATAGGAATTTTCAATCACTATAACGTTGATCGAAACACAACATATAACATACCAAATCAAACTTATGAAAATCCTCTATTCAATGGTGTTGATCTGATGGAAATCTGAGAAACTTGTCACAAGATATCAGCTCTGCAGTCTATGTGGTCATCATGAAAAAACCTTGAAATTGCTGATTTTAGATCAGTGATATCTTGACCTCCCAAACTCCAATTGAAATGATTCTTTTCTTTTGAAACCAGAAGTTTTTCTGAGAGGAATTGAGATATACAATTTTTTTTGCCAAATTTTGCACCAAAAGCTACAGAAACTAATCAAAGTGTCGCAGCCCTCATTTTTTTTGTTCCTTTGAAAAGCTACAAAATATAAAAAATTATGCCCCTTTTTTTGGCTGAAAAAAATGCTCTGATATAAACTGTTAAGCACATAGGAATCTACTTTTATTCCCCTTGGATACCTCCCTAGGTACCCTGTATTACCCTCCTAGGTACACTACAAATCAGTGAGAGAGAAGAGTATAGTTTGAATTTCACACATTCCAAGTTCCAACACGTATACAAGAAGATCAACATAATAGCAGACATGTTATCAATAGAAGCATTCAGAATACAGCAAAGCAAGGTGAAAATCGAAGTGGAGGGGCGTGCATATCTCTCTATATACATTCTTAAAAACAGATATTCAAATGGTTAGTTGTGGTGGATGTTGCTTGATTAGTTTCAGCTTCTTCGGAATCTATTATATGTTTTTGTAGTGACAGTCTTTAGACCTGGCTGGAAGATGTCGTTAATGATGGTTGAATATATAGGATGGGAGATATGTAGGTCATGGAAATGTAGGCCGTTTCTGTTGTTTGTGAGCTTCGAACAAAGACAGACAATGTAAATTTGATTTTTATTTTAATATCAATATATGGATTTTTCTTCGGAAAGATACATTGTAATTTTTCCTTAATAGGAAAATAATTATTTACCAATGCCACAGAAAACTTAAAAGCATACACTTTAGGAAACGTATAAAAGAAGCAACACCCTTTCACTGAAAGAAGTTATAGCTAGCAGCAGGTTGTTAAATGACTTAGTACTTCAAATTTCAGTGTCACCAGAAATTAGTTTACAGCTCTATTTCCATCTCCATTTTTCCATACTGGTCCTCACTAGTTACTAAAGTTGTAGGTGTATTCTTATAGTAAATACTAAATGGCATTAGCAGAAAAGTTATTTAAATGCTTAGTGAGACGTGACCACTAATGCATGGTTATAGTAAATAGTGTGTCAATGCTAGAATAAATCCAATGAAAACATTTGCTTTGGTTAACACTTGTCTAGTTTTAGTGTTAAGCCATTTGTCAAGGATAACGCTGATGCAATGCTAATATTTACAATCCCATACTAAGGTCCATGCCTACATGAAATCTGTCTCTGGCTTAGTGATCTGAGTTGCTGCGTGCCACCATCAGGTCTGGCATGCCTATAGTAAAAGCCTAAAGGAGATAATTTATGCTTGATGTTACCATGGAGTCCACTTCATAGATATGGATGAGTTATCGTGCGCTGACAGGCCAATTACTATCGCTGTAAAAGCCAAAGCCCAAACCAACTATCTCTATAAATAGCAAATTGATATCTCTGTAACAACATGTTGATCTCTAGTACAGAATTTTTTCTTCTCGAAGTAGCAACATTATGATAACAACAACAGATTTACCTATAACAGCCGCAGATTGAGCTATAACAACAATAGCTTTTAGTATGCAAAACAATAATTTAGAGCATTGGTCTGGTTTTATGTTAAAATTATCATAACAAGTATTGCAACAACAATTATAGAATCTGGGAAGCGTGGTCGCGAACAAGATTGCAAAAATAATCAAGATATATTATTGATAAAATAGACTCTTTAACTGTACATAATACAAGAACAGTTTCCTAAAAACGTATGGTCACAAGCTCAGGCCCAACTTCCAAGAGGTCTCTCACATATTCCCATACAAGCATTCACCCAGATGTCCCTACTCTAAATCTTGTGAGCTTTTTTATAATGAAAACTCTCACTTTTGCTCACTATCTTTCTCAGCATGACCAATTGAAAAAATCTTAAAGAAAGCCTTGGCAGCAAAGATTGATTGATCAGTGTTGGACATGTGAGACTTTAAAATTCTATTAAAACTGTGAACCTCGTCGTAAACTTGCACACCACTTACGAAAAAGGGCCCTAAAGACCGACCAAGTTATGAAAATGTAGCAAATTTGAACTACTTATAAGAACAATTCCTACTTCCTTACTAAGTCCTTCAAATCTGATGCTGCTGATTCTGATCCGTTAGGTTCCTAGAATGCTTCTTGCCAACATCCTAAGGGGAAAAGCACTTTTGCAACATATGTTCTCATATGTGCAGAGCTCACAATAGATGTCACACTGAAAACTCAAAACTATATGATGAAAATAGCAAGAAAGCATTTACAAATGCTTTAAACCCTATGGACCAAAAATAACAATAACCCCATCCCCCCTCTGTGTGGGGAGTCACCACTTTTGCCTCTTTCCCTAGAGGTAAGGTTTCATCCAGAAGAAGTGGCCATTTGGAAGGCACCATGCAACAAAAAGTGGAAAAACTTCTTATAAATGTGTGTAGGACCAGGGATAAGTGAGCGTTTGACCACATCGTGATGAGGGAAGGTGCCAATGATTTTTTGCCTAGCCAATCATGCATTAGAAGTTGTGCTTTGGAGTGGAGGTTTGTAAGATTCCAAACAATAAAAAATTTCATAGATCTAAAACATCTTAGTGTTCTCATTTAATATAATCTTTCATCAAGAACTAGAACACAAGAAATGCAGCCATTTATTTATATTATTATTCACTGGAAGTAAAATACATGCCCAGACCATAAAATCCTACAAATGGCATGCACAGCTGCTTGACAATGACAAATATAAGAAACTAAAGCCCACTTGTGAATCCTGGATGGGGATTCACCACCTAAACATCACCGTGGGGTTTTCGTCCCAGGATCAATGATAGAACTAGCCATGCCAGGTTCTCAACCCAACCATAATAAGATAGATAATCCAGAATGCTCCAAATGCCTAACTTCTCTCCCCTTTTATAGGCTTGATGGGTCAATACCAACAAGAAATACCATGGGTCAATACCATGGGAAAATACCACGATAAGTACCATGGATCGATTCTATCCACTTTGACTGGATCAAGAAAGGGAATGTTACAAATGCTTCCGCCCAAAGATTGCTTGTCCTCAAGCGATCCACTTCTATTCACAACAAAAGCATTTGTACATTGATACCAGGATCCCATACAATCCGATATACCCTCCATGTTGAATGGTCCTGAATGGATCCTCCAATACCTAGATCCCAAACAATCCTCCGACCAATCCTCCCCTCAATAGATTTACCTAGATCCCAAACAATCCTTTCCCCAATGGATTCTCCTGGATCCCAATGCCACCTAAATCCTGGGACTTGTGGGTTATGGTACCATTTCAGCCCTCCATCACTGCCCGCACCAAAGGGCCCACACTGCAATATGCCCTCGGCTGTGAGTATTCTCCAAAGAATCAAACTATCGATAGAATACCAACTCATAATCTCTCGCCAATCCATACTTGGGGAGGGATGAATATCTGCAAATCTACTATGTTGATGTTGTTCGATGCTCAATTCATGCTTCTCTACTTGGTTACCCAACATGATGCAGTTGGAGAACTCTTCCCTTCTCTTCCCAATGTATAAAGGTGGGTTGTTGGTAGTGTTGCAAGACTTATCTATGTACTCCTGTAGAGGGCTGCTCTGGAACTCCCAATCGTACTCCTCTTGTTGCCTTATTCAACACTAGACAACTTGGTCTTTGATTCAGCACATACCCCTATGAGTTCCTCAATTTTTTTGTTCTCCTGTAAGGCAATGTCTCAGACTGTCCAGACTTTCTGCTTCAACAACATAATATCTATCTTGAAATGCTTGATCCTTTCTCAAAAGTCTTCTACTGGAAATTCTAGTGCCGTGCTGACTGTCTCTGTATCTGTTTGCAACCGATGCCCAACGACCACATCTTCAACTTGAGCCTTTGACCAACTCTCTAGGAATGGTCCATTTTGCACATTATGTTTGTCATGTTGCTCCTCGTGATCATACTCATCATGCTGGTTCACTATGGCTGGATCCTCACTCAAATCTCCCAAGTCTCCTTCACCTATGGAGACCATCTGTTCATCCCTTTCAATTGTCGAACATAGATGCATTGGTGGAATTTTATCTATACTTGATTGTTCATATTCTTCATGAATATTCCCCTGGGGATCTACGAACTCCATTGTATAGGAATCAACCTCATCAATGGCATTAGGTAGAATTTCCTCATGCACTTCCAAATGTTTGTCGTCCTGCAAGCCTCCCTGAATAATGTCACAATGTTGCTCACCATCCTAAAGATCAATAGACCCATCTACAAAAGATTCCCCATGATTTGAAGTAATCTCCTCTTGTTCTGTCTTTGTTGCCTTCTTCTTATCACTTGGATAGGAATGGTTAAGGGCCCAATGTCCCTTGCAGATAAAGCATAGTCCTCTCCTCCTTAGTTCATTTTTGCTGCAGATTTTGCTTTGATTATCATTTTGGTCTATGGAGATATGGCTACTTAAAGGACCATATAATCTCACTAGTACATCAAGGATTTTCTGGTTGTTTTTCAAAATTTCTTCAAGACAATCCATCTTCTGAAGATTCTCATTTAAAACACCCTTCTTCTTTTCTTCTTCTTCTCTCTCTCTATTTTTTTTTTAATAATAATATTCAAAACCCTTATTTCTCCAAATAAATATTGAATTAAAATATATCCTTGTACCTCCAACCACTTTTACAATAACTATATACAAGTAACTTTATTTCTCACAGTTTATTGACCCTTCGATTGCTACTCATGGCCCACGGTCTTCCATGCTCTTGCTGCCCAATGGTGACCACAACTCGCCCAACAATTATTGCAGTCCTTCACAAGTCCGCTGATTGATATATTTAGGTCCTCCGTGGCTACAGTTTCATTCACCCCTAAGTGTTTTGGCACTGTGGTAGGTATGGCTTCACAAACTAATTTTTGGTGGATTGTACTCACTACTCTGTAGAAAGGGTTGACTGGAACCTCGATCAAACAGCCTTCTTCACTTATGTCTCCCAATATATATATATATATATATATATATATATATATATATATATATATATATATTTTACCTGTATGACTCGAGCCTTCACAGGAAAGACACTTCTCCGGAAAATAATGATGTAAACTCTTCTTCTTCTTCTTCTTCTTCTTCTATTTTAAATTGAGCTTCAGATAGCTCTAATGTGGCAACTCTTAGCCTGCTGTAATTGACCATGAAAGAAATGGTCAACCACTCCCGATCCTAAAAATGGCTCCTATTCGCTCTTGCTCTTAGTGATGGTGCGGCGAATGAATTGAATGAGTACCCTTGGCAGTGGAAGGAATAGCCTCTCAGCTCCTCCACCCTCGGAAACTTCTGCGATCCTCTATTCTCTGACCCGCTCATGTGCAACACACTGATCTTGTGGTCTTCGATGAGCGATTTTCCCACTGATTGAAATTGGCCTTTCCTGCGCTGACATTACAATGAGGCTTATGGGAATCTTCTTTGAATGAGAAATGATAAATCTCAATCCAACATGAATTTGATTTGTCGATATCGTGCACCCCTGCTATCTGCACGTTATTTAATCCCCTGGCGTAACACTAGATGGTATTGAATTCTGTTGGGAATCTCTAATCTCAAACGAGACCTGTGAGACACCTCAGATCTGATACTTCTCCACAAAATAGTATGGTCTCGTGGCCCTTCAATGTAATCCGGTGCATTAGCTTTCACGAACCAAAGCAATCAACTTGTCCCTGCAAATAAATTTGAAACCAGTGCTCTCAACTTAGAAATGATCATACTGATGAATAACTCCTCCAATTTATGCTCTCGATCTCAGTTGGGATCGGTGATTGGCCTTTTGGTCTACGGCTTGGGTTTGCAAATTCATGGAGGGAATCTTTCTGCACTCTAGAATGTGTTTGCTCAGTCCTCCCCACCTCCGTAACGCTGATGCGATGGATTTGGCCCTCACGACCTCCACTCTGAACCATAAAACACGTTGTCACCCTGCATTTTGCGCACAGGAATTTTGGCTTCTCGGCCTTTGCTCGTCAGCCTTTGCTCTACGCACAATAATATGGTTGGTTTTTATGTTAGAAACCCTAAAAATTGATAAGACAACTTCACGGGTTTTGATCTCTTTAAAGTTTGTCTCCACAATAAAAAATTCGACCTGCAAATCAACTCAATGGTGGACAAGTAATTTCTCTACAATGATCAATTAGGGTGGTTATGGAGAACCACTGAAATTGATGAGATTCTAGCTAGGGTGATTATGAATGATCACCGAAAACTAGTCCTTTTAAAACCCTCAGGCTGGTAAGAAAAACCAGCTCTGATACCACTGTAAGATTCCAAACAACAAAATTTTTGATAGATCTAAAACATATTAGTGTTATCATTTAATACAGTCTTTTATCAAGAACCAGAACACAAGAAATGAAGCCATTTATTTATATTATTATTCACTGAAATTAAAATACATGCCTATACCATAAAATCCTGCAAATGGCATGCACAGCTGCTTGACAATGACAAATATAAGAAACTAAAGCCCACTTGTGAATCCTGGATGGATTCACCACATAAAAATCATCACAGGGTTTTCGTCTCGGGATCAATGCTAGAACTGGCCAGGCCGAATTCTCAGCAACCATAATAAGATAGATAATCCAGAATGCTCCAAATGCCTAACTTCTCTCCCCTTTTATACGCTTAATGGATCAATACCAACAAGAAATACCATGGGTCAATACCATGGGAAAATACCACGGTAAGTACCATGGATCAATTCCATCCACTTTGACTGGATCAAGAAAAGGAATATTACATGGTTGGAGTTCTATTTTACTAGAGGCATGATAGAAATGGATCGCATTCCATTACCACTAGGAATGGTCTCTGATAGCACTAGCAGTAATAATAGTCATAATTACCACAAACTTTTTTCCCAAGCAAACAAACAGAGACCATTAGCAAATTACAGAGAGAAAGTGTGCAAACCGGGTTCATTGTTTAGTTTGGATTTGAAATATGTTAACTCCAGTTAAGTCTCATAGATATAGCAGATCTGGAAATAATCAGATCATAATACTGTAGAAACACATCAGAATTAAAAGTCCCTACATTTGTCTGTGGGATTTGAATGTTTGCTTTTACAAGTTAACCATGATTCAAACAGTCAGAATTTCACATTTATCCCATCACATTTTAAAGAGAAGGAGCAATGCATGATCGCTGCAAAACTACTAGCAAAAAAACTCAAAAACATGTTACCTGAGTATCCTTCAATAATGCATGTTAATTGTGGTGTGACAATAAACTGGCCAAAACAAGATCCTAGACCGGAACTGACTGTGTCGTGATTATCTTCTTTTTATACTAATTCCCACTCATTACTCATGCTGACCAGAGGGGTCATGGCACTAGATTATAACAAACTGATAATCCCCTGGTTAATGTTCTCAAACCTCTTTCAATCAATAAGAGCAACGCAATACAATCTAACCCATACCAAAACAGAAACCCGAATATCTAGTCTTTTAGAAGAGGGCAGGCTTGCCACTGTACATTTCAAGTAACTTTTTGGCATGAGGACTGCACTGGACATATTTACCTGAAGACTTCTGCTCGATTAAAGCACTAAGGAGATTATATTGGGGCGCTTGGAAGGTACGTACACAAGAGCACTCAACAACTTGTAACGAGGCTTGATCCTACACTCCAAGCTGAAACAAGACACTAACAGAGGATACGAAAAAATAAACTTTGCAGGAAACCCTGCAGTATGCATCAAAAAGTCCATGTTCTTCTGCACCTTATCCATGGAAGCTTTTAATATAAGTGGGTGCCTCCTAACAAGCTCCTTGATGTCGTCTTCAAGGAGGCCAAAACTTGTCAAATGCTTCAATTTCTTTTCCCAAAATTCAGGCCCGTTTCGTTTAGGTAGAATAAGAGGTGCCAATTTGAAAACAATGGAGACATTAGCCTCTGATCCGAACAGGTTTTAAAGATACAGGATGTTGGGACGCAGAGTTTTCTCGAGACTGCCGTTAAGCAATCTGGATCCTTGGGATATGACATTTCCCAAGTCTTGTGCAGCAAGGCCCGATGTTTTCATGAACTCAATCTTGGGTTTCAACTGCCGATCAGCGTTCAGAGCAAGAATAGCTGGGTTTCTGGTAATAGCCATCCTTACCTGGCGTTCTGTGCATCCTGAATCTCTCAGTAACTTTACCGCTTCTTGGGCTGTATGAGCTGATCTCGTCGCAACCATGGATGGCCTTATTTTAAGGATAGCTGAGAGCTCAGACCGACAGAACCCACATTCGTTGAGTAAGAATTCTGAAACGGGGGATGTGCTCTCTGCTTCTGGGTAGCTTATGGACTTGTCTTTATCAGCAATAGCCGTAGAAAGCCGTGATAGTTTAAACAAAATAATCGGAGGAAATGTTGAAACTAGTGCTGCAACGGCCGTTGCCATGGGGTGTCGAGATCCCAAAGCTGAAGCCAAGAACTGGGCGAACATGGCCATTGCAGCAGATATGAATATAGGGTTTCCTCCAAAAATCATGGAAAAGAGGAGGATAGCGGTGATTTATGCGAAGATAAATATATTTGGTTTATGAAAGGAAGGAAAACCTTAGTAATAATTTGATGCCAGAAGGTCAGGGGTGTAAGTTTTTTTTTATGCCACAAGGTTAGGGGTGTAAGTTTTATTTTGAGTGAACAATGCAATTATTTGTAATATAGTATCATTTTAAAAATAACCTATTTGTAATATATGTATCCAAGGGAAGGAAAGTTTAAGTACTAACAATCATTTTGATCATTTATTTGTATGGAAGAAAGATTGAGTTAGTACACATAAAATTGAGTTTATTTAGCTAGTTGGAAGCCTTTAATGATAATCTTTTTTTTTCAATCTCAAAATTTTTTTATTTATTTTTAAATTCTTAGCAATAAAAATAAGTACATTTAACTATTGAGAAAAACTAATATTTCTCTCTAGAATTGAGGGTCTCACAAAGCAGTTCTACTTAACATATCATTTGCACTTTGTCTAAGGGCTTTAATATTCTATATTTTACTATTCTAACCGTATATAATGTTGGCACAATTAGAATGTAGATAATCCAAACATATCTACATCATTTAAGATTACATCAAAAATTAAAAAGTTGTTGACTATAATGTTGTATTAAGACAAAAAAAAGTGAGACTAGGCTAGATCCCCGGAATCTGCTTTTTGTAGAAGCTTGGTGATTGTTTGCAGATTTCCTTGTTATGGTAGTTGCTTCTACGCCTGTTGGAGCAATGGGAGGTGGTCCAGATGTGCTAGAGTAGTGTGGAAAGAATTAAGAATATGATTGTCTAACAAATTTTCAATTAAAATGTGTCCATGCCCCAAAGATAGAGTACTTTTTGATAACTTGTCAGCACAATTGTTGAATTCCCTGTAGATATGTTGGAAATGGATATCCCGGAAGTATCCTCTAATCTCTCCAATTTTGTGTTTCCAGGTAGCGAAATTTAATACTTCTATCTTTGTTGCACCTATAAGCCAATCAATAACACATTTTGAATCCCCCAAGATCAAGATATTTTTTATGTTTCTTTGCTTTGCAATTGCCATGAGGGTCCAAGTAACTATGAGCTCTACTTTGGTGTTTGTTCCAGGACCAATACCAATTCTATATTGGATGGATCTGTTCTCAAAAAGTTTGATTATTCCCCATCCTCCACGTAGATTTCCTTGTGCACCCACATCAAAAAATCCAATAGTAACATCTAATGGGATCATTGGAACAATATGTCTTCTAGGTCCCTTTGTGGGGATTTCATGGATATAGTCTCTGAAGTGAGCAATTATCTTGGAAGATTAAGAATGTGGACAAGCTCTTTCATCTCTGAAGATGATTTTATTTCTTAGGAGCCAAATGCCCCAGGCCACAAATATGGGGAGAGGACCGAAGAGTTTTGATTTCTTAGCCCAAGAGAAAAGAGATTCCTCAAAAGAGGATAATCTAATGCAAGTGTTGTTTCCTATAGTCATGAAAATGATGTCCCAGATTTCATGTGCAATAAAGAAATTTGTGAACAGGTGGTCTACAACTTCTTCATGTTGTTTTCATGGACTACAACAATTTGGTCCAAAAAAACATCTTTTTTGAAGATTCTCCCAAGTAAAATTTTTATTATGGAGTGCCGGGAGAGATAGTCGCGTGTGTCTCGTGATTATGCAAAACATAACCCACAAGACACACTGAGAACCATAATTCTTATTGTAATTTCATTTTATTTTAGTGTTTTGGCAACCTTTTGTGATCTGCGTACACTCCTGCTATTTTTTACAGTTCAGATAAGCTTTATTTTTGTTGTACTAACCATTATAAGTAAAGTAATTTGCTTATATTTTAGTCTTAAAATTTTGTATGTTGGGACTAGGTGTAGTGTGACTAAGAACGAGAATAGGCTCTCCCTCCCTTGCACCCTTGGGGCGAACCTATGGGGGGATCCATAACAGTTCTAAAAGACTAGTCTTAAAATTTTGTATGTTGGGACTAGTTGTAGTGTGACTAAGAACGAGAATAGGCTCTACCTCCCTTGCACCCTTGGGGAGAACCTATGGGGGGATCCATAACAGTTCTAAAAGACTACCTACCATCTCCCTTTCAATTGGAAAATTACACCTAGCTTAAATAGGAAACAAGCAACCCTAATCCACACATCTCTTACTTGTTTTGCAAACCAATTTGATTTTTGGGACTAGGAGTTGGGGTTAGTAAGAAAGAGAGTAGGCCCTCCCTACCCCTTGTGGCAAACCTATTGGAAGATCCAAAACTTTCTCAGTGCACTAATTTTTCCATCTCCCTATATGCTCATTTAGCATAATTAGGAAAGTAAGTGGCCCATTATCCACACATCTTTTTTTTTTTTTTTTTTTAATTATTTTTTATTTTGGCTTCCGACATACTTACACATCGAGGTCATACTGGGTTGTAGAATGTGCCTCTGGGTGCAATGAATTATAAATAATGTCGGTTTTACGAACACTCAAAAAAGAGATATGGTAAATAAATAAAAATATAAATAAACCAAAGGTATGGTAAATAAATAAAACCTCTTTTTATACTTACTCGAGAGGTATGGTAAATAAATACAAATATAAATAAACTAGAGGTATGGTAAATAAATGAAACTTATTTTTATATTTACTGCATAAGTCTCTTTATATTTACAAAAACTCAAAAAGAAGTTTTATTTAGGTGAAGCCTATGGGTTAAATACCATGGGACAAATTATTATCAATACCATGGGCCAAATACCATATTTATAAAAGAGGTATAAAAAGGTAAGGTAAATAAATACAAATATATCAAATAGGAGTAGAAATCAACATCTAATTATATTTGAAGCCTATGGACCAAATTAATAATAATACCATGCAAAAAAAAAACATTATTAACCCTAACATTAATATTAAAATTTATTAAATTTAATAACTTTACATTATTAAATTTGTTATATATATATATATATATATATATATATATATATATATATATATATATATATATATAAACTCTCGATATATATGGGAGGGAAGAACAAAGACATATGATAGAGGTGGAGAAATAGAGGGAGTGACAAGGGAGAGATGAAGATCAACTGAAGTAGAGGGGAGAGGAGGAATGAAGAGAGAGAGAGAGAGAGCGGGAGAGGAGTGAGAGAGGTAGAGAAGGGTAAGAGAGGGAGAGGGGGATATAAAGATGGAGGTGGGAGGGAGAGAGAAGGAGAGAGGGAGGGAGAAGGAGAAAGGATTGGAGGGTAGAGAGAAAGAGGGAGAGAGAGAGAGTGAGGAGAGAAAGGGAGAGAGAGGAAGGATGAGAGGAGGAGAGAGGAAGGGATAGAGAGACGGAGTTGGAGGGGGAGAGAAGAAGAAATACATAGAGACTAAGAAGTGGAGAGACAGGGAGTGACAAGGGAGAGATGGAGAGAGAGTGTGTGTGTAGGGGTGAAATAAAGAGACATAAGAGGAGTGATGGAGACAAGGGGGGAGAGAAGGAGAGAGAGGAAGAAAGGGAGGGATATAGTAACATAGTTGGAAAGATAGATAGAGTGATGGAGGAAGAGAGATGATTTGAGGGCAAAGAGAAAGAGAGAGAGAGAGAGAGGGGGGGGGGTGAAGATAGAGGGAGGCAGACGATAGAGGGATAGAAAGGAGGACGAGAGAGAGGAATAGAGTGATGGGGAATATAGAGGATTGTATGGGAGGGAGAGAGAGAGAGAGAGAGAGAGAGAGATGGGGGAAGAGAGAGGGAGATAGGAGAGAAATGGAGAGAGAGGAAGGAAAAGAGAGGGGACTTGAGAGAGAGGAGGAGAGAGGGAGGGATACATATATGGAGTTGGAGGGGGAGAGAGGGAGGGATAGAGAGATGGAGTTTGAGGGGTAGAGAGGGATGGATAGAGAGATGGAGCTGGACGGGGAGAGAGGGAGGGAAGAAGAAAGACATAGAGAGTGACAAGTGGAGAGAGAGAGGGAGTGACAAGGGAGAGATGGAGAGAGAGTGTGTATGTTTGGGGGTGAGATAAAGAGACAAAGAAGAATAGATGGAGAGAAGGGGGAGAAGAGAAGAGAGAGAGGCGTATAGTGACAAAGCTAGAAGGTGAAGATATATATATATATATATATATATATATATATATATATATATATATATATATATATATATATATATATAGAGAGAGAGAGAGAGAGAGAGAGAGAGAGAGAGAACATTGGAGAGAGAGAGAGAAGGAGTGATAAGGAAGATGGAGGGAGAGCAAGAGAGGATCACAAGAGGGAAGAGAGATAGAAGCGGGGGAGAGGGAGGGAAGGGGGAGAGAGAGAGAGGGAGGGAGAGGAGGAGGGACTGATAGATAATTAGATTGGAAAAAGAGAGTGAATGTTTTGGGGTTGATATAGAGAGACAAAGGGAGATAGAGATATACATGGAAGGTGAAGAGAAAGAAGAGATATATGGAGACATGGAGGGAGGGACAAAAAGATTAATAAATATGGAGTGAGAGAGTGTGTGTGCTTTTGAGGGTGAGATAAAGAGAAAAAGAAGGAGAGATGGAGGGACATATAGATATATATGGAGGGGGGAGAGAGGGAAGAATATTTCTTACAATAGATGCATTTATTTCAGTATAGATGGTGATTTCTAATCCTATTTGATTGATTGCACTAGATGCATTGATTTTAGTGTAGGTTTTGATTTCTAAAGATATGTTATAACTTGCACTAGATGCATTGATTTCAGTGTCCATGATTTCTAATTCTATTTGATTGGGTGCACTAAATGGATTGATTTCAATGTAGATGGTGATTTCTAATCCTATTTGATTGCTTGCACTAGATGCATTAATTTCAATGTAGATGTTGATTTATAATTATATTTGATTGCTTACACTATATGCATTGATTTCAATATAAATGATTTCTAATCCTATTTGATTTATTGCACTAAATGCATTGATTTCAGTGTAGATGGTGATTTATAATCATATTTGATTGCTTGCACTAGATGCATTGATTTTAGTGCATATGTTGGTTTCTAATCCTATTTTCTTACTTGCACAATATGCATTGATTTGAGTGTAAATGTTGATTTCTAATCCTACTTGATTACTTGCATTAGATGCATTGATTTCTGTGTAGATGTTGTTTTCTAATCTTATTTGATTTCTTGCATTAGATGCATTGATTTCAGTGTATATGTTGATTTATGATTTGATGTAATTGGATGTATGATGGTATGTTAATTTTAAAGTCAGTGGATTAATAGTGTGCATTGATTTCAGTGTAAGCACACAAATTTATTGACAATGTAGAATGATTTTTGTGTTATAGTAATTAAACCAAATAATATTGGAGAGTAAGAGATATAAGGTATGATGTTTACTACAACAACTCGAGCTAAATATTTAAATGGTTTATGATTTATGATTTCTACTGTCTTTTTCATATAATTGATATGAAAAGATGACAAAACTAACAACGGTGGCAATAAGAATAGTAGAAGAAAATGGTTTGAGATTGATCACAATGAAGGCTATTTGTAATTGACTACATTCTTATTATTCACATTTTCTATCATTCAGTATTATTACATTGCCACTTTGCATTCAAAAATATTATTTCATCTTTTTTCATCATTAAAGTTATTTTACAATATTTATCATCTCAACAAACTGAGGTAACTAAACAAATTTAAAATTAAAATGACTCGATAAATATTAAACATATTTAGCATATTTAAAATGGTTATATTAATATTAGATGTATTTACATATTATTGATAAAATTAAACATATGTTCCTCGTATTATCGATAGATTTTCCTTGGTCGTACACGACTGAAACCAGCCTAGATCCATCTTAACTGTGGATCTATCAAGTGCCGAGAGGGATCAAATATCTCGAGGTGCAAACCTTTCCTCAAGTTTTTCTCTCAAAAAAGAGGTTTTCACCTCGAGAGATTTGATCCCTCTCAGCACTTGATAGATCCATAGTTAAGATGGATCTAGGATGGTCTTTATCAACAATAGTCGTAGAAATTCGTGATAATTTTAACAAAATAATTAGAGGAAATGGTGAAGATAGTGTTGCAACAACCTCTGCCAGGGGGTGATGCTGCGATCCCAAAGATGAAGCCAAGTACTGGGCGAACACGGCCATCATTGAAGATATGAAATTAAGGATTCCTCCATCAGTATTTATATGATGATAGCAATGATTTATATGAAGATAAATGTATTTATTTATTTTATTTTATACATATAGAATTTTATATGAAAGCGGGGAGGGAAATATTGGGTGAGTAGACACAATAATTATTAATTTGCAATGAATTAATTTATTATCATGATGTCGATGGGATTATTTATTGTTATTTTAATTTTCTCATAAAATAAGTAGATATTTCTTTTTCTTGTTCCTTTTTTTCCTATTATTATTATTAGGATGGTTTTCTTAATTTAATTTTCTATTTTTAAAATATGGTGATTTTTTGTAAGTTAAAATTGATTAAGAAAATGTATCCTCTTGCTTAATCAACTTGTCAGGAACTATAGTCTAAATGTCATAGCCTCCATATCATAAAGGCATGTAAGAAGTAGCAGTAGTTGCAGCGTTATAGGAGTTAAGCACTCCTAGCAATTAAATCTGTTTTGTAAGCTGAGAGGAGTGAGCATGTAATGAGGAAGTCCCTCTTCCTCCCCTTTTTTGGTAAATATATCATAACCAATCTTGTGTGAAAAAAAAAAATTTTGATTAAGTTGAAATGGGAGAGGAAGAAATTGAATCAGGGAATTTTTGCAAAAGATATATAATGAGTTAAGCTTATGAAACCTAGTGTAGAAAGTTTTTCTAGGTCATTATTGTGGAATAAGTTGTTTTTTATATATAAAAAAAGCTAGTGTAAAAGTTGTTTTATATCAATATTGTGGAGCTGCTTGTTCTCGAATGCAACATATTGAGAAGGTGGAGAAATACGAGGTCTATAGTGAGGGATATAACATTGCAGAAAATTTTTCTGGACTTCTTTACTAAGGGGTAAATTTTGGGGATAGTTTTTTACCTCAACACATACTATTTATTTATTTTCTAGCAGTTATGGGAGGAGATCACAGTCTGAAGTGGCGGAAATGGAGGATACTATCAATTACTCATTTGATTCTAGTGACATGGAACCTATTTGGTTTGAGTTTCCATCTCAAATGAATGAGGTGGAGGGTTGGATAACAGATGGAACTGTGAAAATTCCCCAATAAGAATCCCTACTGCAACAATATGATGTTATTTCTCCTACTTGTTAATTATGAACCAATTTATTTACAGTGTTACCCAGTAAACATCGAAATAAATTCTACTGCAACCTTCACAACATAAGAAAATATGATGGAAGCAAGTATTGAGCAAGAAGGAAATAAACACGCACATATACACCGTTATTTTTGGACAATGTCCCTGGAAAAACCCAATGCGGGAAAACTGATGTAGTAGTTGAGGGTTTGTATTATTATGCAGTAATTTCTAAATAAAATATTTGGATGCCTTACTAGCTATCAAATACAGAGAATCTAACTAGGAGAAAGTTAGCGAGAAAAACCTCACATTATCACTAGAGAATTGACATTGATCTAGCCTCTGAGTGGCTAGCCCCAAGCTACTTTTCGCAGTCACTGCATTTCTCTACGTCATAACTTATAGGGACTGCATCACTCCTTCTGGATAATCGATTTGTTGGCTAGATGCTCGATCCTCTAGCCCTCTGGTCTCACACATTGACTCCCAGCACTGGATCGAATCTGCTCCTCAGCAAATTTGTGAATCTCCTCACAAGATCTGTGCTACCTAACATGGCTCTACGGTGCCTCTCTGGATATCTCTCTACCTTCTCTGCGTTGAATTCACTGAATCAGGAAAAACTCCAACCGACCACTATCTCTACCCCTCACTATAATAAATCTCTCGATCACTCCTTCGGCAACTGTTGCGCTCCTCTCTTGATAATTCGATCTCTTGATCTCTCACTCGATGTATTTGATAACTTCTCCAAGTGCCCATCAATCTCCTTATAATCTTCTCATAGATCAATCAACGACCCATATTAGATCCTAATCAATGGCTTAGATCATCTTGACTCGATCTTCGTCTTTTTCTAGAAGATTCACACTTAGTTTAATTAATACCCTTTACTTATTTTAATTCCCTAAGTTTAGACTTAGGCATCCATTTGAAATAATTAATTATTTTAATTAAACTATCTATGGGTGGAATTTCCCAAAATGATTTATGTATCTTGGAGAATGCATGTGTCTTAGCCTCTTTGAAAAATCATTAGGCTAGAGCATATTTGATGCTACCATAAATCAACACTTCTTCTTAGCAAGAAATGTGCTCTAGCAATGCATCCTACTGAAGCATCACTCTGACTTCTGCACCATCCCAGTTGTGATGTTGATGTCTTTACGCTACATCTGTGTTTTTGTTGTCATTTTCCTCTGCACTGCAACTCTGTTGTTGCTGCTATTGCAACATCCACAACTTCCTCTCATCTGTTGTTGTTGCAACTGAGAGATGCCCAGCAACTGGACCAACTGTGTTCAGATTGATGCACCTATCCACCAATTTTGGCTACTGCTAGCCTCTGTGCTATCACTGAAGCCTTTGCACTGCTCCTGACTATGTACTATGCCAACTGCATTGCTACCAACTCTAATTTGCGTTGCTCAGTTCCTAATGCTGCTAACTACTGCATCTGTTACTCTAGCACCTGACTGCAACATCTATCACTGGTTGATCCTGCTACTACTACTATGGGCTCTCGTAGCAAGGTGAAGATCCAAGAGGTGGAATCCTCAAGGATCCTGGCCATTTGTAGCTCTTTGGAACTACAATACTAGATCACCCCACCTCTCCCCTGGAGGTATATGGGAAATCATGGAAAAATCCTCTTTGATCTCAGTGGTAGCATGTTGCTAATCCCACTCCTTCTCCTTTTCCTTCTTCTGAAGAGAACATTGAGAGCTAAAGTGGCCCATCTCACCACATCGGAAGCACTTGATCTTCGAAATGTCCTTCTTTCGCCTACATTGCTCTTGCTGCACCTTTGATGCGAAGGATGCATTTTCTTCTTCCTTTACTTCTGATTTATGTCTGTTGTTGCTACTGCCATCCAGTTTTATCTTTACTAGGGCACGCCTCATCTCTTCTTGTTGGAGAGCAGCCCACATCCCCTCCCAATCTAGCAATATTTCTCTGCCCAAAATACTCTGGATGAAAACTTTTCATTCTTATAAGACGTTATTCAGGGCTAATCTCACCATCTCCGTAGCCTAAGGCGTTGACCCTATAATTTCCAGATGATCTCGGACTTCCTAAAGCTTCGTAAGGAAGGGATCTATGCGCTCCCCCTTTTGTATCCTCGTGGATCTCATCTTCTCCTCCAAGTACATCTTCTTCTCCTCGGAAGATCCCTAATAAAACATGGCCAATGCATCCCACATTTCTTTGGCTGTGTCCTTTCCTGCTCTGTGAGATACGATGTGATCTCTCACTACGTCGAGGATTAACCTCTTGGCCTTTGTCATATCCTTCTTGTAGGATTTCAATGGATCCAGATCTGCGGGGACAACTACCACACTATTGATGAAATTTTTTAGATCATTCTCATCTAGAAGGAAGGAGATCCTTGCCTTCCAGATCACATAGTTGGAGGCACCCTCCAATCGATCATGATCTCTCAATCCAGTTGTTTCTATCTTAGGAACCAAAATTTGAACTTCATCCTCTCTCCTTTGTGCAGCTGTTGATTGACTATACACACTCCCTACTGGAGTAAGTATATCTTCTCTAGCTACTGTTGCTATGCAGTGAGAAATCAATTTCCTTCTCTTGGAATTCTCTGAGAAATAAATTCCCTCAGTATGTACTCTTCTTATTTCTTCTGACACTTTTTTATCCTAACAAACTGCTACAGAAAACTGTGTCCCAGCTGAATATCTACTCTACGCTGAGCTGCCATGTAGCTCCCTTGCCTCTAACAAATATCGATCTGGAAAATCTTCTTCTCTGTTGACTCACTCAGAGAAGTATTTTTCCACAAAATTTTTCTCTTCCCAGCTATGGACTGTGCAACCCTTCTGGGGTTCGATCTGTTGCTTATGGAGTTCTTCGAACTCCTCTTTCAACTCAGTACATGTGTTGAGATTCAACAAGATGATGAGCTTAGTGAAAATTAAGCACCTTCACTATGTGGGGCCCGCAGGCTATTTTTAGGTGTATGTCTATTTTTAGACATGGTGAGCATATTCTATAAGTTGCAGGATGCTATTTGTAGATGGTTGGTCAAATGTGAAAAATAGATGAATTTTTTTTTTTTAGAATATTGGGCGAAGTCTATTGATAGATCGTCAATCTAAAAATAGATGCATGTCGATTATTATTAGTTTAATAATCGTACAATAAACATCAACTTATTCTTCGAGCACTTTATTTCAAAGATATCGATTTGGAAATCAGCGCAGATGTTGGCTCTTACGACCCTGTGGTTTACCGGTGGTTCATGCATGGAGGACTCCGCTAGGAATCAAGTGGCAAAGTTATGATAGAGTTGGAAGAGAAGCATGTGAGTAGTTATATAGTTTAACTCGCTAATGGAGTTAAACTCGACGGAGCTAGTTGTATCTAGTCTAACCGAAAGATACACTAGTGAGAGTTAAGTGAATTAATTAGTTAATTAATTCACAACTAATAACTCACTAACAACTGAACAGAAACAACAGTTAACTACAGTGCATGTCAGTTCCAGTGGAGACCCGGTGGAGAGATAGGTGAAAGGGTGAGATGGACTATCCGTTGTGATTATAGTGATGCATTCAATGCATCAGACACACATTGGAGTTGGCAATAAGGATTGTGCAGTCAAGGCAAGGACAATTCAAATTCATTCAGGGGTCTTCTTCAGCAGGGATTGCACAGTGGAGGCAGGCTGTCAGGTGGCGAGAAATTGGTGCATAGAGATGCAAATTTCTGCATGATAGTGTAAATTAATCTTGATTGTACTGAGAGCTTGATGTACTAAGCTTTGTATGAGATTATTACATGATTGCATTGATATAAATAATATGATAGTTGGGGTTTTTAGCTTTAAGCTTTCCCGTTAAACAACTGTGTTATGTGTGACTGAATTTATTCACATGTGTTTGCAATTGAGTTTTAAATTTCTGCAAGTTTAATTAGTGGAAGGTTTCTGTATTTTGCAAGAAGATAAATATTGTGAGATCAGGAGGATCCGGTAATACATTAGTATTAATAAATTTCTACATGGTAGCGGAGCATTTTTTATTACTGGAGATTGCAATTGTGAATAATTTTTGAGTTTGTGCTGGTGGACAATTCGAATTTGCTACAGAAAATTCTTGGTACGACAGTTGAGTATTCATTGAAATGTCTTTTAATGGGTTGCGATTGGAGTATGCCCTTGAGGGCAGCTTGAATTAGATAGCTTGGAAGGATAGGATGGAGGCAGTGCTAGAAGATAATGGACTGAAGGAGTTCATCGATAGCGATGTTCCTAAGCCGGGTTCTAGCGATGCTGCAGGACTTGACGCATGGCAAAAGAAGGTAGAAAAGACAAGAATAATTCTATTGGAAGGTGTGAAGGACCATATTGTGTCAAGCCTTCATGGGAAATCCACTCCATTTGCAATGTGGAAGGCTTTGACAGCTTTTTTCCAAAGCAACAACAACGAGAGGAAGTTGGCGCTGAAAGATAAGCTCAAAAAAAAAAAAAAAGGAGAAGGGTGACAGTATTCCAAAATATCTCACGAAGTTTGTCCACTGTAGGGATGAGCTGGAGAGTGTGGGGATTACTCTTGATGATGATGACTTGGTGAGCTTGGCTCTCCTTGGGCTTCTGAAGAGTTGGCATAGCTACGAAGACTCTGTCAATGGACGGGAGAAACGGCCGGGGTGGGAGAGACTTTGGTCGAATCTTGTGCAGGAGGAGATAAGGTGAAGTACCAGGGATGGCTCTTCATCGAAGAATGATGATGAAGATAATTGCGCTTTGGCTGCTAAAGCAAGGAAAGGGAAGGGGAAGAAATTTCCTCCAAAATCTTAGGCTAAAGGCAAGAAGCTGGATTTTTCCAAAGTGAAGTGTTTTCACTGTCACAAACATGGGCATCTCACCACTAACTGCCCACAAAAAAAGAAGAACAAGAAGGCTACTGGAGCTGCAGCTGGAGAGGCCTTAGCCTTGCAATTTGAAATTGATTTCTCTTTGATCACATTCTTGGTTTCAAGCTCAATGGGATCGGTGTGGTATCTTGATAGTGGTGCGTCTTTCCATATGACGGGAGACAAGGAATTGTTTAGTGACTTGGAGGAGAAGGATCTACAAATGCATATAGAGATGGGTGACGATGGTAGATATAGTGTGACTGGAATTGGGCCCATGACCTTTGAGAGGGAGTCAGGTAATCCATTTTTGTTGAAATATGTTATGCATGTCCCAGGTCTAAAGAAGAACTTGATCTCGGTCGCAATGTTGGAAGATAGAGGTTATGATGTTTTCAGCGAGGGAAAAGCTTTCTTGTGACATAAAACAATGAGTCAAACCAAGAGGATAGGGATTAGAGTTAAGAATATCTACAAGCTGGAGGTAGATGGTTGCGCTGCAATGATGGGCAAAGAAGAAGAAGTGGTGAGCCGGGATGAGGGCGAATTATGGCACAGGAGATTGGGCCATCTTCACCATGGCGCCTTGAAGATTTTGCAACAGATTTCTACTGGACTTCCCAAGGGTACTCTTGTGCAGTCATATCAGTGCAAGGGATGTACTATGGGTAAGTTTGTGAAGACCAACTTTCATGAGAAGGAGAACCATGCTTCGGTGATCATGGAGAGAATTCACACAGACGTGTGTGGACCTTTATCGGTTGCTTCAACAACAAAACACAGGTATTCTGTTATATTTGTTGATGACTATTCTCATAGATGCTGGATCTTCTTCATGCAGAAGAAGAGCGAAACATACTCAAAGTTCTATGAGTTTAAAGCATTGGTGGAGAAGGAGTCGGGGAAGTAAGTGAAGGCTCTACGGAGCAATAATGGTGGTGAATATATCTCGAACGAATTCAAAGACTTCTGTAGCAAAGAAGGAATTCGAAGAGAACTCATAGCACCTCATAACCCACAACAGAATGGGGTCATGGAGAGGAAGAACAGAACGATCATGGGTGTTGCACGAGCTATGCTGCATGACCTGGGCCTACCAATGCACTTGTGGGCGGAAGCATGCAACACTACAGTTTATGTGCAAAACTGTTGTCCTCATACAGTAATTGGCATGAGTACACCTGAAGAAGCTGTTACTGGTAAGAAGCCTGATATTTCTCATTTGAAGATTTTTGGCTCATCTGTTTACATTCATGTGACAAAGGACTCCAGGAAGAAGCTAGAGCCGACTGCAGAAGTTGGGATATTTGTGGGGTACACAAAAACACCCCATAATTATCGTGTGTATTTTCCAAACAATCGAATGAATATAGTGCGACGGGATATAAAATTCAATGAGGTGAAATCCATGAAGTTGTCACTTGAGAGGGAGCTATAGTTGCATGCAGAGGAGGAGCTACTTGTTCCCAAAGATGAGCCTTTATATGTGGATCAGCCACAAGAGAAGATTCATGGAGTGGAGGAGTCCACTCATGTAGAACCAAACATCAGAACAGGCAGAAAGCGTACCACAGAAGCTGAGAGACTGAAGCTTGATGTGGCATAGAATGTAGGAGTCCCTACATCATAGTGCAGACAGAGACAGTCACCTAACCATTTTACTGGATACATGGCTCTTATGAGCAAGTGTGTCTTCTTTTGAAGAAGCAGTGCAGGAGCCGACATGGGTAGATGCCATGGTGGAGGAGTATGACTCCATTGTCAGAAACAGTGCTTGGGAGATTGTTCCAAGGCCGGTGGGTAAATTAGTTGTAGGATCAAGATGAATCTACAAGGTAAAGCAAACTGCTGATGGGAGCGTCAAGAAGTATAAGGCAAGATTTTTTGCCCGGGGCTTCTCACAGATCGAAGGGATTGATTATGAAGAAACCTTTGCACCTGTCGCATGGTATTCTTCCATAAGGACCATCCTTGCTCCCTTAGCGCAGATGGGTTAGCACATTCATCAAATGGATGTGAAGACTGTGTTCCTTAATGGGATCATTGAGGAAGAGGTGTACATTGAGCAGCCTGAAGGATTTGAGATATTCAGTAGTGAGTTGCATGTGTGCAGACTCAAAAGAGCGTTGTATGTGCTGAAGCAAGCACCACGTGCTTGGTACACACAGATCGATGGCTATTTCACTGAACTTGGCTTCACCAAGAGTGAGGCAGATGCAAACCTATATCAAATTGTGGTGAAGGGTAAGCTTTTAATCATTATTCTTTATGTTTATGATTTAATACTAACAGGTGATGATTAGTTGATACACTCATGGAAGGCAGATCTTGCAAAGGAGTTTCAGATGAAGGATTTGGGCCTCCTTCATTATTTCCTTGGATTGGAAATATGGTAGCAAGAAGGTGAAATGTTTGTGTCTCAAGGAAAGTATGCTCGGAAGATACTTGAGAAGTTTCACATGCAAGGCTACAAGCCTATTGATACTCCTCTTCCAGGAAATTGGAAGAAAGAGGATGCTACATCGGTAGAGGTAGTGGATGCCACTGTTTATCGACACTTGGTGGGTTTGCTCATGTATTTAGTTAATACAAGACCAAACATATGCTATGCGATGAACTAGCTTTCACAAGCGATGGTTAAGCCTACAAAGCTCTTTTGGAAGGCAGGCAAGCATGTCCTGAGGTATCTCAGGGGCACATCTAAGTATGGCTTATGGTACAGATAGACGGATGAGGTGAAGTTGCATGTCTTCATGGATGCAGATTGGGCAGGCAGCCCAACGGACAGAAAGAGCACATCAGGAGAGGTTTTTAGTATTGGATCTACAACAGTTTCTTGGTACAACAGGAAACAAAGATCTCTGGCACTCAGTTCAGTGGAAGCAGAATACATGGCAGCAAGTCAAGCTGCATGTGAGGCTATCTGGATGAGGAAGATCCTGGTTGGTTTGTTCAGTTCACATTTAGATCCTACCGTGATACATTGTGATAATCAGAGTTGCATTAAACTCTCGATTAATCCTGTGTTTCATGATATATCTAAACATATTGATATCTGGTTTCATCATATCAGAGATTGTGTGCAGCGGATGATCATGTTGCTTCAGTACATTCCTACGGAAGATCAGGATGCAAACATTCTAACGAAGGTGCTCAGTAGGAGAAAATTCGAATACCATAGAGGCAGGATCGGGGTGAAGGATAATCCCTATCTTGTTGAGAGGGAGTGTTGAGATTCAACAAGGTGACGAGCTTAGTGAAAATTAAGCACCTTCACTAAGTGGGGCCCGCAGGCTATTTTTAGGTGTATGTCTATTTTTAGACATCGTGAGCATATTCTATAAGTTGCAGGATGATATTTGTAGATGGTTGGTAAAATGTGAAAAATAGATGAAATTCTATTTTTATAATATTAGGCGAAGCCTATTTATAGATCGTGTTGACGGGAGAAAATGTCCGGCCAACAATAAAGGGATCTCCTCGATAAAAAGTCCCAATTAGACTCTAAACTGTTTGTGATAGGATCCCGTCCAGGGTGTGGGTCTGGCTACTACTGAATATACCTTTCTCTCGGACGCAAATGAGCCTTGCAAATCTGTGAACACACAGTTATTTGGATTGTACAAGACAAGTGATTGATGATTTTCAATGGATAAAACACTACGAATAGCAAGATGAGTTGAAAGCATGTAGCCAAAGGAAAAGCTATTAGCAGCAAGTCATTAGGGTCATGCTTATAAGACTTTTTCAAACCACAGGAGAAACAGTTCTGCGTGGTAGAGCACCCTTCACTTCCTTAAGCGGTCTCAAAGATAAGATAGATAGTAGCTATGGAGTTGCTAACATCTTCTAAGAAAACAATCTTAACATCATTAGCACCTTCAGGAAACTACAATGCATAAATGATATAAGCAGAGAATGCAGATTACTTAGTCACAAGATATCAGATACATAAAACAAATATTCGTAGAGTCAACACATTCATACTCATCGGATCCAAGAGTGGAGTTAAAGCAAATGCTTGTATTCATTCTCAAAAGTGCGTCCAATGCTATACAATCTTCTTTTCTCCTTTGGAGTCCAAAACCAAAAAATAAAATCCCTTTACAATTACTCGAAGGGAGTATTTATAGGACAAAACTTACTCTTGGGTATCCCTGACTTTTCACCTTCCTAACCATTGGCATACCCTACAAATTGATGGAAATTGCGACTTGCGACCTTAACCTTTCTGCGACTTGCGACCTCTACCCTTTCTGCGACCTGTGACCCCTCCTGTTTGTTGCAGTACTTGGCTTGTTTAGGGAACCAATTTGATGATTGCAAGATCTGGGACATCTACCTGCAGCTGTTCCTTAAGGTAACTTTGCCATGCTCGATAATCTGCTGCCACCGAGGAGACCTGAGGTGTATCTTCTCGTAACCTGTGAAGGCACTCTAAAGCATTGGGGATCAAAGTGTCTCTCTTGATCGTGATCTGGTTTGACAAAGAGGCCAGCTTGGTGTAGATCCAGACTGGTGTCACGATGAATTGAACCAGGTTTTCCTGTGATGCTGATAAGTCTTGAGAGGCTGCTGCTTGCCTCATGTGTTTTAGAAATGTATGGATATCTTTAGTGACCTCTTCCCATGTCTTTTCTTCGCTGAGTGCACCTAGAAACGGAACATGGTGTATTGCAGCCATTGAGTCAATGCCACTGATCAGATGTTCGTATGCGGACATTACTTTCTCCAAATCCTTGATTAGTTTTTCTTTGGATTGTACCTTAATTCAGATCTGAACCTTGTTGTTCAGGGTGCCAATCCAATTCCTTCTAGGCAATGTGTCCAGCGCTTGTGGATACAAGTTTGACCACTCCAAAATCCTGTCCAAGGGGGTAGAGGCTTCCTTTAGCTGTGTGTTCCTCTTCTTGGTTTCAACCTATGCTTTTAGTAGTGGTGCAATGGTCTGTTTTATTGTGAACAACTCTTCGTAAACTTGTTTCATGGTGGCTTATAAAGTCACTAACTCCCCTTGAATAGTGAGGGATACTTCATTAGTAGGGGCACCCTTAACCTGCAGCGATTTGACTTCTTCTTGTAGCGCCTTCTTTTCCTGCTCTGATTTGGTCGTCTTTTGCTCTAAGGCTTGTAATCTATTCTGCAGGAACATAATTTCTCTATTCATTCTGTTTACATTTTCCTCAGTAGCTGCCGCAAAAGCAGTACCAGCTGATGCAATCATAACAGGATTGGTCCTGGTATCCAATACTATATCCTTCTCTGCGGTGACGGTGAGGGGTGCAGCAGGGACCCGTGCCAAACATATTCTCTTCTCCTACCGGATCTTATGTGTGAATTGGTCGTAGGTAAGCCTTGTCAGATCAAGCACTCCCTCATCTAGATCCTCAAAGGTGCCCAATTCTGAGAGGGCAAAGCATATAGGAGTCATCTGGGGTACCTCGATGGGTGGCAACTCTATTTGTTTCTTTGTTTCTGGGGGAGGTGTCGTGCTGCCTTCGGTTCCTTTGTGGGAATCTTCTCTTGACTTCCGACCTTCTTCTTCCCTTCCTTTTTTTTCTACTTCTGCTTTATCCAATTCTTCTTTCTGTCGGCGTTCCGCTTCTGCCTTGTCCTGTTCTTCTTTCAGTTGACGTTCTGCTTCTGCCTTTCCCTGTTCTTCTTTCAACCGGCGTTCCACTTCTGCCTTGTCCTGTTCTTCCTTTAGTCGGCGTTCCACTTCTGCCCTTTCTTCCTCCTCTTTATTCTTGCAATTTTCCTTAGCATATTTATTCCTTTGTTCTTCTTTCAATTGTTTCTTTTGCCTGTCTTCCTCTTCCTTTTCCTTTTCCTCAGCTTCTTGTTGAGCTTTAGCCTCTTTTTCCTTTTTCTGGGTGGCAGGATTAAGACCTGTACCGGTCCTTGGATTTTTTGCTTTGGAGGATGATGCCCCTCCCAGTGTTTGGATCCTTTCTTCTAATGTCTGATCATCTTGATCTTCCAGACCAGTCAATTCCTCTAGAGCGGCATCTCTATCTTTTTTATACCAGTTCCCGAATCTGTCTTCAGCAGGGCACTCAGTATGCTGGTAGCTCCATTTGAATTTGGCTCGCTTGCAGTGGGAGGGGTTGATCCTATCAGGATCATATGTCCAGTGTGCCAAGGGAGCTAGACAAAACCCTCTGACTTGTTTGGCCTCTACCTCTACTTCCCTGAAATATTTTACTGTGTATGCGCCGATAGTGAGTGGAAAAGTGGGCCATGGTTTCTTCTTTCCCTTAGTTATCACTTTTGAAAACCCCCCTGACATCTGGTAACATGTTTCTTGGAGGAGGAGTTTTTCGGTTATGAACTGGGGTAGTGCATGAGGGGCCTTGAGTGACCCAAACACCCGGATGAAAGTACCATCCGTGTCAAGAAACTAGTGGGCTACTTGGGTTATTATTTCCATGGATCGCTTGGACATATAAGGGGTGTCCTTCCCAAATAATTTCCTGTAAAGAGTGGGGATGAAACTACGGGTGATTGACTCCATGTCTTGCTTGTACTTGGAGTCCTAGAACACCATTATATCTTTGTGAATCGGGCTGCCATGCTCTGGGTCCCAGTTGTGTGGCCACCCCTCGAAATGGCACCATGCACAAACTGCATCCAGGAGATAAGAGGCCATATAAATTCTGATGCATAACCCTCATATGGTTCTAGTGCCGCAGATATGTTCGACCTGAGGGCTGCCATTATCATGTTGGCCCAGTTGAAGCGGGTGTTGTGCACAGTGATAGTGTACATTAGAGAGACCCAAGCGCAGTTGAGAAAGGTGGCATCTGGGCGGCCATACATCCAACATAGCATCGCAGCTATGAATTTGTATACCTTCTTGAGGCCTGCTGTCAGATATTCCTGGTCCTTCTTGACCTATAATTTCTTTGGGTCCTCCCACCATCCTTTCAAAGTTTCAGGTATGGGGACTGCATGAGTTACGACCCACTCCTCAGTGAAGGTTTGCTCTCGGGTAGGTAGTGCATAATAAACTTCGACATCCTATCCCTTTAGATTCGCAAATGAATTCCCGGTATGATCTCGAATAACCCAGATCTTGGGGTAGACCATTTGCAATATCCACTTGATCAGTTCTGCACATGGAAATATAGGTGGATGGGCCCCCACGTAGTGTAGTTTGGATCTCTTGACCTGAACATATACCTTTCGATCTGGAAGGTCCTCCAGGAATTTCGGCTTTGTAAACTCTTTGTAAATTTGGTACCAGCTCATACTATCTCCTTTTCCAAATGTGCAGGTTGTGTCTTCATAGATAGGGGGGAGAGAAACAAGGATTTCCTCCTCCAAGATTTCTATCTCCAGGCTTTTGTTTCTTTTGCAAATTGTTGGAGGCCCCATCTCACTTGAGGCCGACAAGATAGATACGCACTCTAGCTCGGCTTCTAGGTTCCCTGGCATGTTCATAAAACAATCCCAAGACAAGACATATGTCATATTAATCAATATCTGAGTTGCTCCTACCTCTACTCAATTATTTTCAGGGAAATGGGTAAACTTGCGACCTGGAGACCTTGTGACTGGGTCGCTAAGTCGCTGGGTCACGTTGGTTTAAAATTTTAACAAAGGTCGACTTAGAGACTAGGTCGCGAGGTCGCTAAGTCGTCGAGTTGCGATGGTTTTAATCTTCACGGGAGTGCAACCTGGCAACTTAGCGACTCGCGACTGGGTCGCAAGGTCGCTAAGTCGCAAAGTCGCGTCACCCTGGGTTTGACTACGATATGCGAGATAGCGACCCTGTGATTTAGCAACCAAGGTCGCTAGGCCACCAGGTCGCGGAGTCACGGGTCGCACTAGGGCTTGGCAGACAGTTTACGCGGCGGTGAAGACCTTCATCTTGGTTTGTCATCAAAAGGAGGTAGGGTGACACATCAAGTTATGGGAAGGGGAAAGCTACAACAACAGGATTCATGGGAGACAACAGAGGCTAGGCTGAGGTTTAAAAGGACCAAGGTGAGGGAAAAAAAAGGCAATAATCAGTTAAAAGAGTAAACAACAGGAGGATTAGGCAACTTACCTGGGAAAAGCGCGCTCCAGCTGGCTTATCAGAGGCGTTTTCTTTCTCCTTCACGCAGGTCGAATGCGACCTATGCGACCCTTCTATATATAAATGGGTCGCACGTGTGGGCACTAAATGAGGGTCGCAAGGTCGCGAATGAGCTGCATTGATGTGATGTGCAACCTCGCGACTCTACGACCTCGCGACCTGGGGGGTCACAGGGTCGCAAGGTCGCAAGGTCGCACTTGGTTGGTTTCGGGATGAGGTGGGACCTCACGACCTTGTGACTTGAGGGGTCACAAGGTCGCGGGGTCGCAAACTAAAGGAGTTAACCAACTCTGTGACTTAGCGACTTGAGATTCTGAGATAAAGAATTTAGGCTTGAGTTCATCTTTCAAAAGGTTAGGG
This sequence comes from Pinus albicaulis, assembly GCA_034641835.2. Lineage (NCBI taxonomy): Eukaryota > Viridiplantae > Streptophyta > Pinopsida > Pinales > Pinaceae > Pinus > Pinus albicaulis. Next base: position 14,466,804 of record MU968493.1, read on the forward strand.
GGCTAAAAAATTTAAAAGGGGAAAAAATTTAGAGGGTGTTGTAGCAGCTACAACAAATAGCAATTCATTGGTAGGACTCAGGATCTCTGCCGGTGTCTCATCTTGTGGGGGGTCAGGGGGCTTAGCAGACTATTCCTTTCATTCTGTGGTTCCCACTACTATCATCTTTGGACTTTACAAAATTTCCCCCTTCGTTTGCATGCTCGAGGTGCTGGTCCACCGTGTTTTACTTCTGGAGACTAGACTAAAATGGTTGGAGTAACTTCAAGGATTTCCAGGATTTGGTATAGTTATTTCATCCTCATTATGTTGCTCCGCTACCAGCGAACCTGGTGGTCCCGGCGGAGTCACTACCTAGGAGTCATAGATGTTGCTCCACTTCCTGTGAGCCTGGTCAGTACCCCGGCGGAGTTGTCGCATCGCCTCTTTGCATAGGAAGCCTTTCTCAATCCTTTACCCTTTATTAATGTGTGAAACACACTTATTTAAAGGTGCTCAAGGCACTTATTTATATTGTGGCAAGTACTGCCAGGGCGGATGAGGGATCCCGACTTATTTTTCTTGCAAGAGAGGTTGCTCCTGGTATGTATGAGGACTTTTGGTTTTTCTCGGATATCCTTTTGTCACCTAGAGTTTTCTCTGTCCCCTTTCAGTCTAGTTACCGATTTCACCGATTTTCTTTTACATAACAGACCCTTGAGCTAGCATACTAGGTGGGCTACTTGCACTTGATTCCTGGGATTTGGTGATGTTCTCCCCATTGAACGTTTATTATAGTCGAGCTTTTTCTGCTTTGCGTTCCAGGGGCGATTCTTCATCGGCACAGATTCAGGCATAGCAATGCCAATTAAGTAACTCCTACATCTCTCCTACATTTTAAGGCACTAAGAGGAAAGTTCTACTAAGAGCCTACTCAGAGTAGGGGATTTATTGTGAAACATGAAATAACTAAAATTAAAAGAAATCAAACTATGGTACAGGTTGTGGTGATGGCCTCTCTAATTGAAGTAATGTTAAAGGTCATGTCCATTTACCGGGAGGACCTCAATTCTCCCCTCTAAGGTCTACAACCTATAAGTGTGGGAGCCGACTTTTTCTTTGATTTGAAAGGGACCCGTCCACAGGGCCTAGAATTTGGAATGTTTTCCTTTATCTTCATGAGCTTTGTCCCATTTGAGGACGAGATCACCTACTTCGAAACCTTTGTTTCTGGCAGACTTCTTGTCGAACCATCGTTTTATCCGACTCTAGTGGATGGTGAAATTTTCTTGGGTTTTTAGCCTTTCCTCCTCTAGTTTCAATAGAGTGTCTATTCAGGCCTGTAACGTAGGGCAAGGTGTGCCATGAGTTTCTTGAGATAATTGCAGGGCTAGGAGAGAAAAGCTGGGAGGAAGGATAGCCTCTTTCCTGTACACAAGAAAGAATGGGGAGGTGCCCAGTGAGTATTTGGGTGTGACCCGGTCAGCCCATAGGGCTTTGTGGAGAGCATTATGCCAATTTCGTTGTTGGGACAACAGAGTTTTCTTGATGATACGGATAAGGTTCTTGTTTTTTGACTCGGCTAACCCATTTCCTTGGGGGTAATAGTTGGCAGAGTGTTTGAGCACTATACCATTTTCCAGAGCAAATTCGTATAATTGAAATGATGAAAAATACATTGCATTATAAAAAACAAGGGAGGTTGGAACGCCAAACCTGATCATGATGTGTTGGGTGATGAAATATATTACCTCTTGATCATTGATTTCACGCAATATTATTGCTTCAACCCACCTTGTGAAGTAGTTTGTGGCTGTGAGGATGTATCTATGTTGCTTGGAAGAGTGTGGCAAAATTTCTCCAATCACATCTATCCCCCACTGCTGAAGAGGTTCCTCCACTGTGACAAATTGCAACAGGGCAGAAGGTCGTCTTTCCCTATTTGCGAACTTTTGGCATTGTGGGCATTTCCGCACATAAGCATGTGCATCGTTGAATATAGTAGGCCAATAGAAACCGGCCCGCATGATCTTGTGAGCAGTGGTATCTCCCGCATAGTGTCCACCCGCTGGACCATCATGGAGTTTCGTCAAAACTTTCTATGCCTCATCATACTCCAAACAACGTAGCAAGACACCACTGTGGTGTTTGTGGAAAAACTTACCCTGCACTATTTGGTAGGATACAACTTTCAGTCTTAATGCATGCTTCTGCTGAGTGGTCAAATCGGGGCCCATAGTACCGTGTTTCAGATATTGTTGGAGATCAACGTACCACTAGGAGGTATTCTGTCGGGATATGCTATCAGTTTGATACATGTCGATTTTGTGTTCCCAACTCTCTTCTTCACTGCCGCGTGGGTCTGCGGCTTCTGCGGCCATCCGGCATAGTCCTTGGCCTTTTATAGTGTGTCCTGGTTTGAATTCCAGGTCATACTCTTGAAGGCACGTCATCTAGTTTCCTTATCTCTCACCTAGCTCTTGTTGCACGAATAGTGAGCGAACAACTGGGTGAGGTACGAATACTGTGACGTGACTCTTCAAAATATATGGTCTGAAGTGTTTGACCGCCTTGTACACCGTGTAAGCTTGCTTATCAATATCTGGATAATTCAACTCGATGCCTTGTAACCCAGTTCTCATGAGTGATATCGACCGCTCATCGTTGTTGTCATCTTTCTGAGTGAGGACGGTCGCCAAAGATGCCTGAGGGAAAGGTATACAAAATAAAGCCTTTGCTAAAATCTGGGCTATGAAGGGCAAGTGCTTGTGCGATGGCCCACTTGATGTTATTGAACGCTTATTTCTCAAGAGGATTCCATTTGAAGTTAGCGTTCTTCTTGATCATACCTTGCAACAACTTCACAATTTGGGCACAATCTGATATAAACTTTTTCACGAAGTTGATTTTGCCGAGGAAAGACTGCATAACTTTCTTACCGCTTGGGGGCGGTATCTGAGCGATGAATTTCACAAGTTCTAGATCTACTAATATGCTGTCCCGAGTTATTATGTGCCCCAACAAGTTTCTTTCGGAGACAGCGAAAATTATTTTCTTCGGGTTCAGTGAGATTCCATATTTCCGACACCTTTCAAAGATCTACTTGAGGTGATGTAGGTGGTCAAACCTGCGCTTTGAAAACACGGTGATGTCATCAAGGTATACTACCATGCTTTTCTCAATGAGGCCTCTCAAGGCGATGTCCATGGCTCTTTGGAAGGTCACATCAGCATTAATCAAGCCAAAGGGCATGCGTTTAAATGCAAATGTTCCCCATTTAGTTCTGGATTTGGTTTTGAGCAGATCGGGTTTAGCCACCAGTACTTGATTATAACTTGAAAACCCATCCAATAAGGAGAACATTTCTGAGCTCGATACAGCTTGAAGGATTTTCTCCATAGGGGCATCGAGTAGTTGTCCTTGTCGGAAGCTCTGTATAAGTTCCGGAAGTCTACACACAAATGGATTTCGCCAGATTTCTTGCGAACTGGGACCAGGTTTGAAACCCAGGTTGAATGTCGAACTTTGAAAATTATACACGCATCCAAGAGTTTCTTTAGTTCCTTTTGGATCATCGGCTCTAGGGCGGGGTGTACTTTTCTCAGTTTCTGTTGGAAGGGTTTCACTCCCTCCTTCATGGGTATCATGTGCTGGATGATCCGCGTGTCATATGTTCATAGCTCATCATACGTCCAGGCGAACACATATCTATATTTCTTAAATAACTCAGTGAAAGATTGCCTCTCTTGAGGGGTGCATTCATTACCAAGATTGACGAGCTTAGGCTCCTTATCCATTCCGAGTTTTACTTGTTGGTGTGCTAGAGTAGAACTCTGCACCTTCGTATTGGGAGGTCCTCGAAAATGGTTCTGTAAGTCAAACAATTTTTTGAGTGACACGACCCCTTTAGGTATGGGATTTTCCTTACGTTCCCCTTGTGTCTTTAAACACGTCTGAATTGAGCATGGAATCCAATACTTGTTGGTCATCATTAAAAACGCGCAAATTAGTGACATTTTCTGGTACGAATGGCTTGTAAATAATTTCAATAGAAAATCCATCTCTAAGTGGGGTAAACCTAGCACTAGCACTGGCAAGTGTATCAACTACCACATTGTGCATCCTAAGAATGGATTTAATACCAAATGCGTTAAAAGCAGAAATTAAGCTACATACCTCTTGCTAGTAACCTTTCAAATGTGGAGACAAGCAATGGATGGTGTTACATGCCTGATGTGTGATAATCTTAGAGTCTCCAATTACCTTTAAACAATGAAATTTGAGATCTATGGCCTTTTTGAGTCCGAGCAGCAATGCCTCATACTCGGCTGTATTATTTGTGCACTGGAACTCAAGCCGATAGGAAATTAGAAACTTGTTCTTCTGAGGGTCCAGCAAGATACAGCCCGCACTAGCCCCATCATGGGTTTTGGAGCTGTCATAATACAAGGTCCATATTTCATCTTCGGATTTGACGAGGCTATCCGAGCACATTGGGGATGCACTCGGGGCTGCAGTTTCTAACGGGTATTTAGTTGAGGTGGAGGAGTTTTCAGTGACCAACAATAGCTCAGACTGGACGTCTTGAGTGATCGGAGAGTGGGGAGTTTGATAGCACCCAAAAATGGATTCTAATAAACACATATTGAGCTCTTCTTGCGCGAAACTGACTGATTTGTTAGTTGCATCCAGGTCGGTCACCGTGTATTTCATGTAAGGCTCGCTTTCAACCCTGATTTGGTTGTTCCTGCCCTTGTAAGGGAGCCACAGGTGGGACCATTCAGTGGCAAAGTATCCTTGCAGCTTGTTGGACCAATCTCTGCTCAAGAGAAAACCATAGGCCTCAGGGATATCCACGATCACTATGGAAAAGCACTGATGGACCCTAGAGTCAGAGGATAGGTGGATGATGACATTGTTCAATTCGCCTACTACGAGAACTTGAGATGGATCGATTTGAATGATTTTGGCATCAGTTTTATTAGGGCAAATGTTTATATTATTGCATACAGATAAAGGCATGACGTTCGTAGACGCACTAGAATCAACCAGGCAATTGTGAACATTGAAGTTGAATATTTCGAAAGATAGGAGAAAAGGGGGGGTGGATCCCCTGGAGTTTGTATTAACGACGTTCACGATAGACTGAGGGCTAGCAACACCTTGGGCAGATGTGATACTTACAGGTTTGGACGTTAATGGATTGGAAAATGCTTTGAGGATAAGATCATGCTGATTTGAAATGCAAGCGAGTTCGTATAGGGAGATGTTGGCCCGCATCTTCTTCATGTCTTCAATGATATTATACTCAGAATCAGGGTGCGAGATGGGTTCAATGGAGGTTTTTGGGGATCCTGACAACAACCTAGCCATCTGGTTTGCTCGGGTGATGGTTGGGCTAGATTTATTTGGAGTTGTAGTTTGGCCTTCTTTGTTGGGAGGAAAGATTCTCCACAAGAAGGATTTCCTTTTCTCTTCAAGAGACTGCTCCGGAACCGGGCCTTTGCTCCTTAAGCTGTAGTTTCGAGGTGGTTTGGTTTTAGGGTCGTCAGCCAAGTTTACCTTAGTCACGGAAAGGGAGGCTTCGCCACGAATCACCTCAAAGGTAAGGACAGTGGAACCCACCTCCTCATTCAGGGGAGATACATCTTCGTCATCGAAGATAGCTTCTTCGTCTAAGTCTCCTGGGGCCTGGTCTTCTAAAAGTTGATTCACCACTACGGTCATACTATTTATCCACTGGGGGAAAGTTTTTTCCGAGTGGGAGGCTTGGTGAAAGGAACAAAAGTTATCTTTGCCTATCTCTTCGACATTGAGGCTGGTACTTGAGTTGGATTGTGGTTGGTTGCTTGTAGGGTTATTTTTCCTAAAAAAAGGTTTCTGCGTTTCGCCGCTCGAGGCAGAATCAATGTTCTTCCTCTTTAAATCTGAGACTTCGTTAGTCAACAGCTTGAGAGACTTAGTGATACTTTCAAAGTCCAAAGGGTCTTTGTCTTTGGCCTTATGAGTTGAGGATTGGGCTCTCTTCGTTATCGACTTAGGATCATCTCAGCTATCATGGTCAATGGCCCCTATGGACAACATGTCCTTTTCGACAGCAAGGGCAGTGGTGTAATTTGCTGCCAGGGTAGCTCTGGCTTTGCGCTTCACAAACACGGCAATGTCCCGTGGGAGAGCCCTTGTGTAGTAGTCAATGGTAATGGAATCATCTAGGGCCATGTTTGGAAGAAACTTGTTCAATATAGTGGCGAAACGTTGATTGAAGTCTTTGACTTTCTCCTTCTTCTGACTTTTCAAAGTACTAAGCTCTGTGAGGAGCATCGAGGGAGTTTTATCTTCCGAAAACTTTTGTATGAAGGTATGGCGGAAGTGTTCCCAAGAAGGAATTGAAGCAAGTGGGAGAGATCGGTACCATGTAGCTGCCTTATTTTCTAGAGTATGAGGGAAAATATGGCATGCTACATCATCGTACTACACCCTCATCATCTGTAAAGCTAGGTAGAAGTTGCTAATGTGGTCTTCGGCCAGAGTACCTTTTTCGGGGTCAAACTTAGGGAGATGCTTCTCAGGGTGCCGGGGCATGTCATAGAGGGGACCTTGGATACCTAAGGGGGACTGGGGCATCTAGGCCAACGGTTGTACATGCCTGGCCTGCTGGTGGCACGGTATGCATACATGTCCCATTTCACTTTCAGATTCGCTTCCCATGCCAGACCCGAAGGCCTCGCCCTCGTGGTGGGATTGCATGTCTTGGTTTTCCCCGCAGTTCCCTACATTTCTGATGGTTCTCCAGTCATAAAGGAAAGGGAATCTGTTTTGGTTTCAGTGGTGATGGTGGTGGTCGACATTCTGGCCTTGTCCACGGCCTTTGTCTACTCTGCCTCTGTTACCCTGGCCCCTCCCGGCTCCTCCCCCAGGTGGGTTGTTGGCTTGAGTGTTATCATTCAAAGTTTGGTCGGGCTGTGGGCCGGTGTTGGGTTGGGGTTCAGAAATTTTGGGGCCTCCCTCTTCTGCCCCTTGGGGGCTATCCGGGGGTTCTTCAAAATTACGCTCAACTACGTCTACATAATCTTCAATCATAAGACCTACCAGTTGAGGTAGGGAACTGACAAGGGTTCCCTGGCAAGTGTGGTTTGTTAGCTCCCCGTAATTTTCTAGATTGATTGAGATACAAATGGACAGGGGTAACATCAAACCAAGCTTTGGAATCCAAGGACCTAGCCTTCCTGGATTCAGAGAGGGATATCTCTAGTAGATGCAAAGATGTGAACTTGTTTGCTGATTAGGGTTGACTTTGGGCTAGATGTTAAGTGCAGGGTATTTTGATTGGTTTTGGTTGGGTATGATGCTCAGATGGATTTAGATAGAAAACATGGAAGATTTTTAAGTCATTGGGCAATGGAGTCTAACAAGGTCACGATAAGTTCATCAATGGTTTCAAGAGCATTTGCAGGGAAATTTTAACTTGGTTGGTGGGTCTTTGAGGTTGTGGTGGATGATGAGATGAACATTAAGCTTGAGAATAAATGCTAGTGAAGGGTAGAACTGAATCCTTAATAAATTTTTAGACTAAGGGAGTTAGAAAAATCATAAGCATGGAAAGAGAATCAAAGGCATAAGTGAAACCTAATCCATTTTATTTCAAACTGAACATAGATGATTATCCAAGAAAAAAATTCAAATGAAATTATAGAAAGGAAAAAAACTTATTTAAATTTCATAGATTTCATTATCAAGAGCAGAAAGCATTTAAGATGCATAAATAACTATAACCATAGAAGGAGAGAAAACCATAAACATCTAAAGTTACAGCTATGAAGGTTCCTTGAAACAAATTTAGCTAAGTAAAGGCAAAAAGCATGATTGAATCAAACTTCTTTGATAAACCTAGGCAAAGATGCTTTTAAAGAGATGATTCCAAGAACAGAGTATTTCAGTGGCAACAATATGTAGGGCTAGCCATAAATCATACTTGATACTAACTGATCTAAACCATTCAAGAAATGGACAAGCCAAAAATTCTTAGGGAGCAAGAGATGAATTCCATAACATATCTCAACAGAAGAAAACATTGAGGTAGTGAAGGACAAACAGAAGTAAGGTGCCATCAGAAAACATTTCTTAATCTAATTTTTTTGTCCTACTGCAACATAGCAAGATGGAAACATAATGAAAACTATAAAACATGAACAAAAGAGAAACACATCACCATCAACCAGGCTTATGGATCCTACAAACAGTCCTCCTCCATCAACAAACAATTCAGGTCATGCATGTGCTCCAAGACATCAAATTGTTATCAAAAACTCCAAGAGATTATGTATTTGCTTCAGCATAAGTCATAAAAATCCAACTAATACATAAGAGCCTCATGCTCTATTTATGGAGAAAATGAGGAGGTGGAAACTCTAAGAGGCTTCCAGAAACCCTAATTTAGCCATAAATGTCATAAATGTGCTTAATGACCATGCAAGGCCCAAGACACATAAGAGATAAGATAATAAATGAAAAACATAAAAAAAAACCTCCCAAATCAAATCAAGAGTGATTTGTCCAAAAAAAACACTAAAAAACCAATTTATCATTAATCAGTGTCTTTTGTTGACTTTTTGGCAAAACGCTGTCTCCATGCGTAGTGCCATTTATGAAAAAAATAGGGTATGTTGCAGCTGAGTTTTAGACCCCTTCCCGGCATCGGATTTGGCCTCGTGATGGCTCGTTGGAAAGCTTGACGAGTCTACTTTCCAAAAATCTTGATTTGTGCTGAATGGATGCCATTTGCCTACTCAAAAACCAAATATCCCATGACTGATCTGTGCGTAGTGCCAGGCCTAAAAAGGAGGCAGAAAGGTCGATTTTGAGGTGTTTTTGACCTTTTGAAGGGGAAAAAATGCTCCAATTGATCTAAAATTTTGTGGGTAGTGTTAGCCACCAATAAAAATTGTCATATCAAATGGTGGCTGAAACATTTTTGGAGCCTTCAAGGAACAAGTTTTATTACAAAAAATGTTATCTCTTGAAGATTCGTGAAGACATCATGCCCTTGTTTCAAATCTTCGTTGTTGTTTCCATTTAGAAATCAGAAATTTTGCTGATTCCATAAGATAAAATACTGCTGCAAACACCATTTTCCCCTCCTTCTACTTTAAAACTAGCCTACATTTTTACCCCTTTTATTCCCATGAAATTCCTCTATTTTTCATTTTCCCCCATTTTCCCTTCATGATATTCCCTTTACAGAGTTTAAAACTCCTTTTTGAACTCTACCGAAACCCCCAAATCCATTGAAAACTTGGAAAGATTTAATAAAAAATACGTTTTTTGTATTACAGACTTAAGCCCCCTTGGGCTAAGTCCTAACCACTTCCCCATTATATATGCCCTGGTGCTAGAACCAGGTGCTAAGCCATTTAAGTGCTTATCGCATCACAAAAATCCGAGTGCACAAGTCTTTTGGTCATGTTAAAAATTTCGATGCGATTAGCCCATTGTTTTATAACCCCCGATTGATTATCGCTCCATATCACCCAAGTGCCCAAAATCTGGCGCTAAACATTGTGAATAACCCATTCCTGATTAATTTTTCCTTTGTAAAACTCATAAATCCATTGCTTCCTAATTTTGGTCTAAACGCGTCGAAGTTATGTTTTTTAATGAAAAATGGGATGGGTAGATTGAAAGACCCAAACCAAAGTTTCCGATGCGATTGAAGCCCCCGCTATATAAATCCCCGCTCTCCGCTTTTACTCCATGTAACTTCGCCCGGGACCAAGAGTTAAAGTCGCAAGCGCCAATCACATCGCAAAAATCCAAATGGTTAGATTGAAAGACCAAGCCCAAAGCTCCAATCCTGATTGGCCCTTATGCATAAGCCCCAGATTTTTTGTTTTCCATGTAGTCAAAGGCCCCGCAGTCGGGTGCCTATCCATTTCGTATATATAAACCCGCCCCAAACCATAAAAACCTTTGTATATCATAAAGTTTCGGGTTTTCATAAATATTAAAGGGTTTTCCATTGTGTATGTGTTGGAACACCTAATCCTACATGGGTAGGTGTGGAATGCGAAAAGTCACAATGGAGTCCAAGTGACCTTGGAATGTGAAACCAAGAGTCACACCATTGTACTATAAATGTACATCTTTGTATAATGGAAAATAAGAAAGCCTCACGCTTATCTTTCATTGTGTGTTTGAGTCTCTTGTGTGTGTGCTCATCTTCCTCATACACCATGTGTGTGCTTCAACATGGTGTTTAACATGGTATTAGAGCGGGCGATTTCTGGCCCTGCTCCAAATTGAGTGAGCCATTTGTGTTTATGGCCTACATATCTGCAAAAATTCTTGGCATTTTTGCAGCACTCAGAAATTGGGAGCAGCACTGCATATCTAAAGCACTCAGAGATTTCTGCAACAGTGTTTTTGCCGCCATTCAGAAGTGTTTTGGAGAAGGAGCAGCATTCAGAAATTGGCAGCATTTCAGCACTGATTTTGAAAAAGAGCAGCCTTGTGCATCTGAAGGTTTTCATTCTCATTTGTCCTGCAATTTCTGCATTTTAAATTCTGCATTTGAAGCGCTGCTGAATACTATTTAAATTGGATTTCTGAACAAGTTTTTGGGTTTTCACTGGAAATATTTCTGAGTTTTCATTGGAAGATTTCTGAAAATTCTGAGCCCTCTGCGATTCTTGAAGAAAGTTCTGGGTTTTTAAAGTAAAGATTTTTGAGTATTGTTAAATTCTGCATTTCTCTGCTGCTGGAAAAATCATTTTTGCAAGTTTACAAGTTCTTGCAAATTATTCTGCTATATATTTGGAAGCAGAAATTCTGCTGTTGCCATCATTTTTACAATTTCTGCAAGCTGTTTACTCCTCTCTGCTGTTTAAAAATAAAATAAAAAATAAAAATAAAAATAAAAAATTTCTTTGCAACCCACAGCTCCTACGCATCTTACACAGCACCTTATCACTCCACGCCTTTCGCCCTTCCTCTATACGTCTCTCACAACCTGCTACATATCCCTTCTCTCCAACTAACTCTCCACTCGCTTCAAACAATAAAAAATCCAACACCACATCCCTCGACTTACACACACACCGCATTTTACAGCACTCCCTCCTTATCACTCCGCCCTAACCCATACACCCACGCCTACACCGCTCAACACTTTCCTACCTCACCACTACTCTACTCGCGCTCCAAAAATCCCAGCCTTCCCGCGACATACTCACACCCATCGCTCAATCCGCCTCTGCAATCACACAATGGCTTACCTCCCTTCACACGCTCTCTGCAATCCAATCTGCTCTACCCAGACCCTCACCACGGCCTGCTCGCTTCCCTACACAAACTCCACTCCGCGCATACCAGCTCTACCCTCACACGGCTTCATCAACAGCTGCCTAAAACGTGCTCTACCCTACGACTACGCCTCTCCCTTGGCGTTCGGCCTTACACCTCCCTTATACTCACTCGACCCTCCCAACTCACAATCCGACCAGGCCCACGCGCTCTCACACGCCAACGCTCCTGCGGCATTTCCCCTCTCACATAAGTTACGCCCTCTACATTAATTAATCCACTGCTCCTTCTGTTCAAACGCTCACACGATCTCCCACGTCTCTGCCATAACGCCTCTTTCTTGGCCGCTTATCACTCCTCGGCTCAACCTGCTTGCTCTCACGGCTCTGCAAACTTACCTAACCCTCACACTCTTCAACGCATCTACCGCCGGCCCCTTCACCCTTTGCTTTTGACTGCCAACACCAGACTTCTCATTCGACCTGTCAACGCGGCTCTCCCCTGCGCTCAACGCCCTCGGCTGCACATGTAACGCCCTTCTCACATCTCTACAGCTTCTATTTCCTACACCTCCCTCTGCGCCATATCCGCACTCCCATCCCATGCGTTACACCGCCCCTTCTACCTGCACCTACGTTAACTCTCCTCACCAACACTCCCTACTCTCACTCCAACACCTTACACAGTCAACGTTCCATTTTAAATTCGACTTTGTCCTCATCGAACTATTCGTTTTCCTTTTTAATATATCTCCCTCCCACAATTCGATTTTATAAAGCCCTCTCCCTCCATTAATAAAAGACCCCCCCACTTTATCTCCCCTTTCCATTTAATTCGCGTCCTTCTCCTTTTTTAACATTGCCTCCTTTCAATAAATTTCCCTTCCTTAATATTAATACCCCCCCTCCCATTTTTAATAACCCCCTTACCTTTTCAATAAAAGCTCCCTCTTCCATATTCAATATAGTTCCTAATTCCCATTAATTTAATTCCCCATTCTCTTTTTAATTATTTCCCTTTCTCTTTTTTTTTAAATCCCAAATAATTATTTTTTAATTAATTTTCAATTAATTATAAAAAAAAAAAAACAGCAGAGAGAGAGAGAGAGGAGAGAGAAAATTTGTGAGCAGAATTGAAGAAATGACATGGACTATACATATAGAAGAAGAAAGTGAAATTTGACATTGTGAGATTTTTGATATGAGGGTGATTTTAAAAAAAAAATTACATGAGAAGACAAGTTTGCCATCATTGCAAACCAGTTATTTGAAGAAATTTCAGCTGCTTTAAAGGCCTCTTGCACATTGTTTCAGCTGCACATTTACAAAATATTTTGCAGAGATTTTGTATTGAACTCACATTGTGAGTGAATATTGCTTCTTCATTCATAATCAGTGTTTGAGTTGTTGGATTGTAGATTGCCCTCCATCATTTGAGGAGCACACTTTGTACTTTGAGAATTTCTTGAGTCATTTGTATTGGTTGTTGAATCACATTGTAAACGGGTGCATTTTCGGTTGAAGCCGACACCCTTTCATTCATTTTTGAGCCTAAATTGTTGAAAATGGCCAAAATCAATGAGGCATTAATGTTGTTGAATGACCTCATTCATTCAAATGTTCATGATATGATAAAAATGAGCAAGGATGCTCTATGTAACATTCAGAGTTGTTTGCTAGATGCACAAGAGAAGATTGAGTTTTTGCAGTTGGAATCTCAGCTCCAACAAGACGAACTTCAGCAAAAGAGTCACCATTCTGAACCTGTTTCTGTTCAGAAGATTGAGAAAGACTCCCATCAGCAGCATGTCAGTAAAGTTTCAGTTGATTCACATTCAGTTCCTTGCACTAGAGCAGATGTACATGCAGATGCAGCAGTTCAACCTGCACTTCTCAAGCCCATCATCAGACCTTGGGAAGAGCTTGTCCACAACAAGCACCGAACTGGTCTTGGATATGACAAGGATGTGTCCTTTCATATTCCAGACTACACAAAGCCCATCATATTTTAGAGTGCCGGATTCCTATATGACAGTTCACCTGCAGCTGTTCCAGATCTTGTTCCGCTTCCACAACAACAGATTGTAAAATGCCAACACTATGATTGAGTTGGCCATATGAAATATCATTGTTTTGATCTTCATCCATGCAAGCACTGTGGTCGGCACACTCATTCTTCACACAGATGCTTCAGAAACAAGCCTCCTGCAAGAACCAAGATTCATCTTGGATGGATCGCTTCTTGGAAATGGGCATCAGTAGCCAAGAAGATGTTTACAACACATGCTAGAACTTGTTCACGCATATCAACAAACTTGCGCTGAGTTTTCGCCATCATCTCACCTCGTCCCCCGAAGGTGGGGAAAATGGTGGTCATGTACAAGCCACGCGGACAAGCGGTGAAGCCCGAGCTACAATCTCTCATTTCCATGTTCGTGAGTTGTAGAACAAGCCCGTTTGTGCTCATTGCCACCCGTCATTCCGATTCGTAGATGGCATGAGATACCGATACCCATGAGCATGTCTTGCCAGGATAACCTAAAACCATCATTTTTGCCAGGATAACCTAAAACCATCATCTTTGGTTGGTGGATAACCTAATCAACTACTTTATCAGATAACCTATCACCATCATTCTTTGGCTCATGGATAACCTAAAACCATCATCTTTGGTTGGTGGATAACCCAAAACCATCATCTTTGGTTGGTGGACAACCTAAAACCACCACAGGTAGTAGACCTCCCTTCTTTTAGGTCGAAGGTCTCCCTTTTTTATGAGGGACAATTCCTCTAGCAGAAGCTTTTAGCTTCTTGCCAGTTTTGGAAGAGTTCCGGGAACTGCAACATGTATTGCGTTCCAGTGTTTGTGGTCATCCTAAAACCACCTCTTTTTTCCAACATTTCAAAGAGTTGATTCAGCCCAAGTGCTGCCATGTATACTTTGCAGATTTGTATTACAACTCTTTTCTTGGACTCACACATACCCCTTCGGATTAAGAGGGGATGTTGGAACACCTAATCCTACATGGGTAGGTGTGGAATGCGAAAAGTCACAATGGAGTCCAAGTGACCTTGGAATGTGAAACCAAGAGTCACACCATTGTACTATAAATGTACATCTTTGTATAATGGAAAATAAGAAAGCCTCACGCTTATCTTTCATTGTGTGTTTGAGTCTCTTGTGTGTGTGCTCATCTTCCTCATACACCATGTGTGTGCTTCAACATGGTGTTTAACAGTATGATGTAAAACAATCTCCGTCATTGATCTAAAGCCGATCAAACGGCCCGCGCATGATCGCATTGCATGTTCTATCGAGCTCACTTTTGTGTCCCCTCCGATTGGCCATTCCCCGATATTTTGTGGACCGTTGATCTCCTCCTGGCCTTCTTAGATCCAACGACCCACATTTTCTCTGATCGTAAGTCTTTCCTCCGCGTTTGAACCCCTCCGATTCACCCCCCACCATTGATCTGATTCTCAAATCAATGGCCAACGCTCAATCACTCCATCGCACTCCAAGTTCTTTGCCCTGCCAATGCCTTTGCCTTCGATTGCATCTAGACCATCCACGTGTCTAGATCGGACGGTTCGGATCGCATTTCCCGATCTTGGTTTAAATTCATACGCCCCCTGTTATAAGGTTTTAGGCCAAATATTAGCCGTTGATATTTGCAGATTAACGACCCTCATTAACTCCTCCTCTTCCTTTGTATTATTTCCATTTAACCCCCGGATTCAATCTCCACCGTTGATCCTCGCATCCAATGGCTCATATTTAACCCGACAGGGCTTGCCTCCTGTGGGTCCTGATTTCTCAAAAACTGATCTCGGTCATCCATGTCAGATCCTATGGCCCAGAATGAAGCCGCCCATCCAGCTACCGCCCGCGCATCTATCTCATATCGAGCTCATTCTCCATTGTTGGATCTGAGACCCTAGATCCTACAGCCCACATCACAAGTCGCGTAACTTTAAGCGCGGGTGATAATTTTCAAAAATCACGCGATATAGGTGGTTTTTAGAGGCCACACGTCGGGTGGGAATGCATATCACGTTCCAAAAGGAAAAACCACCTCCCCACCCTTTTGCCACACGAAAAGCACTGTTTTCATCCCCGAAACCGCTTTCCCTATTTCCATTGGAGTTTTATCCGGCGCCTCCTCAGCCGTTGATCTTGTTGGGTAGATCTAATCCGACAGCCCATGATCACCCAGGAAATCTCAAATTTCCTCAATGTATTTTCCCTCCGAACAAAGGTTTTTAACCTTATCCTTTGCATTTCTCCATTTTCTTTGGTAAAGCGACCTTTCCTACATTATACTTCCCGGGTCGTTCCCGACCGTCGATCTCTGTAGATCAATGGATCTGACTTATTTTCTCCCTCTGCTCTCCTTTTGACCTCCTCTAATGAATCTCCACTATTGGATGATGCCATCCAACGACCACGCTCTCTCCCCACACCCTCTGAAGCAATTTACCCAATAAACGCAGGATTTCATAACAACTGTGTGTATTTTGCAGGTTTCACATGTTTTTCCCATAAATAATAAAGGAAAAGAATGCCGAGGGTGACGATCCTCTGGACTTCTGTTTATCAAGGGGAAAGAACTACAAAGGCTCTATTCCACGTTTCGTCAATGCTTCCTGGGAATTGATGCCATATGAGCCCTGTGCGGCCCTGCACGTCAACAAGACACACAACAATCCATAAAATAATTAAAAGAGTATCAGTGTCGAAGACAAAACAAAACAAAACAGAAGATTGAAGACAGTTTGGGATTACGGCTAAGATTGATTATCAAAAGCCTAATCCTCCAAATTAAGACACAGTTAAAGAGAATCATAAGTGTTTATCAGACAAAAAGGCCTCCACCGCCACATCAAAGGCAAATTGATTCCTCTCAGCTACCAATGCCACCTGTAGCCACAAGCATTCAAAACAGAGGCCGAAGTTATTGACCAGAGAAAATATATTAGCCTCAGCGTAGTCGAAGAATTAATTCTGCCAAAAGAACTTAATGAAAAAATATCAGCAGAGTTATTACTACATGAAATAGAGCCTTAAAGGTCAACAAAAGCTCCACTGAGCTTGAATCTTAAATGTAAAACAATTAATATAGAGGACACATATGTAATCTTCTTCATCAAGCCCCTCAAAGGCCGAGAAGTCTTAAATATGTATTAATTGCCCTGGGAGATATTTTATCCTCTCCCACCTCCTCATTCCTTCTATAAGTACTGCTGTAGAAGATGAGAAAATTTTGGTTGTTGAACTTTGAAATATACTTGAGCTTGAGACTTCTACTTGTAAATAGTGTTCACTGGCTCTTGGAGCTTTGCTTGTGATTAGAAAAGTTAGTCTGGGAAGAGTAGATGATTGCTAAACTAAAACATTGGACTTAAAGCTGTAACTGGTTTGGAGCATCAATACAAGATGATTTATGGGATCTTGGTCTATGTCGACGGTGATGTTATTTCTTATTGTAAATTTTTATTTTATTTCTGTTTTCACTCTGTCCATCTTCTCTGATAAAGAACAACAAGCATAGAGTTAGGATTTACTGTATATAAGTACCCTTCTCTGACTGATAAGCTTTATCTAAATTTTTTCTTCCAAATTGTGTTATTTAGGAATGATTTAATTCAGTTCAAGCAGTAGGAATGCTGGAATTCCCTCGTCCTCCTGTCTTAGATAATTTTTATTCTTAAAAGTTATTTTCATTTAATGTTAAGTAGAGATGAACTAAGGAAGATATGGTGAGCCCTGGTCCTAGTTTTATCTCCACAGACTGTCTGAAAGTTTCCTTTGGAATATGTTGAAATCTGGCTAGTTTCGAAGTACTTACCAGATCTTAGACCATTCTTTGTTATCTTATGTGTTTGTCTTGAAAGTTACCAAGTAAAGCAGAGCTAGGAGAGGTTTTGTGGTGAGCTCGGCCCGCTTGTTTCTTCTCCAACAATTGCCTTTAAGTTTCCCTTTGTTTTTAAATGTTTTTCTATTATAAGTGTATCAAAGGCTGGCTAGTTTTGAAGTACTTACCAGATCTTGGATTGATTTTATGTTATTATTAAGTGTTTGTCAAAGGTTGGTTAGTTTCAAAGTACTTACCAGATCCTGGGCTACTCTTTGTTCTTCATTTTTTTAATTCCCCTTCTTTTGTATCATTTCATTCCATAAATAAAACTTTAAAGAGATCCTTAGACATAGATGACTTGCCCCATGGACCACTCTTGCCCCTTGTTGTTTCAATTAAATCCTATTATGACTCCATAGCCCAATGGATTAAAACTTGCAATTACCTATCTTCTTGGCCAAAGCTTGTTCCGATTGCTTGCAACTTCACACCTTTGAAACTCTTTGCATTTAGAACTTTCCCCTCAAATAACAAATCATGCTCAACCATCCAAAACAAAACAAAACCCTCAGCCTTCATAACTAGCCTAATATCATTACCCAAAAGTTTAAAGATAAATCCATCTTTGCACTTATTGGAGAGATCCCTCTCCGGATTCAGGAGGGCTAGATCCTAGAATCCCAAAGTGGTTGAAACGATGTTTCTCCCTACTATCAGACTTTACCAATCTTGCTGATTAAAAGGAGCTAACATTTCTGGCGACTCCATTGGGGACTTGAGATGAATTTTCATCTTAGGTTCCCTTAAGCACTTCATAAAACCTTGTGTGTAAAAAGCAGCCTTTTCAAGCACTACCAAGTGATGGTAATCATGATGAAACTTGTTTGAATCAGTGAAAAACTAGGCAGACCCTAGGATTATCATAAGAGTTTATTTAAATATTAGCTAGCTGAGCCATAAGAGTAGACTGTTTTTGTCTTATAACCGTAGCTAAGTTGTAAAACATATTTAAGACACTCTTAACAACCAATAGGACTGAAAAATAACTCAGAAAACCCAAAAATATTTTAGATTGGTATTTAATAAACATGGTGGTGGACCATAAAGCCTTTTACCTCCTTAGGAGCTAAAAACTTCCACTTGGCGACTCCACAATCCTTAACAGACCTTAAGACTCCACTGGGAAGAGCCCTAATCATTGTAATATCATTCAAACTCAGTTAGAGGACTGTAGGATTTGTGTGAAACAAATTAGTTGACCTCTTAAAGACTGTCATATCTGGTTGAACTTTTCTTGTTTAGTTGGGTCTAAAAACACAGCATAGTGGCTCCTAGAAAGATTCACACTAGAGCCTATTCTGACCCAGATCCACCTGAGATAGTTGATAACCCATAAAGTATCCTTAGGAAGTCTCCTAAAATAAAATTTTCAACTATTTTCAGATCACCCTTAAGAGCTAATTCAGTTCCTGAAACTCTTGCAGCTCTACAACAATCACAAGCATATCTAATAAATCCATTTATAACTAGGTCTCTTGGTGATTTAGATAAGCTAGATTATGAGTATTCACTTTCATCTCCTGAAACAAGTAAACATCCTGATAGTAGAGAAACAACACCACCTGATTCCATTTCCTGTCGAATTTAGGTGTTTCTCATCCAAGATCATCTCAACAATCTATTCCTAGTCCTTCCACACCTTTTCATCCTACACCCATTGTCCAAACCACTCCACTTCAGCCCAATTTTCCTTTTGTTAATCCACCTCTTGTAAATCCACCCCCACCACATATCATGGCAACATGGTATGCTCCCTTAGTCCTTCCTGTACCATTAGTCAATCTTCCACAGGACTATCATTCCAAAATTCCATTATATGATGCTAGTAATGGTACAAATGCATCACAACATGTGGATAAAATGAATGACTACTTTGACAGAAATGAAATCGATGATGAATCTGTCAAACTAAGACTATTTTCTCAAAGTTTGGGGGTTAAGTAAGAAAACAGTTTAAAGGCTTAACTCCCCACAATATCAATGCTCATCAAGCCTTCCATCAGACATTCTTAAAAAAATAGGAAGTGAAGAAGAATCCTCTCCAGGTCCTTTCTGATTACAAGAACCTCCATAGAAACACTGGGGAAAGTGTTCAAACTTACTGCACTAGATTTAACAGTGTGTATAATACCCTTTCCCCAAATCTAAAACCTCCACAAGGCTCAACTCTAAACAAGTTTCCTGAAGGGTTTGACCCTGAGATGGCCTATCGGCTGAGGGAGAGAGATCTTGCAACTCTTGAAGATATGCAAAAAGGAGCTCTTGCTGTGGAAGTTAACTTAATGGAGAAAAGAGAAAGAATGAAAAATGAAAAGAAAGTGTCCTTTAGAGAGGAATCCACACCTTCTGATTCTAGCTCAAAGATGGAAAGAATGATGGAGGAGATGATGAAGAGAATGAGCATCTTTGAGAGAGCACAAGCAAGTCAGAACCAAACTGCTCCTCAAAACAGAAACTAGAACCAAAATTAAAATTTTAGAAGGAACCAACCTCCAAGCAGACCTAGGGAAGATAATTAATAGATCACTCCTCCCTTTCATCAAAACTATGTAAGTGAGGTTGAGGAAACAGATGAAATAACAGAGGAAGATGATATCAACATGCTGGGAGTAGATAATGATGACTTTGAGATTCATTATGATAGAAAACAAGGTATTTACACACCCTATGATGACAAAAGAGATGATGATGAAAGTTATTATCAAGACATGGAAAATGTCATCATAGAGTCTCAAAGAGAATATGACCTTAGAAGTAAAACCATTCAACAAACTCCCAACACCAAAACCTCTGACAAATCTTCACAAAATAGCACTGAAAACAAGCCTAAAGTTGTCAAACAGAAAGACAAGACAGTCACTGTAAATTCTAATAAAGGTAAAGAGAAAGGCACTCAAAACGTTACAAAATAGAGTTTAGACCTTAGCAGTACTAACACTTCAGCTAGTACTCCTGTCAACACCATTTTGTAAAATGTAAATAGAGCTAGTCAGCAAACAAATTGTGCTGACAGAGTGGTAGTTAACAAGGCTGAGATAAGTGCTTCAAAGAGTCAAATTCCTTTAAGCCTAGAGCAAGAAATCTCCAAAATTAAAATCTATATTCCCTTGACTGAGTTAGCTGCCCAAAATGTATATAGGACCCAAATTTTGAAGGCTTTAAACATTGAAAAGAATAATGACACAGTCAATCCTAACGATGACCAACCAGAGCTTATTTTTGGTCCAAAGATTGAAGCTAAGTATCAAGAGGGACCTGTTCTTCCCTTTTATGTGAGTTTAAATGTTCATGACAAGATTTTGCATAATGCCATGCATGATTCCGGGGCTTCTCATAATTTAATGCCTAAAGCTGTGATGGAGAGCCTCGGACTAGAAATCACCAGACCTTATAAAGACCTTTACTCCTTTGACTCGAGCAGAGTAAAATGTTTAGGATTAATCAAAGACCTCTGCATTAACTTAGCCCAGATTCCATCCAAATGCTTGGTTATGGATATTGTTGTGGCTGATGTGCCCCCAAAGTATGGAATGCTACTATCAAGATCTTGGGGGGCTAAGTTACAAGAAACTATGCAGATGGACATGACCTATGCGACCATCCCTGTTTTCAACCAAACAGGAAGACTTTACAGGGAGTCCCATATGCAATACACAGTTACCAGCCAAGATAGACCACAAAACTCTCCTCTCTATTCTGTAAATACAGAACTTGATTCTTTTATCTTGTTTAACGATGAATCTTTCACTGAACAAGTGACTTTAACTGAACTAATGGCCGATAGAGAGGAAGAAGAATACAATGCATAAGTGTCAAAACAGTTTGATGCATTTGAAAACATTAGCAAACCCAATGTTAAGCCCCAAAGATGTCCTTCTTTTCCACCACATTTCACTTCATTTTCTTTGTCCCTCATCAATTACAGGCTTAAATGATCAATGGGATTGATTAGGATTACTTTAAGAATGTATATAATGACTAACTTGCTATGTTTTCATGATTATGTTATTGTAGCAATTTTTGACTAGACTCGGCTACAGAACGCAGTCATTCTGTAGCTAGTTGCCTATTCTGCATCCGTTCTCATGTTTACACAGGTTCCAAGTGTCACCTCAAGGAAAAACACATATGGTCATATTCCACATCACTCCCCCAACATTTCTTGCTCTCCATGAAGTCTGAGCTTGAGTCTACAGGTGGTTATGCACGTGGGAAACCAAAACTAGGAGACAAAATTCTAATAGGACAAGGACTGTACAGATGTCCTTAATCATAGTACGAGGCCACCACCAGAGTCCTAGTTTGATTTTAGTTGGGAAAGACAATTATTCGTGTTTTATCTTAAAGAAGGTTATGTAATTTTGTTATAAGTATGGCTCGGGAGACCGAGAAACAGCTAGCTAGATTTATGTTTTATTGCTAGATCTCAGAAGACCGTAAATACTCTGTTTTGAAGAATTTCTCCTTTAATGAAAGAAGCATCACTTTATTGCAAGAGCTGAGTCAATCTTGAGTAGATTTGCGTGCTAATACGGTGGTAGAGGGCCCCTGCTACCTGAGAAGCTTTGTTCATATGGTTTAGATAAGTAACTTAGCCTTGTTTCATTCTTAGTTTAATCAATTTTCTGAACATTGTGTTTTTATACTTACTTGCAGCGGATGCCATAGTTAGTCTTATCCTTACAAACTCTTCCAAAATACCACTCACATTGGATGGGATATAACTGTAGCATTTCGGAGTTAGTTGCATTTCTCTGAACTTTATGATTTTGTGCTCAATTACATCAGTTGTTACAACTAGTCGTGATCTTATAAACTCTTCCAAAATATCACTAACTCTAAATGAGACATGGCTGTGGTGTTTTAGAGCTTTGTTGCGTTTTGTTGAATTGTATGCTTTCATGCTCATTTAAATAACATGTTGCAGCCAGTCCTGTTCCATAAATTATTCCAAAATACCACTAATTCTGAATGAGACAGAGCTGAGAAATTTTAGTGATTAGTTGCATCTTTAGTCTAGTTGTAGTACTCCGGAGGTAGATGTCACTCTAGTTTAATTCTGTCACTGTGTTTCAAGTTTGATAATGGCACTCTAGTTTAACTCTGTTCACTGTAATTTAAGTTAGATTAGTGACATTCTAGTTCAGTTCCAGTGCACTGTATTTCAAAGTTAGGCTAAAAGCATTTTAGTTTAGTTGTGATCACTGTGTTTCAAGTTTGATCAATTGCATTCTAGTTCAGTGTTATCCATTGTTCTTTAAGATGTGTTAACTGTCAAAATTAGACTTCACGGCCTTCATTGTTTACAAACTAATCTTGTTTCGACTTTCTATTAATTCATCATCATATGGACAGGAATGAATTAGTGATATCAGTTTAAGGCCTTGATTGTTCTTCAATATTTTGCAATTTCACAAATAAGCCCTTTTCCCAAAAACTATTTTAGAAAATCTCTAACTTTCGAATAAGGCTTAGTAGTGACAAGTGGAGCTGCAGAATGGATTAATCTTGGCATTACAAGTTAATTCAGAGTAGAAATCTTATTGTGCTACAAATAATCTTTTTTCCAATTGTGTTCCAATAAACTTTTAGCCATGGATGAGATTCTTTGTAATATTGTAAGATGGTTGTTTACTTAGGAGAACCTCATTTACACTAAACTTGTCCTTTTCTCAAGCTATTCCAACATATTTCTAATGAATGAATTGTATGAGTTTATGTTATGAGATATTGAGTTCATGTTGTGATTTATTTTCTTGCTATGAGTCATTATCAAACTTTGCATTTTCTGTTCTTTAGTATAGGTTTTGCTCTGTTTTTAGTGTGACCAACAACTGTTCTTCATCAACATTTAGCTCTTTTCCTTCTTGACACAAAAACCACAAAACCAAAAACATCATAAAAACACTAAACACAACGTAGTGAGAAACAAATACCTAGGCACATATAGTGCACCTCACTTCAGCAGTTTACTGACCCTGGTTGATAATTTATGACCTCAATTTAGGAACACTAAGTTGAGCACAACATTTTGGCGCCATTGCCGGGGAAGTGTAACTAGGTAGCCTTGTTTCTTACCTCCCAAAAACAATGACATGCGTAGAGAAAGAGACTCGAGGGGTAGATTCATAAGAAGCAGAAGCTTGATTCCTAGAATACCACTTGTTTCACCAAGACCAAGAGCCAACACATCTTCAACTCAAACCCACACTCCATCCTTTACTGATCCTAGACTCTCAGAGGACTTAAGATCAAATATTCCATTAGAAAGACATTCCACTTCATCCATTGAACCTGTCTTGGAAGAAGATTCAGGAACCCATGCTAGGGACTTAAATCTTTCAACTTCCACAGAAGAATCAACTATGGCAGAAGAAGGGGGAGGAGGATTTTTTAATAGATAACACACACTATTTGGAGGGGGTAGAGGTAGAGGTAGAGGAGAAGGAAGTAGAGGTGCAGAAGGAGAAGGAGGCAGAGGAAGAGGTAGAAGAGAAATGGGAATCTCTTTTGGGTTTCCTATAGTAGATGAAGAAACCAATACAACTATGAAAAAAATTTCACCCTCTATCCTTCCAAACTTTTATGGACTTAAAACTGAAGATCCTGAAACCTTCCTATTTGAATTTGAATTCCTATGTAGAACCTATGACTACTTACAAGATGCTCAAAAACTTAAACTATTTCCTTCAACATTGAAAGGAGCAACATTGAAGTGGTTTATGAGTTTGATCAACAGTTCTATTAGGACATGGGAAGACATGAAACAAGAATTTATAGAGAGGTATTTGGATTACTGTATGCCAGTCAACCATAAGGAGGAAGTGTTTAAAATGCTACAAAAAGAAGATGAAAATCTGGAAGATTTGTTGGAGAGATTTAACTACAACATCAAAAGAGAAAAAATGGAAAACTTAGACCAAGACACCTTGAAAGCTCTCTTGTTGAAGACAATTAGGGATGAATGGTTAGATATCCTTAACATGATGGGAAAAGGGGATATATCTTAGCTCACATTACCTGAAATAGGTGAATTATGTATCAATATTTCAAGAGGGAAATCTAAAACTATAAAAGGACCAAGAGACCCTACTCTTGCAAGGGCAAGTAAGTCTGCTTTTGGGACAGTAAGTAGGGTAGAAATAGGACATATGCTTGATGAGTTCAAATCTGATATCTTGGGGAGTCTTAGTGAATAGATAGACACCCTTAAGTTACAAAACAAGCAAAAATCTGAATTTGATGCCTTAGCAATCTTTTGTCCCAAATGTAGAAAGAAGCATGCCTTGAGAGAGTGCCCTTTGGATGCAAAAGTAGTAGAGACCTATGTAATTTGTTCAGAAAAACATGAGACCAAGAGTTGTCCTTCACTTCCTGGTCTTAAAGCTGTCTTTTAAGAAGAAACTCCTACAAGTTCCATAGAATCTCTCAATTTTGTATCTAGGAGGCCTTGGCAAGGACCTTAAACACAAGGATTTCATAATCAGTTGTATAATCAACCCCCACCAAATTGGAATTCTTGGCAGCAACCTTGGCCCCAATTTCAAAATCAATCACAAACTTGGGCGCAAGAAGCACAAAATCCCTATGGAAGATACTCTCAGTATTACCAATATCCACCATCCTATCCACCATATCCACATTTCCCTCCTCAACAAAATTTTCAACAAAATCCTCAACAAAATTCTCAAAATCCACAACATCAAAATCAACCACTTCCATTACCATTTCCTCATAAAACAAATCAGTTGCCTGCCCAAACCATACCAAACCCCAACAAT
Organism: Pinus albicaulis; assembly: GCA_034641835.2. Taxonomy (NCBI): domain Eukaryota; kingdom Viridiplantae; phylum Streptophyta; class Pinopsida; order Pinales; family Pinaceae; genus Pinus; species Pinus albicaulis. The sequence continues at coordinate 14,491,779 of MU968493.1, forward strand.
AAAAATCCTCAGAACACATACATGATAGAATGCCAACAATTTCCAACTTATTTGATCACTCCTTTAGACCTTAGCGATGTTCAACTTAGGTTTGGAAGAATACTTGAAAAGAGGAAACCTTCTGTAATCATACAAGAACAAGACAATTCTGAGGAAGATTCTCTACGGATAAATAAAAGTCTTGAAGAGAACACAACTTTACAAGACTCAAACCTTGAAAAATCAAAACAAAAGGAACCAATAATTTCAACTCCTATATTAGAGCAGCCATCAATATCCACTTCTACACCTCCCTTTCCAGAAAGATTACAAATTGATAGGGGTGTAGAAAAATAAATTATGGTGCCTAATTATGATTTCCTAGATGAGCTAAGAAATGTTTGTATTAAGATCCCATTATTACAAGCCATCAAGGAAATTCCAATATTAGCAAAGACAATAAAGGAGTTGAGCATGAAGAAAACAAGAAAAAGAATAAGAGAGACAAAGAAAATTCAACTGGCAGGAAAAATAGCAGATATCATGATGGGTAAGATGGCTATTCCAAAGTATCTAGACCCAGGAAATCCAGTTGTTAAAATTCACATCAATGGAATTGATATCCAAAACACACTTATTGATTTAGGAGCAGCAATCAATATCATGAGTAGACAAATCATGGATAAACTGAAACTTCATAATCTTCTTTTTACACCCACATTATTACAATTAGCAGACAGATCTGTGATCAAACCTGATGGGGTAATAGAAGACATTCCAGTGTCCATAGATTCTTGGGAATATTCCGTGGATTTTATGATCCTAACTCCTAAGAATAATCTAGGGGGGCATCCTGTTATATTAGGAAGACCTTGGTTAGCTACAACTAATGCTTTCATTAGTTGCAGATCCGGTGATATGTACATCTCTGATGGTAGTTCAACCAAGAAATTTACTTTGTATCCTCTAGCAAGAACAATTACAGAATTAGATGATACTCAATGGATAGAGGATGAAGAAGACTTACAACCTCTCTTCACAATTTCAGAAATTAGTGAAGAAAGCCAGATTCTGAATACCTTAGAAAACTTTTAATCCTCTTCGGAATACAAACATGAACAATTTCAAGAAGAATCCAACATTGAGTTTTTATCATCAAGACAGATGTCTCTTTACTCCATGGATAAATTTGGCAGCTCTACAATTGAGATATTTCCAGGAAAAACTTTAAACATAAACAAGAACCTAGAGAAATCTCAACAAGAAGAGCTAGTCAAGATATTACAGAGACATTCTTCTACATGTGCATGGGAGTACACTGATATGAAAGGGATAAGCCCCAAGACTTGCACTCATCACATCTACATAGAGGAAAATTGTAAACCAATCAGACAACCTCAGAGAAGGATGAATCCAAATCTTAGGAAGATTGTTAAGGAAGAATTGTAGAAATTTTTAAATGTTAACTTTATCTATCCCATTTCAGATAGTCAGTGGGATTCTCCTTTGGTAATTGTGCCAAAGAAAAATGGTAAATGGAGGGTATGTATTGACTACCGGGAATTAAACAAAGCTACTCTTAAAGATCATTTTCCCTTACCTTTCATAGATCAAGTGTTAGATACATTAGCTGGCAAAAAGTACTTTTCATTTCTAGATGGGTTTAGTGGTTATAACCAAATTGAAGTAGCACTTGAAGATCAAGACAAAACCACATTTACCTTACCTATGCTTACCAAGTATTGCCATTTGGATTATGCAATGCACCTGCAACATTTCAAAGGGCAGTACTAGGAATCTTTTCAGATCTAATACATGATTGTGTAGAGGTATATATGGATGATTTCACAGTTTATAGAAACACATTTGAAGAAGCCTTAACAAACTTGGAAAAAGTTTAAAGAGATGTAAAGAAGCAAATCTTTCACTTAGTCATGAGAATTGTTTTATGATGTTTACTGAAGGAATTGTTTTAGGAAATCACATTTCAGGGGATGGGATTAGAGTTGATGAGTCAAAAGTTGAAGTCATCTCTAACTTATCTATTCCAAGTTGTCAAAAATATGTTAGGATTTTTCTAGGATTTACAGGATATTATCGAAGGTTTATAGAAAACTTCACCAAGATAACATCTCCACTTTTCAAATTACTTACCAAGGACTGTGAATTCAAGTGGAATCCTGATTGCCAGTTAGCCTTTGAGACCCTGAAAACAAAAATCTCTGAAGCACCTATTTTAAGGGGACCTAACTGGAAGTTACCTTTTCATATTTCAACAGATGCCTCGGATACAACTCTAGGAGCAGTATTGGGAAAAAAAGACCTGATTCCATATGCCATCTACTGTACCAGTAAAAATTTGACTCCTTCAGAGTTAAACTATACTGTAACTAAAAAAGAGTTTTTAGCTGTTGTTCATGCAATAAACAAATTCAGACACTATATAACAGGCTATGAAACTTTTGTTCACACAAATCACTCTGCAATTAGATATCTAATGAACAAATCAATTACTAATGGCAGAGTCATAAGATGGTTATTTCTTTTACAATAATTCAACATTACCATTCTAGATAGGCCTGAAAAAAAAACACAGTAGCTGATTTCCTATCTAGACTCCAAAACATCAAAGACAATACCCTAGTTGAAGATCAATTCCCTGATGAATATATTTTTGCAATTTATACTCAAACTCCTTGGTTTTCTGACATTGCTAATTATTTAGTTTTAGGGAAATTTCCTTCAATAATGAATGCAATAAACAAAAGAAAGATCATTTATGACAGTGCAAAATATTCATGGGTTGCTAATGAGTTATACAAAACAGGTCCAGATTTTATCATTAGGAGATGTGTTCGGGAAGATGAGATGCCTGAGATCCTCAAGGCATGTCATGATGAACCTTGTGGTGGACACTTTGCTGATAAAAGAACAGTTTATAAGATCCTTCATTTAGGATATTATTGGCCATCCCTTTTTAAAGATACTAAAGAGTATGTCAGAAGGTGTGACAGTTGCCAAAGGGTAGGGAAACCTTCTCCTTCAGGTGAGATGCCATTGCAGCCTCAGGTACATATTGAACCTTTTGAAAAATGGACTTTAGATTTTGTAGGAATTATTAGTCCTCCATCAAGACAAAAGAAATATATATTAGTTTGCTTTGATTATGTTACCAAATGGGTAGAGGCCAAGCCATTACTTTCTGCTACTGAAGCATCTGTAGTTAATTTTCTTTTTGAGGATATTTTTACTCGTTTTGGTGTCCCAAGGGAAATTGTTACAGATCAAGGAGCTCAATTTACATCAAAGCTAGTGGAACAAATGATGGAGAGGTACAAAATTAGATGCAGAAAATCTACTCCCTATCATCCACAAGCAAATGGTCAAGTGGAATCTACTAATAAGGTCATTGAAGGGATCCTAATGAAGACTGCTCATTTGCATAGAAGGGATTGGGCAGATAGGCTTCCTGAAGCCTTGTGGGCTTATAGAACTACATGGAGGAGCACAACATGCCATACTCCTTATGAACTTGTTTATGGAAAGCAAGTTTTGTTTCCCATAGAGTTCCAGATTCAAACTTTCAAAATGGCAGTTCCGCTAGGACTTGATCTAACAGAGGCACAAAAGCACAGATTGGAGTAGATTAATGAATTGGATGAGATCAGACAAGATGTAGTTCAGAAAACAAGTATAGTCCAACAGCAAAGGACTAGATGGCATGACAAGTACATCAAGGAAAAGAAGTTCAAAGAAGGTGACTGGGCTCTCTTGTTTGATTCAAAGTTCAAGGATTTTCAAGGTAAATTCCAAACACATTAGCTTGGGCCATATGAAATTATAAGAATTTTTGACAATGGAGCAATAAAAATCAGGACAATAGATGAAGAGAAGGTCACTTTTCTTGTAAATGGTCATAGATTGAAGCTGTATCACAAGCCACTTTCAAGAGAAGAATTTGTCAAGAGATTTCAGGAAAACAACGATGTGAAGTTAATGAAGAAGAATTTTTCTTCTTCATCAACTTAGTTGAATTTTCTGAATTCAAAAATAAAAAAATAAAAGTATAAACATGAAAATTAATCACTGATTAGCATGTTTATACAGAAAAGATAGAGTGAAAATCAGAATCTTTCTGACATTTTAGCTTTTCAAATTTTTTCTTTTTCTGCAAGCAGCTATTACAAAATCATAAGTGCAAACCCATATTTCACCTATGATTCATTTCATTCCATTCATCCATACTTCATTTCATTCCATTCATCCATACTCCACTTCACTCCATACTTCATTCATTTAATTCCATGGTCCACCTCATTTTCATCTCAGAGTTTTAAGAGTGATTTCTTTCTGCAATTGAATAATACAGATCATAAGTTGCAAGTCATTTTCCATACTTCACTCCACTTCATAATTGTGATTCATTTCATTCCATTATTCACTTCACTCATACTCCATTTCACCATACTTCATTATCCATTTTTAACTCATTTCATACAAACATTCCATTCATGCTTCAAACCTTTCCATTCCATGTTTTAAGACTTCTACAGGTACATTCTGCAATCAGTTAGACATTCTGCAGCCAGTCAGACATTCTGCAGCCAGAGATCCTGAAGGCACTATCCAGTAATCACTTGATTGAGCAACAAATTGATCCTTCATATCCAAGACAACAAGAAAAATCAAAGGAGTTATGAGGACTAAAGATCAATGATTTTCAAAGGAGGACAACGCATATCAAAACCAAAAGAAAAAAAAATCAAAGGAAAGACAAAGGTAAAAGTTATGAAATTATTATAGTAACAGATCATGAAAGTTTAGCATAGTTAAGTCATGTATGATTCAAAAAGGTTATTTTAATTAGTCGTGTTGATCATGCCTATCAAACCTATCATAAAACTTTGGACAAAATCCTTTCCATCTTGCCATATCCGATCATCATTTAAAACTTAACAGTTAAGTACTTAAGTGATTTGATCAGTCACATCACTAGGCCAAAGTATTTAATGATGATTTTAAATTTCTCACAAAATATCTCCGCGGTCTTTTCTTCCGTGATAACTCTTAACTCATTAATCCATGTGAATCACCCTCACTGCATTATACTCATTTCATAACTACTCCATATCATTTCTTTCCGCAACCACTTCTTAGCCATTCCAGTCTGTAAAACAGAGGAAACACCTGTGGAGTAAAAACATCTCTTTAACAGCCATTTTCACCATGAGAAGAGTTCCGCAACCAATTCTTAGCCATTCCGGTCTGTAAAACAGAGGAAACACCTGTGGAGTAAACAACCATTTTCACCGTGAACAGAGGAGCAGCAATTTGAAGGTTGAAAAGATAAGTTATGGGTCTCATAGTAAGAACTGAACTAGTTGGAACCAAGTACTTGGAAGGCTATCCACAAATCAGAGAAATGCTATAGCAGGCTGGGTGGTTGCAATTTTTAGAAAAATTCAATGGTTTTCAGAAAGAGGTGACTAAAACATTTGCACGGTCCTTCAATGGAGTGGAGGTTGAAATAGGAGATGTTAAATTCACCATTACAGAGGCTTTCATTGCAGAAGCAACGGAATTACCCAGGCAAGGAGAAAAGTGGTTAAAAAATAGGGAATTTCATAACGAGGCATAAAGGAAAATACTCAAAACACCAGGTATGGATGTTTCCATTTGTAAGAAAGGTATTCCTAGCTCCGCACTGAAGAATAAATGGAGGAACATGTTGCTTATTCTGCAAAAAATTATAACTTGTGAAGGAAGATTTGGTACCCTCTATGTTTATCATATTCGGTTAATGATGCATTTCTTAGGAGAAGAAATCAATTTTCCCTTTTTCCTACTTCATAGTTTGAAAAGAATGGCCTCAAATGTACAAAAGAGGGTTCAATTTCTGGAAACAACCCTGTATCACCATGGGTTAGTCAAAATCATAATTGAACATCATTTGGGAAAAATGGGAGATAATTGGGATGAGTTTCTAGTAAGGAATCACTTTGAGGAACCCAAGGAATCTCCACCTGAAGGCAAACCCATAAGAAGAAGCAGGAGAAAGGAAATTTCCAAGGTTGTTGCAACTAAAACTGGTAAATCGATACAAGAGGATAGTGAAGAGATGATTTCTGAGAAATTGGCTCAAATTAAAAAGCAACTTAAGAAGGAAATAATAATAAGAAAATATGCCAAAGACAGAGGAGAAGGGCCATCTCAACCGAGACGGAGCCACAGACTTAGAGGCATACTAAAGAAAACAGAGGTTAGACAAACTAGAATCATAAAAATTGAGGATGAAGAAACACCTACTGCTAGATCACCTGAGCATCAGTATGAGGAGGATTTTGATGAAGGAGCTCCTGAAATAGACCGAGCACAACAAGAAATCTACAATTATGTTGAGACACTAGAAATGAGAGCTTCAGAAAGTAGAGACAGAAGTCCTGGTCCACCAAAATCTGCAATTGATATGCTAAGATGAGATAAATATGAGTTAGAAGTACTCAATAGGCACATCAAGAATGAGAATGAAATTTTAAGGGAGCAGGTTAAGCTAAAAGGTGATATGAATACAACTCTGTCTCTACAAATGAAAAAGTTGCACAAGGCCAGTGAAAGATTGAAGAAGAAAAACAAAAAAGTTAAGCAAGGCACTTACAAATTTGAGATTCAAGTTAGTCATAAGGAAGCCTAGAAGGCCATTGACTGTCAGGCAAAGTAGAAGAAGAGGCTTAGATGTCCTAGTAGAGGTCTCAGAGTACATGGAATAGTTGCATGAGGACATGCAAAAGCCTTGCAGTGGGGGTATGTTGAGCCCCAAAGATGTCCTTCTTTTCCACCACATTTCACTTCATTTTCTTTGTCCCTCATCAATTATAGGCTTAAATGATCAATATGATTGATTAGGATTACTTTAAGAATGTATATAATGACTAACTTGCTATGTTTTCATGATTTTGTTATTGTAGCAATTTTTTACTAGACTCGGCTACAGAATGTAGTCAGTCTGTAGCCAGTTGCCTATTTCGCAGTCGTTCTCATGTTTATGCAGGTTGCAGGTGTCACCTCAAGGAAAAACACATATGGTCATATTCCACATCACTCCCCCATCATTTCTTGCTCTCCATGAAGTCTGAGCTCGAGTCTACAGGTGGTTATGCACGTGGGAAACCAAAACTAGGAGACAGACTTCTAATAGGACAAGGACTGTACAGATGTCCTTAATCATAGAACGAGGCCACCACCAGAGTCCTAGTTTGATTTTAGTTTGGAAAGACAATTATTCCTATTTATCTCAAAGACATTATGTAATTTTGTTATAAGTATGGCTCCGAAGACCGAGAAATAGTCAGCTAGATTTATGTTTTATTGCTAGATCTCAGAAGACTGTAAATACTCTGTTTTGAAGAATTTCTCCTTTAATGAAAGAAGCATCACTTTATTGCAAGAGCTGAGTCAATCTTGAGTAGATTTGCGTGCTAATCCGGTGGTAGAGGGCCCCTGCTACCTGAGAAGCTTTGTTCGTATGGTTTAGATAAGTAACTTAACCTTGTTTCATTCTTAGTTTAATCAATTTTCTGAACTTTGTGTTTTTATACTTACTTGCAGCGGATGCCACAGTTAGTCTTATCCTTACAAACTCTTCCAAAATACCACTCACATTGGATGGGATATAACTGTAGCATTTAGGAGTTAGTTTCATTTCTTTGAACTTTATGATTTTGTGCTCAATTACATCAGTTGTTACAGCTAGTCGTGATCTTATAAACTCTTCCAAAATATCACTAACTCTAGATGAGACATAGCTGTGGTGTTTTAGAGCTTTGTTGTGTTTTGTTGAATTGTATGCTTTCATGCTCATTTAAATAACATGTTGCAGCCAGTCCTGTTCCATAAATTATTCCAAAATACCACTAATTCTGAATGAGACAGAGCTGAGACATTTTAGTGATTAGTTGCATCTTTAGTCTAGTTGTAGTACTCCGGAGGTAGATGTCACTCTAGTTTAATTCTGTCACTGTGTTTCAAGTTTGATAATGGCACTCTAGTTTAACTCTGTTCACTGTACTTTAAGTTAGATTAGTGACATTCTAGTTCAGTTCCAGTGCACTATATTTCAAAGTTAGGCTAAAAGCATTTTAGTTTAGTTGTGATCACTGTGTTTCAAGTTTGATCAACTGCATTCTAGTTCAGTGTTATCCATTGTTCTTTAAGTTGTGTTAACTGTCAAAATTAGACTTCACGGCCTTCATTGTTTACAAACTAATCTTGTTCCTACTTTCTATTAATGCATCATCATATGGACAGGAATGAATTAGTGATATCAGTTTAAGGCCTTGATTGTTCTTCAATCTTTTGCAATTTCACAAATAAGCCTTTTTCCCAAAAACTATTTTAGAAAATCTCTAACTTTCGAATAAGGCTTAGTAGTGACAAGTGGAGCTGCAGAATGGATTAATCTTGGCATTACAAGTTAATTCAGAGTAGAAATCTTATTGTGCTACAAATAATCTTTTTTCCAATTGTGTTCCAATAAAATTTTAGCCATGCATGAGATTATTTGTAATATTGTAAGATGGTTGTTTACTTAGGAGAAACTCATTTACACTAAACTTGTCCTTTTCTCAAGCTATTCCTACATATTTCTAATGAATGAATTGGATGAGTTTATGTTATGAGATATTGAGTTCATGTTGTGATTTATTTTCTTGCTATGAGTCATTATCAAACTTTGCATTTTCTGTTCTTTAGTATAGGTTTTGCTCTGTTTTTAGTGTGACCAACAACTGTTCTTCATCAACATTTAGCTCTTTTCCTTCTTGACACAAAAACCACAAAACCAAAAACATCATTAAAACACTAAACACAACGTAGTGAGAAAAAAATACCTAGGCACATATAGTGCACCTCACTTCAGCATTTTATTGACCCTGGTTGATAATTTATGACCTCTATTTAGGAACACTAAGTTGAGCACAACACCCAACACAGGTCTTGAGCTACAAGTCACGCATCCTTTTCTTTTAAACCTTAACAGTCAAGAAAACAACCCTCAACACAGTGAAAAATCTGAGGTGTTGAAACGAATTCAATTAAGTGCTGATATTCAAGAATCATCCAAAAGCATTTTAGTTGAAGAGGACAACCACCAAACAGATGAAACCAAAAATAATACTCTGTGGAGTATGTATTTTGATGGGTCATGCACTAGAACTAATGCTGGTGCAGGTGTTTGGATATGCAACACTGAGAACAACCACACAGAAAGCATCTCCTGTAAATTAATCTTTCAGTGTTCAAATAACATAGCGGAATATGAATCCCTCCTTTTAGGCTTACATTTGTTGAAAAGGTTAGGAGCCAAGAGAATTAAAGTTTATGGGGATTCAAAATTAATCATTAGGCAAGTCAACGGAGAATACAACGCAAATCACCCAAGACTTAGGGCCTATCGAAACGATTTCATGGACCTTTTAAAAACTTTCGAGGAGTCCTAGTTAATTTTTGTCCCAAGGAAAAGAAATATCGCGGCCCACAGCCTAGCTTTTGCAGCTAGAACATGCTTAACGCCATATGAAACCAAAGAATGCACAACTCAGATTAAATTCAGACCAACAGCTCCTGATAACGAAAGATATTGGCAAGTGTTCGATGGAGACAAACAAATAGAAGACTTCATGCAATTCAGAAATGAATTCGAACTACACAGTTCAGATTCAAATTATGAAACAGACTGCAACAGTGAAGAAAATTTTCTTGGTGAAGAAGAACCGTCTCCTGAACTTGTTAATATTACTATTTTGTCTAGCAAAATTGAAAAAAAAACAGAATTTACTGCAGAGTTAGAAACAGAGGAGTTAGAAACTCTGCAGTCCAAAGATCAGAGTTTGCCTAAGGGTTTAGCCCCTTTAGAATAGTTGTTTGATTTTAACGATGTGGCCAAGAAGCCAAAACTGGAACCTGTAGAGACTGAAGTGGAAGAGTGCAATATAGGCAGTGAACTAAAACCTGATGATTAAATTGTTTAAGACTTTACCAGCTCAAATTAAACTCAAATACATAGAGCTGTTTAAAGAATTTTCTGATGTTTTTGCGTGGAGTTACGAATATCCTAAATCCTATGACACTGAAATAATACAACACAAAATCCCTCTCAAAGAAAACCAAAAACCATTCATACAGAAACTGCGCAGAATAAACCTTGTTCAGCTGCCTTTGGTTGAGAAGGAAATAAAAAAGATGTATGAGGCTGGTATTATTGTCCCTATTAGATATTATGAGTGGGTATCTAATCTGGTGTCAGTTAGGAACAAAACATGAGAGATTAGACTTTGTATAGACTTTAGAGACTTAAACAAAGCTTCATTGAAAGACAACTACCCTTTACCCAAGATGGATCATATTTTACAAAGGGTGGTAGGGTCTAGAAGAATTTCTTTGCTGGATGGCTACTCAGGGTACAATCAGATCTTAGTCCACCCTGATGATCAATTAAAGACAACTTTTACTACACCGTAGGGCACTTTCATGGATGGGAAAATGCCCTTTGGTCTAATGAATTCTGGTGCAACTTTCCAAAGAGCTATGGACATAGCATTCTCGGAAGAATTGGGCTACTTCATCATTATTTACCTTGATGTTGTCACTGTGTTTTCAAAGACAGATGAAGAGGTCTTAGAACATTCAAGAAAGGTTTTCAAGAAATGCAAAAATTTTGGGATATCTTTAAACCCTAAGAAAACCCTATTCGGTCTCTAAGAAGGTAAACTTCTCGGGCACATTATTTATGAGGAGGGTATAAAGATAGACCCAAAAAGGATTGAGGCCATATTGCAAATCTCTCATCCTCGAAACATCAAGGAATTACAATCTTTCATTGGAAAGATTAAATTTTTGAGAAGGTTCATCCCCAACTTGGCTGAGCTCCTTAGGAATATTACAAACATGCTGAAAAATGAGCAAGGGGTAAAGTGGACCTTGGAAGCAAAGAAGTCCTTTGAGCTGGTGAAACAAGCGTTAACCAAAACACCGGTTCTTATAAGTCCTGATTTTTCAAAAGATTTTTATATTTTTTCATTTGCATCAGAGCATACAATAGTTGTTGTCCTTCTACAGAAAAATCCACAAGGACAAGAGCAGCCTATTGCATTCTTTAGCAAGGCTTTGAGGGATGCCCCTTTGAAGTATAAAATTATGGAAAAGCAAGCTTTTTCTTTGGTTAAAGCTTTAAAAGACTTCAGAGTATACATCTTGCACTCACACATCATTGTCTTTGTCCCAAATTCAGTTGTGAAAGACACTCTAACACAGGACCCAGATGGTAAGAGAGGTAAGTGGATTGTTGTTATTCTTGAATATGATTTAGAGATAAAACACACTAAACTCATCAAAGGCCAAGGTCTAGTTAGGTTGATGGCTGAATCCAATTTTGAAGTTCTTGATATTAATATGATTAATGCTTTGGATGAATAAGAGGAAATCTCAACTCCCATTTTTGAAGACCATTTTATGAATTCCTCTTGGTATGTTGATATTCTTTATGTTTTTCTTAATTTGAATACACCTCCTGGTTTGACAAAAACAAAGGCAAGGTTCTTAAAGTTGAAAGCTGTAAACTATTGCATTATAGATAAATGTCTTTATTGGAAAAATGAAAGTGGTATATTGCTTAAATGTTTGCCTGAGTATGATGCAGAGAAGGTTAAGCACGAGTTCCATGAAGGAGAGTGTGGAGGCCATTTATACTAGAAGACAACAACCAACAAAATTTTGAGGGCTGGTTACTATTTGCCCACTCTTTTTCTTGATGTACACAAGATGATCATTGCCTATCATAAATGCCAAATTTTTGAAGGAAAAATAAAGCTGCTACCCCTTCCTCTGCATCTAATCACTGTTGAAGCTCCATTCCAACAGTGGGGAATTGACTTCATAGGAGAAATCCATCCACCATCTTCTGCCCAACATAGATGGATTCTCACTGCCACAAACTACTTCACTAAATGGATAGAAGCCATCCCTTGTAGGCAAGCCAATGATTCTGTTGTTATAAAATTCATGGAGAATAATATTCTCTCTAGATTTGGCTGTCCTACCAAGATCATTACTAATAATGCAGCAACATTTGGATCAAAGAAGATGGTTGAATTTTGTCAGAAGTATAAGATAACATTGGGGCATTCCATGGCCTATTACCCTCAAGGTAATGGACTTGTTGAGTCCTCAAACAAAATTTTACTGAACATAATCAAGAATCTGTTGGAGGAAAACAAAAAGTCTTGGCACACAAAGCTTGTTCATGCACTTTGGGTTGACAGATTGACATTGAAGAAATCCATTGGTATGTCACCCTACCAGCTTATGTATGGCACTGATGCAATCTTTCCTACTAGCCTTGGTGTGCCAGTTATGAAGTTGATCCCAGAGGTTCAGTCTGGAGATAATGACATGTTCAGAAGGATAAATCAGACTATTCACCTTCAGCAAACCAGAGAGGAAGTTTATAACAAAGCATTGCAAAAGCAAGACAGCATTAAAAATATTTTTGACAGAAGAACCAAAGCCAATAATTTTAATGTTGGGGACAAAGTTTTAAAGTGGGACTCAAGGAGGGAAGACAAGGGCAAGCATGGAAAATATGATAACTTATGGCTTGGCCCTTATCTCATTCATTCAGCTGCTGGTAATAATGCCTTTTTCTTACAGGAGTTGAATGGAGTTGAACTATTTGGGGGTCCTGTCAATGGCAGGATGCTTAAGCATTACTTCTCTTGATCCATGTCATGTTCTGAAATCCTTTTTATCCCTTTTCTCATAATAAATATTTCATTCACCATTGCATTCAAATTTGGAAAAATAAAAAATACAAAAAACAATGAAAAAAGAAAAGAGGGTAGATTGTAAAAACAATAAAGGTACAGCCCCATACCAAAAAAAAGAGAAACAAATTTGAAAGTGTGCAAGCTTAAATGCCACTCCTGAAAAATACACTTCTAGTTAGTCAAACAACCTAATCTTGACTAATTAGATTTAAATTTGTTGCTGATAGGATAGTGAATTTGATTTGCCAAACTGTTTAATCTTAATTTATCAGTAGGTAGATTAGGATAGAAATTAAAGGTTCAAACATGCTCAAAATCTGAACCTATGTTTCCAAAATATGAGTGACTCAAATATGTTTTAAATTCTGAGTCAAAATAGAGGTAAAACTGGTTCTAATCAGCTTAAAATCTAAACCAGTCAACAAAGGAAAGACAGCTCAAACAAAAGTAAAAACAGAGTTGTAAAAAGATGAAAGAAGTGCTTTAAAATTTAAGATCTTAAGCCTTCCATTTTGTTTTAATTTTCTGCAAAAAAAACATCTATGTGTATCTTGTTGTTTATGCCATAGATCAACATCAAGTTAGATTGTTCAATCCTGATTTGTATGCTTTTGAATTTCTATTTTAGAAATTAGAGAATAAAATCCGTTAGACTGTTTAATCCTAATAGACTAGTAGATTAGGTAGAGAAACATATGGACTCAACTGTTTAATCTAAGTTCATAGAGAAATAAGGAGTAGAATTAGATTAGATTTTTGCTTTCAAAAGAATAAAATGTTGTGAAAAGATTTTGCCAATCCAAGTGCACTCTAATGAAGAAAAAATGTTAGATCAGTAGGATTGGGTAGGTAGAAATCTTGTGTTGATAAAGGTCCATTGTTTCCATGACTGCTAATATGTTTTCAGAGCAAAGAAGATCATCCAGGAAAAGGAAGGCAACCCAATGGATGAGGCACTAATCAACCTCCCAGAGAATGCAAGTCTGAAGTTCTTGATGCCTTCAAGAAGGCACCATGCCCAAGTGGAGCCACTGTTAGCCACCAATAAAATTTGTCATATCAAATGGCGGCTAAAACATTTTTGGAGCCTTCAAGGAACAATTTTTATTGCAAAAAATGTTATCTCTTGAAGACTCGTGAAGACATCATGCCCTTGTTTCAAATCTTCACTGCTGTTTCCATTTAGAAATCAGAAATTCTGCTGATTCCATAAGAGAAAATACTGCTGCAAACACCATTTTCCCCTCCTTCTACTTCAAAACTAACCTACAGTTTTACCCCTTTTATTCCCATGAAATTCCTCTATTTTTCATTTTCTCCCATTTTCCCTTCATGAAATTCCCTTTACAGAGTTTAAAACTCCTTTTTGAACTTTGCCGAAACACCCAAATCCATTGAAAACTTGGAAAAATTTCATAAAAATATGTTTTTTGTATTACAGACTTAAGCCCCCTTAGGCTAAGTCCTAACCACTTCCACATTATATATGCCCTGGTGCTAGAACCAAGTGCTAAGCCATTTAAGCGCTTATCACATCACAAAAATCCGAGCGCACAAGTCTTTTGGTCATGTTAAAAATTCCGATGCGATTAGCCCATTGTTTTATAACCCCCGATCGTATTATCGCTCCATATCACCCAAGTGCCCGCAATCGGGTGATAAACATTGTGAATAACCCATTCCTGATTAATTTTTCCTTTGTAAAACTCATAAATCCATTGTTTCCTAAGTTTGGTCTAAACGCGTCGGAGTTATGTTTTTTTAATGAAAAATGGGTAGATTGAAAGACCTGAACTAAAGTTTCCGATGTGATTGAAGCCCCCGCTGTATAAATCCCTGCTCTCTGCTTCTAGTCCATGTAACTTTTCCTAGGACCAAGAGTTAAAGTCCCATGCGCCAATTGCATCGCAAAAATCCAAATGGTTAGATTGAAAGACCAAGCCCGAAGCTCCGTTCCCGATTGGCCCTTATACATAAGCCCCGACCTTTTTGTTTTCCATGTAGTCAAAGGCCCCGCAGTCGGGCGCCTATCCATTTCGTATATATAAACCCGCCCTAAACCATAAAAACCTTTGTATATCATAAAGTTTCAGGTTTTCATAAATATTAAAGGGTTTTCCGCCGTGTATGATGTTAAACAATCTCCACCGTTGATCTAAAGCCGATCAAACGGACCAGGCATGATCGCATCACATGTTCTATCGGGCTCACTTTTGTGTCCCCTCTGATTGGCCATTCCCCAATATTTTTTGGACCATTTATCTCCTCCCCACCTTCTCAGATCCAACGACCCACATTTGCTCTGATCGTAAGTCTTTCCTCCACCTTTGAACCCCTTCGATTCACCCCCCATCGTTAATCTGATCCTCAGATCAATGACCAGCGCTCAATCGCTCCATCACACTCCAAGTTCTTTGCCCCACCGATGCCTTTGCCTCCGATTGCATTTGGACCATCCACATGTCTAGATTAGACAGTCCGGATCACATTTCCCGATCTTGGTTTAAATTCATGCGCCCCCCGTTATAAGGTTTTAGGCCAAATCTTAGTCGTTGATCTCTGCAGATCAACGACCCTCATTAACTCCTCCTCCACCTTTGTATTATTTCCGTTTAACCCCCAGATTCAATCTCTGCCATTGATCCTCACATCCAATGGCTCATATTTAACCCGACAGGGCCTGCCTCCTGTGGGTCCTGCTTTCTTCAAAAACTGATCTCGGCCGTCCATCTCAGATCCTACGGCCCAGAATGAAACCGCCCATCCAACTAACACCCGCGCATCTATCTCATATCGCGCTCATTCTCCACTGTTGGATCTAAGACCCCAGATCCTACGGCCCACATCACAAGTCACGTAACTTTAAGCGTGGGCGATAATTTTCAAAAATCACGCGATATAGGTGGTTTTCTGAGGCGACGTGTCGGGCGGGAACACATATCGCATTCCAAAAGGAAAAACCGCCTCCCCGCCCTTTTTCCGTGCGAAAACCACAGTTGTCATCCCCGAAACCGCTTTCCCTCTTTCCATTGGAGTTTTATCGCGCGCCTCCTCAGCCATTGATCTCATTGGGCAGATCTAATTCGACGGCCCACGATCACCCAAGAAACCCCGAATTTCCTTAATGTATTTTCCCTCTGAACAAAGGTTGTTAACCTTATCCTTTGCATTTCTCAATTTTCTTTGGTAAAGAGGCTTTTCCTCCATTATACTTCTTGGGTCGTTCCCGACCGTCGATCTCTGCAGATCGACGGATCTGAATTATTTTCTCCCTCTGCTCTCCTTTTGACTTCCTCTAATGAATCTCCACCGTTGGATGATGACATCCAACGACCACACTCTCTCCCCGCACCCTCTGAAGCAGTTTACCCAATAAACATAGGATTTCATAACAACTATGTGTATTTTGCAGGTTTCACATGTTTTTCCCATAAATAATAAAGGAAAAGAATGCCGAGGGTGACGATCCTCTGGACTTCTGTTTATCAAGGGGAAAGAACTACAAAGGCTCTATTCCATGTTTCATCAATGCTTCCTGGGCATTGATGCCATATGAGCCCTGTGCAGCCCTGCATATCAAAAAGACACACAACAATGCATAAAATAATTAAAAGAGTATCAGTGTCGAAGACAAAACACAACAGAACAAAATATTGAATATAGTTTGGGATTACGGCTAAGATTGATTATCTAAAGCCTAATCCTCCAAATTAAGACACGGTTAAAGAGAATCATAAGTGTTTATCAGATAGAAAGGCCTCCACTGCCACATCAGAGGCAAATTGATTCCTCTCAGCTACCAATGCCACCTGTAGCCACAAGCATTCAAAACAGAGGCCGAAGTTATTGACTAGAGAAAAGATATTACCCTCAACGCAGCCGAAGAATTAATTCTGCCAAAAGAACTTAATGAAAAAATATCAGCAGAGTTATTGCTACATGAAACAGAGCCTTAAAGGTCAACAAAAGCTCCACCGAGCTTGCATCTTAAATGTAAAACAATCAATACATAGGACACATATGTAAGCTTCTTCATCGAGCCCCTCAAAGGCCGGGAAGTCTTAAATATGTATTAATTGCCCTGAGAGATCTTTTATCCTCTCCCACCTCCTCATTCCTTCTATAAGTATTGTTGTACAAGATGAGAAAATGTTGGTTGTTTAACTTTGAAATATACTTGAGCTTGAGACATCTACTTGTACATAGTGTTCACTGGCTCTTGGAGCTCCGCTTGTGATTAGAAAAGTTAGTCTGGGAAGTGTAGATGATTGCTAAACTAAAACATTGGACTTAAAACTGTAACTATTTTTTTGCATCAATACAAGCTGATTTATGGGATCCTGGTCTATGTTGACGGTGATGTTATTTCTTATTGTAAATTGTTATTTTATTTCTGTTTTCACTCTGTCCATCTTCTCTAATAAAGAACAACAAGCATAGAGTTAGGATTTACTGTATATCAGTACCCTTCTCTAACTGATAAGCTTTATCTAAATGTTTTTTTTCGAATTGTGTTATTTAGGAATGATTTAATTCAGTTCAAGCAGTAGGAATGCTGGTGTTCCCTCGTCCTCCTGTCTTAGCTAATTGTTATTCTTGAAATTTATTTTCATTTCATGTTAAGTAGAGACGAACTAAGGAAGATATGGTGAGCCCTGGTCCTAGTTTTATTTCCAAAGACTGTCTGAAATTTCCCTTGGAATGTGTTGAAAGCTGGCTAGTTTCGAAGTACTTACCAAATCTTAGACCATTCTTTGTTATCTTATGTGTTTGTCTTGAAAGTTACCAAGTAAAGCAGAGCTAGGAGAGGTTTTGTGGTGAGCCTGACCCGCTAGTTTCTTCTCCAACAGTTGCCTTTAAGTTTCCCTATGTTTTTAAATGTTTTTCTATTAAAAGTGTATCAAAGGCTGGCTAGTTTCGAAGTACTTACCAGATCCTGGATTGCTTTTATGTTATTCTTAAGTGTTTGTCAAAGGCTGGCTAGTTTCAAAGTACTTACCAGATCCTAGGCTACTCTTTGTTCTTCATTTGTTTAATTCCCCTTCTTTTGTATCATTTCATTCCATAAATCAAACTTTAAAGAGATCCTTAGAGATAGATGACTTGCCCCATGGACCACTCTTGCCCCTTGTTGTTTCAATTAAATATTAGTATGACTCCATAGCCCAATGGATTAAGACTTGCAATTACCTATCTTCTTGGCCAAATCTTGTTCCGATTGCTTGCAACTTCACACCTTTGAAACTCTTTGCATTTAGAACTTTCCCCTCAAATAATAATCATGCTCAACCATCCAAAACAAAACAAAACCCTCGGCCTTCATAACTAGCCTAATATCATTACCCAAAAGCTTAAATACCATCTTTGCACTTATTGGAGGGATCCCTCTTCCGATTCAGGAGGGCTAGATCCTAGAATCCCAAAGTGGTTGAAATGATGTTTCTCCCTGCTGTCGGACTTTGCCAATCTTGCTGATTACAAGGAGATAACAGGTAGACTGTTGGTGACATGAAAAATCCAAAAATGTAAACTCCAGCAGTTGAGGATGCCCCAATTTTCTGCGTAGCGCCTAGGGTGCTGTGCTCCTAAGGGTCAAAATTTGGAAAAAACAAAAAATATTCTGGATTTGCCTCAAAATTGGCGTGTAGATCCCTCAAGGGGTTTTAGACACCTACTGAGAAGCATCAGCCAATATTCTGAGGCTGTCATGCACTTTGGTCTTTTTTAGCTCTTCTAGCTCCATGAGGGCTTGCTTGAGTTTGGCATTAGCAAGCATGCTCTTCCTTGCATAGTGTTTGACCATTTTATTCTGCAAGGCAAGGCCCCTCTTTACCTATTTGAAATGTTTATGCTCCTGTTTATAATAGTATATGACCCTTTGTGCCCTATCAAAATCCTTTTCTCATTCTTGAAGCTGGGCATCCTTTTCTAAGAGGAGCAATTTAGTACTCATCCCTTGGTCCTCATTATCACTATCTAGATCAACAAAAAGAGGGCCTTGAGAAGTCTTTTTGATCCTTTTTCTCCTCCTTACCTGTACCTTCTGCTCAACCTTTTCCACTTTTTCTTTGCCTTTGTCCAATGTTTTGGTTGTTTGAGAAGAGATGGCCCTTTGCCTTTTAGAGGTAGCAAACACATTTCTTCTCCCTCTGTGATATGTGCATGTGAGATGGGTAACAATGGAAGTTTTAAAGGCAGTGCTATCATCATTTTGACCTTTAGTTTGCTTGATATCTTCTGCACTTGCCTCACTCTGATTTTCTTTGTCATGCTTGGAATGATTTTTGTCAAGACAGTCATGAATGCGGTCATGAATGTCATGAATCTTTCCTTGATTTCCTGGTGTACTTTGATGGCTGTCCTCCTCATCATCCTACCCCTCCTCATCATCCAGCCCCTCTTGTTCATCACTTTGCTGTTCCTCTTCATCATTTTTCCCACTACTTTCATCTTTGTTTTCCTCTTCATCTTGCCCATTGCTCTCATCTTTCTGGCTGCCTTCACTAACGTCATCATTGCCATCATTGCTTTCTTCATGGCTACTTCCCTCCTCTTCATCATTTTCTTCTTCACTTATCCCTTCTTGTCTATCATTATCTATCTCATTTTCCTCCTGACTGTTGCCTTCTATTTGTTCTTCACTAGGGCTACTATCAGCCCCCTCACTTGGCAATTTAAGGGAAGAGGTAAGAGGTGAAATTATTTGTGGAGAAGGCACATGGGGAGATGATGGATGTGTGGAGGTGGATGGCAGTGAAGTGGAAGGCAAGTTCTGCTGGATGAAGGCCCGGGGGTCTGTAAACACATCATGTGAGATGAAGGTCTCCCAAGATATTCCTTGCTACTTTAGTTGGTATAGGACAATCATCTTGATCAGGGAGTGGTGAAAGAGGCTGGGCATTTGGTGGTCATAGCTTTTCTTCTTGACAACTGAGGCCATTTTATCAATGCTTCGGAAAAGGTAGTAAGGTAGGTTCATCATCTTGACCCTAGTAAAATGCATCAACAACCTTATATGATATGAGTAGATCCAGGAGTATCTCCCCTCACATGTGAAATAACTGATAATCTACCTCATCAATGCAACATACCTCTCCAGCAAATGGGAAAAAGGGAAAACAACCTTACAATTTTGTTGATAGCTGGGTTTCAAATAGGGCCCATAATAACTCAACTCCAGCCTCTTTTGTTTGAACCACACCTCACCAATGTCTGGTATACCTGTTGCTTTGGAAATGATCTTAGATGAGAGCTAAAATTGTACCCCTGTTAGATTGACTTGATGGTTTTGTAAACTACAGACGAACAATCTAGTCAAGTCTGAATGGTTGTTGACTTGCTTGACCTTCTCACAAAATCTGTAGCACCCTACATCCTGTAAGCATGAAAGGATCATAGGTGATGAAGTGAGTGGAGTGGTGTCTAGGGGTTCAAATATTTTTGCTTTTCCTCCATGATGTCTTGGCTTGGTGGGAGTATGGCTCTCATCACCACTGGTATGACTATCTCCCTCTCACATGATGACTGGGCTAAAAACAACAGTAGGGCCTTTGGACTTTTCTTGAGGGTTTTTGGGCAAACTAAATGCTTTTAGTGGATTTAGGTCAACTCTTTTCAAAACAAAAACTAAGGTGAAAATGATTTTTTAGAGCTTGCAATTGGGGTTTAGAGGTTAGCCTACAGTCTACCCAATCTTCTTTTTGTACTCAAAATCAATTTCACTTGGAAACCCTAACTCAGAACTAAGTAATTGATATTTACATAGTCCAGGGTTTGGTCTAATTTCGACTTTGGATAGCTTCCTTGTTTTTAGAAAAAGGAGAGCTTGGGAAGACAAAAAGTTTCACTAACCTTTAGACTTTGCTTGCAGAAGTTTTGAAGACGAATTTTAGATTTTTGAAGCTCTTCGAGAAATTTTGAGAAATTTGGCCGGAGCGTAGTGCCTGTGCGTAGCGCAGGGCAGTCTGGGAGGTGTTCCGGGTGCTTCTGGTCTTTGTTGGGCCAGGTGAGCAGTGTTGGGCTCTAAGCGCATAGCGCTGTGTCTTTTTACACTGCACGCCTCCCTCCTGTGCGTAGCGCCTGATTTTTTTTTTTTTTTTTTTTACAGTTTGGCCTGAAAACCAATAAAAATCTCCCAATGACTTCTTCTCTTTGGAAATGGAAAATGAGGTGTGGGAAAAGGTTCAAGTGACCTTTTAAACTTGATTTAAAAAGTAATTTTTACAAGACCAAACCCACTTTTTCAAAGTTAATGTCCCCTATCTTCTAGTGTGCTTTTGACTAATATTTGCTGTGAACACACTTTTGACACATTTTTTTTGGAAAAAAACATTTACTTATGCCTCTATCATCTTCTGCAGAACAATATTTTGGCATGGAGGCCTTCGTTGGGGGTCTATTGCGGAGATGCACACCAGGGTTACACTTGCTTTTTAGCCCTGTTTTGATAATAAATTATGCCCAACCTTTTATTTCAAAAACTCTGTTTTTTTACCCTTTGGTAAAATGATCCCCTTTTAATTGATACTCTTTGTCTTTCTTCTCTTAGCGCAGGTGAAGAAATGCTATTTTGGCAATAACCCTATGGAGGAGGCTTCTGTCCTTGAAATCTTTGGGATAATTTTTTGCTTGTCACCACTGTTTTGTTAATCAACCAAAACAACCCCTGATACTCTTTTACCTATAGGCCTGTTGCTTTTGTCTTGTTTATGTCTACCTCCTGGTGATGATTACATATTATTACCTTGCCTCCTCTTATTGCTGGTGGCCATCTTGGCTATTCATTGTAGAAGGGCAGATGTCCCTTGTAGCATTTGAGCTCTAAGCCAAGGAGGCTTTTCTTGAATGGATTTTCATAAAATTGCTTGATTTTATTCCCCTTTTAATACAATCTCTTCATGCAGGATGGAATAACTTGTTGGGCACCAAATCCATCCTATGACTTAGTGAAACCTTAGGTGACCTAATGGGGACTTTTTGGACTTGGACTTTGGACATAGATTTAGACTTAGGGATCACCAAGTCCAAGATAGGACCTATGATAAGCTTAGTATTTTTTGAAGACCCAAGATCTAGCATACTTGACTATCCAAAGGGCCTATAGAGATAATCAGTGTCTGAGAATATTATGGAAGAGACAGTAAGGCTATTTTATTGGTAGGTTTGGGTAGTAGTAGGGAATCCTGTAGGTAAGCAAAACAGAGGATTTGGGCCAAAAGGCAAGACATGGTAAAAAATGGGTGACAAATTAGGGTTAAAACAAATGGCTTGAGCCCAAGATGGGTCTTCCAGGAGTGGTGGGCCAATCATGACTAGACAGGAAGATAAAATAGTGAAATTTTTATCTTAGGGTAATGAAGGCAGTGAGATTTCTAGAACTCACAAGGTTTATGAATTTTGTTTCTAGAAATCTAGGATCACTACTTAGTCATCTTTAGATAGTGAAAATTATGGATGACTAATAGTGGCTCCAGTTGGGGAGGGTAGCTCCTTCTCAAGAGGTGCCCAGAACTTCAGATTTTTCTGGCTTTTCGGGACTAGTGCCTTTTCCATTGGGCAGATGCGCCCTTTATTCATTTGTTGATGTTTTTTTTGAGTCTATAATCTCTGAGATCTGAAAAGACATGATTCATATCAGCATCATTTCTACCTACCCAATCTACTTGTCTAACATTCTTCTTTCCTTGGGTGCACTTGAACTGGAAAATCCTTGATTCTTTTTGGAAACAAAAAATCAAACTATCTAATTGTACCCTGATTTCTTCCAAGAGTTCAGATTAGGTTGATGAACTCTTTTTATTTTCTACCTAATATACTCATTTTTCAATATTGAGTTGTTTGACAAACTTTATTCTCTATCCTACTAACATGAAATTGAAAGCATGGTAAATCAGGATTAGGAAATCTGACTCACCATGAGTTGTGGCATTGAAACAAGCTGCACACAAGTGCTATTTTTATACAGACAAAGCTTAGGAAACATGACGGAAATATGTGTCATTTGTTTAACATCCCCATTTTCCTCTTTGGTTCATATTTGGGCATGTGGAACTAGTATCTCTCATTCCTAATCTATCTTTTGACAAGTCAAACTTGAAAATTTTGACCTACTCTTTTTACTAACTTATCAACCATAAATTTAAAACATGTTCAGCCATGGTTAGGCTGGATGACTGGATGAGGCTTTTTTGAAATAAGTAGTGGCATTTAGACTTGCACACTTTCAACATTATTATTTTTTGGGTATGGGGCTGTACCTCTCTTTCAAACTCTGCCCTCTTTTCTTTTTATATTGTTTTTTATTTTTATTTTTCTTTTAATCAAACAGTGGTATGTATAATGAATGAGAAAAAAAAACTAGGTTTCTTGACAAAAGTAATGTTTAAGCAACCTCCCATTTACCGGACCTCCAAACATTTAAGTCCCATCAAGCTCTTGCAAAAAGAAATCATTGTTGCCTCTAACTGACTGAATGATGTAAGGGCCTTTCCATAGATTTTCAAACTTGCCATGTTTGCCCTTGTCTTCCCTTCTCGAGTCCCATTTCAAAACCATGTCTCCAGTTCGGAAATCATTTGCTTTGGTTCTCCTATCAAAGATTTTCTTGATATTGTCTTGTATAGCTTGTGTCCTTTTGTAAACTTCCTCCCTTGATTGCTGCAGATAAATTGTTTGGTTCAGCCTCCTCTGCATGTCATTTTATTCTAATTGTACTTCTTCAAGAAGCTTCATGACTGGAACTCCCAAAGAGGTGGGAAAAACTGCATCCATGCCATACACTAGTTGATAGGGAGACATACCAATACATTTATTGGTGGTTAGTCTATCAGCCCATAGTGCATGTACTAGTTTTCTATGCCATTCTTTTTGATTTTGTTCTAGGAGCTTATTAATGATGTTTACCAAGGTCTTGTTAGAGGACTCAACTAGTCCATTACCTTGTGGGTAATAAGCAATGGAGTGGCCTAGGATGATGTGATATTTATAGCAAAATTCCACCATTTTCTTAGATGTAAAGGAAGCAGCATTATCGGTGATGATCCTTCTGGGGCAACCAAACCTGGACAAGATGTTGGTTTCAAGGAATTTGATGATGACCGAGTCAGTGGCATTTCTAGAAGGGATGGCTTCTATCCACTTGGTGAAATAATCAGTGGCAGTGAGGATCCACTTATGTTGGGCAGATGAAGTAGGATGGATCTCTCCTATGAAGTCCAAACCCCACTGCTGAAAAGGGGCTTCAACACTGATGAGGTGCAAGGGTAAAGGTAGGAGCTTTCTTTTGCCGTCAAAGATTTGGCATTTATGCCATGTCATGACTAGTTTGTGAGTATCGGAAAATAGGGTAGGCCAATACTAGCTAGCTCTAAGGATCTTGTTGGCTATGGTCTTCCAATAAAGGTGACCCCCAAATTCTCCCTCATGTAATTTATGCATGATTTTCTCTGCATCATCTTCAAGCAAACATTTAAGTAGCAAACTAGAAAAACTCTTCCAGTACAATACTCCATCTAAAATGAAAAAAATTAATTCTTTTTGTTTTAAGAATCTAGCTTTGGTTTTTGAAAAAGAAGGGGGAGCATTGAGATAAAGAAGCACATAAATAATATCAGCATGCCAAGATGAATTTAAAAACATTTCTTCAATGTATGGTGCTGTACATTCTGTAGTTTCTTCTAAAATACCAACCATATTCATGTCTAAAGCTTGGAAATTTGAGTCGGCCATTAGTTTTGCAAGTGCTTGTCCTTTGATCAATTTAGTGGGTCTGATTTCTAAATCATATTCTAAAATGGTAGCAATCCACTTGCCCCTTTTACCATCAGGGTCTTGATTAAGTATGTCTTTGACAAATGTGTGTGGGAAAAAGGATATGATATGTGAATGCAAAATATAAACTCTAAAGTCCTTCAAAGCTTTGATTAAGGCAAAGGCTTGTTTCTCCAAAATGTTATACTTTAGAGGGGCATCCCTTACGGCTTTGCTTAAGAAAGCTATGGGATGTTCTTTCCCCATGATGTTATTTTGCAACAATACTGCTGCCATAGTATGTTCAGAGGCAAAGGAGAAAATGTAAAAGTCCTTGGTGAAGTCAGGGCTGATCAAGACCAGTGTTTGTGTGAGTGCTTGTTTTACGAACTCAAAAGATTATTTTGCTTCCATATTCCACTTCACTCCTACTTCCTTCTTCAACATTTTTGTGATATTTCTTAGGAGCTTAGCAAGGTTAGGGATGAATCTTCTTAGGAAGTTAATCTTTCCAATGAAATATTGCAGCTCTTTAATGTTTCTAGTATGGCTGATTTGTAAGATATCTTCTATTATTTTTGGATCTACCTTGATTCCTTCCTTAGAGATGATGTGAATTAAGAGTTTTCATTCCTGAAGGCCAAACAAAGTTTTCTTAGGATTTAGGGACAAGTCATACTTTCTACACTTTTCAAAGACTTTTCTCAAGTGGGCTAAGTGCTCCTCATTAGTCTTAGAGTAGACAGTGATATCATCAAGATATATGACTATGAAGTAACCTATGTCTTCTAAAAAATATATTTCCATTGTGCTTTGGAAAGCAGCCCCTGCATTCATTAAACCGAATGGAATTTTAACATACATGAATGTACCCCAAGGTCTAGTGAAAGTAGTTTTGAGTTGGTCACTTGGAAAGACGAGAACTTGGTTATAACTTGAGAAGCCATCTAGTAATGAGATTCTTTGGGAGCCAACTACCTTCTGGATTATGTGATCCATTTTAGGCAAGGGGTAATTGTATTTCAAGGAGGCTTTGTTCAAATTTATAAAGTCAATACAAAGCCTAATTTCCTCGGTCTTCTTCCTAACTGACACAAGGTTGGACACCCATTATGAATATCGAACAGGGACTATGATCGCGGCATCATACATTTTTTTGATTTTTTTCTCAACTGAAGGTAACAAGAGGGGGTTAATTCTTCTCAATTTTTGTTTAAATGGTTTTTGATTTTCCTTGAGAGGAATTTTATGTTGAATGATTTTGGTGTCATATGATTTCAAGTCCTCATACCCCCAAGCAAATACATATTTAAATTCTTTAAAAAGCTCAATGTATTTTTGTTTTTTGTGAGGTGGGAGAGTTTTGGAAAGCTTGATTATTTTGGTCTCTTTCATACCTCCAATGTTGCATTCTTCTATATTTTTTTCAGTGGATTCAATCTTGGGTTTTTTTGCTACATATTTAAAATCAAACAACTCTTCTAGTGGTGTAAGGCCGCTTGGAAAGATGTCATCTTTGTACTACAGAATTTCAAGTTCTCTTCGATCTGATTTATCAAATAATTCTGTAACATAAGGGTTTTGAAGGTGGTTTATATCATGATCAAAGGGCAGCTCTGTTTTAGGAGTTTCATTTTCAACAAATTTATCTCTTTCAAATCTTAAACTCTGTTTTGTGCTTGCAAAGTCATTTCTAGATTGCAGAAAATCATCTATTTGGTCATCATTGTCAAACACTTGCCAATGGATCAAGTTGTCTGGTACAGTAGGCCTGTTCTTTATTTTGATGAGGCATTGATTATTTTCATAAGGTAAGGAGCAATTGCTGTCAGCTAAGGCAAGCTCATTGGCAAGGCAGTTCTGGGCCCTAGGGATGAAAGTGAGCTCATACTTCTCAAAGGTTTTGAGAAGGTCTAGGGCAACATTCCTATATTCCCTTAGTCTAGGGTTCTTTGTTGAATATTCTCCCTTAATTTGATTTATGATCATTTCTGGATCTCCTTGAACCAATATTTTCTTAGCTTTGAGGTGTTTGAGTAGGTGTAAACCAATAAGGAGAG